>JAJQKJ010002926.1:0-374917 GCA_029574335.1 Rana kukunoris | reverse complement strand
TGTGGATAATTTGTGTGTCCCGGGACTCTCATTATCCGGGATTAGGCGAGTCCTCGTCACATTGCACAACCCCGAGAGGCACGCCGTGTCCCTGGCAGGACCTCACCCGGCACCGACCCGATTCATCAGATCACAGAAATATCTCCTTAATTATACATTCCGATCCCGAGGAACGTTAATCACCCGCTTCTCATCGCAATGACACGCCGGTGAGGATAGAGATCGGCGCAGTCACCAGCCAGAGAGAGCCAAGATGAGCAGATCCCAGGAGGACAGATCCCCCGCAAACAGGTCCCATGGATTATTCAGGGAGAACGCATCCCACGGGAGTAGATCCCCAGGCCACGGATCCCATGGAATATTCCACAGAGAGAATACTTACCACATCAGCAGATCCCCGGAGAATGGATCCGGTCTGAGCAGATCCCTGGAGAAAGAGGGCAAACCAAATGGACCCAGCAGGAGCGGATCCCAGGGGTCTCTATGCCAGGAGAGCACAACCCAGGGGTCTCCATCCCAGGAGAGCCGATCTCAGGGGTCTCTATCCCAGGAGAGTGGATCCCAGGGGTCTCTATCCCAGGAGAGTGGATCCCAGGGGTCTCTATCCCAGGAGAGCGGATCCCAGGGGTCTCCATCCCAGGAGAGCGGATCCCAGGGGTCTCTATCCCAGGAGAGTGGATCCCAGGGGTCTCTATCCCAGGAGAGCGGATCCCAGGGGTCTCCATCCCAGGAGAGCGGATCCCAGGGGTCTCCATCCCAGGAGAGTGGATCCCAGGGGTCTCCATCCCAGCAGAGTGGATGCCAGGGGTCTCCATCCCAGGAGAGTGGATCCCAGGGGTCTCCATCCCAGGAGAGCCGATCCCAAGGGTCTCCATACCAGGAGAGCAGATCCCTGGTCTCTCCATCCCAGGAGAACAGATCCCAGGTCTCTCCATCCCAGGAGAACAGATCCCAGGGGTCTCCATCCCAGGAGAACAGATCCCGGGTCTCTCCATCCCAGGAGAACAGATCCCGGGTCTCTCCATCCCTGGAGAGCCGATCCCAGGGGTCTCCATCCCAGGAGAACAGATCCCGGGTCTCTCCATCCCAGGAGAAAAGATCCCAAGGGTCTCAATTCCAGGGAATATTTCACGTGGACATATTCAAGCAGAACATCTACCACTTCGGCAGATCCCCAGTGAATGGAGGCAAACTGAATGGGCCCAGTGAGAGCAGATCCCAGGGGTCTCCATCCCATGAGAACAGATCCCAGGGGTCTCCATCCCATGAGAACAGATCCCAGGGGTCTCCATCCCATGAAAACAGATCCCAGGGGTCTCCATCCCATGAGAACAGATCCCAGGGGTCTCCATCCCATGAAAACAGATCCCAGGGGTCTCCATCCCAGGAGAACAGATCCCAGGGGTCTCCATCCCAGGAGAACAGATCCCAGGGATTATTTCACATGGACATATTCAGGCAGAACACCCACCACATGAAGAGATCTCTAGGGAATGGATCCAACCTCAGCAGATCCTTAGATAAAATAGGCAAACTGAATGGATCCAGGGAGAGCAGATCCCAGGAGTCTCCATCCCAGGAGAAGAGATTCAAGGCCGGGGAGAAAATGTGGCTGATGAACAAGTCCATCCTGATTGGTCCTCAGGAGAAGCGTCCCGGTGATGGAAGATCTCAGCGGAAAGGATCCATTGAGATGTGGTCCAGTGTGGACAGATCCCCAGACTGTGGATCCGTGGGGTACAGGTCCCCGGTGAGTAGGAACCCCTCATCCAGGGAGGGGTGGGGGGGGGGTGTCAGTTTTTTATATTTTGTTTTTCTGTTATAAAAAAAATTCTGTTTGTAAATTGAGAGATAAAGGGAACGCTAGAATCCCCGACCGCAAATAATATAATATAAACGTAATAATATTAATATATAATAATAATAGTAATAATAGTAAAATAGATCCTGAATAATAATAAAATATAATAATAATAATAATAAAATATAATATAGATCCTGAATAAATAATAATAATAATAAAATAGACCCTGAATAATAATAAGCTAGATCCTGAAATACAAATAATAATAATAATAATAATAATAATAAAATATAATATAGATCCTAAATAATAATAAAATATAATAATAATAAAAATTAAAATAATAATAAAATATAATATAGATCCTGAATAATAATAAAATATAATAATAATAATAAAATATAATAATAAAAAATATAATAATAAAATAGATCCTAAATAATAATAAGCTAGATCCTGAAATAATAATAAAATATAATATAGATACTAAATAATAATAAAATATAATAATAATAATAATAATAATAAAATATAGATCCTGAATAAATAATAATAATATAGACCCTGAATAATAATCTAGATCCTGAAATAATAATAATAAAATATAATATAGATCCTGAATAATAATATTTAATAATAATAAAATATAATATAGATCCTGAATAAATAATATTAATAATAATATAGATCCTGAATAATAATAAGCTAGATCCTGAAATAATAATAATAATAAAAAATATAATAATAATAAAATATAATATAGATCCTGAATGATAATAAAATATAATAATAATAAAATATAATAATAATAATACAGATCCTGAATAATAATAAGCTAGATCCTGAAATAATAATAAAATATAATATAGATCCTGAATAATAAAATATAATAATATTATTATTATTATTATTATTATATTTTATTATTATTCAGGATCTATATTATATTTTATTATTATTTTTATATTTTTATTATTATTATTATTATTATTATTATTATTAATAAAATATAAAAATAATAATAAAATATAATATAGATCCTGAATAATAATAAAAGATGATAATAATAATAATAATAATAAAATATAAAAATAATAATAAAATATAATATAGATCCTGAATAATAATAATCTGGTGCTGATTGCACTGGCGCTCCGCTTGTTTTGCGCTGAGTTTTATTGATACATTGTATCTTCACAGAGGAGATGACGGATTCCTCTGAACAATGTGGATCCAGAATAAAACATTTTGTATCTCGGGGTGATCTGACTGTTACCTTCTATGAATCCCATCCCCCCGCTGATACAAAAGTCCCCGAGCCTTGAAGGATAGCAGTGATTGGCTCTGCCGTCCTCCATTATAGGAGGGGTCACCTCCACTACTTTTATCATTCCTCTAACCCAGGGGGGGGGGTCTCCAAACTGCGGCCCTGGGGCCAGATGCAGCCCTTTGCTTGTTTTTATCCAGCCCTTCGGGGGAATATTTTATTCAGACACCAAAAATGGGGCACAATTTCTACCAATGACATCAATGAAGGGGCACAGTTCCTCCCTAAGACTTCTGGGAAGGCCGTCCACAAGGTTTAGGGGTGTGTCTATGGGAAGGCCGTCCACAAGGTTTAGGGGTGTGTCTATGGGAAGGCCCTCCACAAGGTTTAGGGGTGTGTCTATGGGAAGGCCGTCCACAAGGTTTAGGGGTGTGTCTATGGGAAGGCCATCCACAAGGTTTAGGGGTGTGTCTATAGGAAGGCCGTCCACAAGGTTTAGGGGTGTGTCTATGGGAAGGTCTGTCCACAAGGTTTAGGGGTGTGTCTATGGGAGGGCCAGCCACAAGGTTTAGGGGTGTATCTATGGGAAGGTTTGACCAGTGTTTTGTGCTCTGGTGGGCAGTCATGTTGGAACAGGGAGGGGCCTGTCTTCAAACTCCTCCCACAAATTTTGGAGCATGAAATTGTCCAAAATGTCTTAATATGCTGACACCTTCCTTAAGAGTTCCCTTCACTGGAACTAAGGGGGCCCTCCCCCCCCATATAATCCCCCCTCCCCCAAATGATTGGGACCAGTGCACAAAGCAAGGTCCATAAAGACACGGATGAGTGAGTTTGGGGTGGAGAAACTTGACTGGCCTGCACAGAGTCCTGGGAATTCCAGAGCCGGCTGTGCGTTGGTGTCTCGGCCAATGCAAGGAGGCGCTGGATTTCCAAAAAGTGGGCTTGTGTCATAGTGAAGAAGGCGGTGCCGCTCTCTGATTGGTGGTTCTATTCCCCCCCTGAGAGTGTACAGATGATACGTTCTCTCTTCTATGCAGTCAGGAGATCGTCTCCCAGTGTCCACAGAGGGCAGAGGAGATTTCCTGCGCACAGCGCGTCTTTCGTGCGTCACAGCGCCGCCGTTCTAGGCCCGCACAGGGGATGATGTTTATGTAGAATGAAGTCAGGCGCTCGTTGGACTGAAGATAATTCACTTTTAGCGGGGAGCTCCTCAGAGCCCGCCGCGCGCTGCTGGCAGCGAAAGGCCGAGCGGCCGCCAGTCTCTGCGCTCAGCATACGCAATGCAGACAGGATGTGTCACTCCCCGGGCCCCCCCCCGCCTCGCAGGCAGCGCCGGCTGATATCAGTGCACTGCCCAATCTGACACATTTGTTCTGACACGGCCGGGGCGCTCTGCGGAGTCACCGCGCCACCCGGGGGGGCGTCTGTCACATCCGAGCTGGCGCATGGATTCCTCCGCTCCCATCTGGAAATGTTCTGCTCACAGCACCGGGGGGGCCGAGACCTCTCCCTCCACACACCGTTCAATGTCACCCAATCTGATCTGCGGGAATAAATCCTGACCGGTCACAATACAGGAAGTAAATGATGCGTGGCGGCGGGGGTCTGCGGTGGATTGTGGGAAGGCGCTGCGTGGCGGCGGGGGTCTGTGCTGGATTGTGGGAAGGCGCTGCGTGGCGGCGGGGGTCTGCGGTGGATTGTGGGAAGGCGCTGCGTGGCGGCGGGGGTCTGCGGTGGATTGTGGGAAGGTGCTGCGTGGCGGTGGGGGTCTGCGGTGGATTGTGGGAAGGCGTTGCGTGGCGGCGGGGGTCTGCGGTGGATTGTGGGAAGGCGCTGCGTGGCGGCGGGGGTCTGCGGTGGATTGTGGGAAGGCGCTGCGTGGCGGCGGGGGTCTGCGATGGATTGTGGGAAGGCGATACGTGGCGGCGGGGGTCTGCTGTGGATTGTGGGAAGGGGCTGTGTGGCGGTGGGGTCTGCGGTGGATTGTGGGAAGGCGCTGTGTGGCGGTGGGGTCTGCGGTGGATTGTGGGAAGGCGCTGTGTGGCGGCGGGGGTCTACGGTGGATTGTGGGAAGGCGCGGTGTGATGGTGGGGGGTCTACGGTGGATTGTGGGAAGGAGCGGTGTGGCGGCGGGGGTCTACGGTGGATTGTGGGAAGGCGCGGTGTGATGGTGGGGGGTCTACGGTGGATTGTGGGAAGGAGCGGTGTGGCGGCGGGGGTCTACGGTGGATTGTGGGAAGGCGCTGTGTGATGGTGGGGGGTCTACGGTGGATTGTGGGAAGGAGCGGTGTGGCGGCGGGGGTCTACGGTGGATTGTGGGAAGGCGCGGTGTGATGGTGGGGGGTCTACGGTGGATTGTGGGAAGGAGCGGTGTGGCGGCGGGGGTCTACGGTGGATTGTGGGAAGGCGCTGTGTGGCGGTGGGGTCTGCGGTGGATTGTGGGAAGGCGCTGCATGGCGGCGGGGGTCTGCGGTAGATGGTGGGAGAAGCACGGCGTGGCGGCGGTGTGGGGGTCTCGGGTTTGCTGTGAAGATCCTGCAGGAATAACGGACGGTTCCGCACATCATGTACTTCCTGTTACACACTTTAGCGCCCCCGTCTGGGGAATCAGCAGCCTGTAGTTGTCTGAAAATTGTTTTTGCTCCTAAAATTGCAACCGGCATTAATTTCCGGGGGGGGTGGGGGGGTCATATCAGTGATGAATAATGGATGATATGTGTGCAGGTGGTGGAGTACCTGTGTGTATGAGCAGAATGATTCCGCTCTATTACCCCCCACCCCCCCATCACCCGTAGCAGAGCATTGTGGGAGAAAAGGAGGAAGACTCCAATCAGAATGTTTTGTTCTTTTACTGCAGTGATATATAAATGGCTCTGACATATACTGTAGTGCTGTACAGGTCTCTACACCAGAAGAGCTTACACTCTAATGTCTGTTTATTCCGTACAGATTCCGGGGCGGTGGGGGAGGGGCAATAATAGAGATCACTCCTCTGAGATATTGATGAGTTTCTCTTTTCTTCTCACAGAACTCGGACCTGTTTGAAATGATTGAAAAGATGCAGGTAAGTGTCCATCGGGGCCCCTCCCTGCACCTCCATATAGAGGAAACCCTGTCTGGCCTTCATAGACCCCCGTGCCCTTGTCCAAACACTATGCCACCTCCATGCCCCTGTCTGACCCCATGTGTCCTATTCTGACCTCCATGCCCCCCCTAGGTTCCTATTTCACACCCATGCTTCTCTTGTCCCCTATCTGATCTCTATGCCCCCTGGACCCTTTGCCCCCCTCTGTGACCCATTATGCTCCCATAAGCCCCTGTCTGACCCTTTTGTCCCTCTCTGACCTCCATGTTTCTCCTGTGCCCCAATCTGACCCCCATGGCCCTCCCCTCTTTACCCCTCTCTACCCCTCTCTACCCCTCTCTCACCTCCATGTTCCTCCTGTGCCCCAATCTGACCCCATGGCCCTCCCCTCTTTACCCCTCTCTACCCCTCTCTCACCTCCATGTTACTCCTGTGCCCCAATCTGACCCCAATGGCCCTCCCCTCTTTACCCCTCTCTGACCTCCATGTTACTCCTGGGCCCCAATCTGACCCCCATGGCCCTCCCCTCTTTACCCCTCTCTGACCTCCATGTTCCTCCTGTGCCCCAATCTGACCCCCATGGCCCTCCCCTTTTTACCCCTCTCTGACCTCCATGTTCCTCCTGTGCCCCAATCTGACCCCCATGGCCCTCCCCTCTTTACCCCTCTCTGACCTCCATGTTCCACCTGTGCCCCAATCTGACCCCCATGGCCCTCCCCTCTTTACCCCTCTCTGACCTTCATGTTCCTCCTGTGCCCCAATCTGACCCCCATGGCCCTCCCCTCTTTACCCCTCTCTCACCTCCATGTTCCTCCTGTGCCCCAATCTGACCCCCATGGCCCTCCCCTCTTTACCCCTCTCTGACCTCCATGTTCCTCCTGTGCCCCAATCTGACCCCCATGGCCCTCCCCTCTTTACCCCTCTCTGACCTCCATGTTCCTCCTGTGCCCCAATCTGACCCCCATGGCCCTCCCCTCTTTACCCCTCTCTGACCTCCATGTTCCTCCTGTGCCCCAATCTGACCCCCATGGCCCTCCCCTCTTTACCCCTCTCTGACCTCCATGTTCCTCCTGTGCCCCAATCTGACCCCCATGGCCCTCCCCTCTTTACCCCTCTCTGACCTCCATGTTCCTCCTGTGCCCCAATCTGACCCCCATGGCCCTCCCCTCTTTACCCCTCTCTCACCTCCATGTTCCTCCTGTGCAACAATCTGACCCCCATGGCCCCCCTCTGACCTCAAAGTTCCCCCTGTTCCCCAGTCTGACCTCCTTGGCCCCTCTGATACCCTGAATCATGATATGTCCAGTAATGTGGCAGACATATTCAGTAGCGGTGTATAATGAGTGACTGTCGCCCTCTTCTGGCTCCATATTTCAGGGCTGCAGAATGGATGAACAGAGATACTCGATGCCTCCACCTCTGAAGGTGAGTCCGTGTTGGTGGGATGAGGATGACGGTAGGTTGTCGCTGTGAATATTTTTTTGTTTTCTCTGACCAGCATTGGATGGAATTCACAGAAACTGCGCCCCCTGCTGGTATTTAATGGCCCTTGGTGATCCCTCTGCGCCATGGACCCTGTGTATGAACGGAGCTCTGCCATAGGCTGTGGCGGTGTACTGATGTCTCCTATTCCTTGTATTAATCTTCTACTATTTTCCTTCCTACTGCAGACAGAGGAGGACTACATCCCCTACCCCAGTGTCCATGAGGTAAGAGCCCGCCAGCGGAGGCAGTCCGCCCACTCACAACCTTCCCTCTCCGATATCTCAGGATAATGGGGGTCATTCAAGGGGAACTTCAGGCAAACCATTTATGTAATCGTTTATGACCTTCATGGCCCTTTAGGTCCCAAGCTAACCTCCATGACCCCCCTGTGCCTCAGTCTGACCTTCATGGTCCCCCTGTGCCTCAGTCTGACCTTCATGGTCCCCCTGTGCCTCAGTCTGACCTCCATGGTCCCCCTGTGCCTCAGTCTGACCTCCGTGGTCCCCCTGTGCCTCAGTCTGACCTTTTCTTGGTCCCCCTGTGCCTCAGTCTGACCTCCGTGGTCCCCCTATGCCTCAGTCTGACCTTCATGGTCCCCCTATGCCTCAGTCTGACCTTCATGGTCCCCCTGTGTCTGTCTGTCATCCCTGTCCCTCTATGCCTCAGTCTGACCTCCGTGGTCCCCCTGTGCCTCAGTCTGACCTCTGTGGTCCCCCTGTGCCTCAGTCTGACCTTCATGGTCCCCCTATGCCTCAGTCTGACCTTCATGGTCCCCCTATGCCTCAGTCTGACCTTCATGGTCCCCCTGTGTCTGTCTGACCTCCCTGTCCCCCTGTGCCTCAGTCTGACCTCCGTGGTCCCCCTGTGCCTCAGTCTGACCTCCGTGGTCCCCCTGTGCCTCAGTCTGACCTCCGTGGTCCCCCTGTGCCTCAGTCTAACCTCCGTGGTACCCCCGTGCCTCAGTCTGCTGACCTCCGTGGTCCCCCTGTGCCTCAGTCTGACCTCCGTGGTCCCCCTGTGCCTCAGTCTGAGTTCCCTGCCACGTTTGGGATTTCTTGTCCCCATGTTGTGTTCTCATTGAAGGTGAAGAACGTGTATATGGTATTTAAAAAAATAATCTGTCCTTTGTATCCTGCAGGTCCTGGGCCGGGAGGGGCCCTTCCCTCTTATCCTACTGCCGCAGTTTGGGGGTTACTGGATCGAAGGGACCAATCACGACCGCTCCTTGTTGCTGGATCCCGAGAACGTTCAGTCTCCCAGCGGGAAGGTGAAGCTGGAAAGTAACCACATGGCACGCCTGTACCGCAAACACTTCCTAGGGAAGGTGAGTCCCCCCCCCCCCCGGGAAACGGTGGATGTGATCTTGGGGTTAGGTGGGCACAAACACCAGGAAGGCTCCGTGTGTGAGGATAGAGATATGGAAGGTCCATGTGTGAGGATAGAGATATGGAAGGTTCCATGTGTGAGGATAGAGATATGGAAGGTTCCATGTGTGAGGATAGAGATATGAAAGGTCCATGTGTGAGGATAGAGATATGGAAGGTCTTATGTGTGAGGATAGAGATATGGAAGGTTCCGTGTGTGAGGATAGAGATATGGAAGGTTCCATGTGTGAGGATAGAGATATGGAAGGTTCCGTGTGTGAGGATAGAGATATGGAAGGTTCCATGTGTGAGGATAGAGATATGGAAGGTTCCATGTGTGAGGATAGAGATATGGAAGGTTCCATGTGTGAGGATAGAGATATGGAAGGTCTTATGTGTGAGGATAGAGATATGGAAGGTTCCGTGTGTGAGGATAGAGATATGGAAGGTTCCGTGTGTGAGGATAGAGATATGGAAGGTTCCATGTGTGAGGATAGAGATATGGAAGGTTCCATGTGTGAGGATAGAGATATGGAAGGTTCCATGTGTGAGGATAGAGATATGGAAGGTCTTATGTGTGAGGATAGAGATATGGAAGGTTCCGTGTGTGAGGATAGAGATATGGAAGGTCCATGTGTGAGGATAGAGATATGGAAGGTTCCATGTGTGAGGATAGAGATATGGAAGGTTCCATGTGTGAGGATAGAGATATGAAAGGTCCATGTGTGAGGATAGAGATATGGAAGGTCTTATGTGTGAGGATAGAGATATGGAAGGTTCCGTGTGTGAGGATAGAGATATGGAAGGTTCCATGTGTGAGGATAGAGATATGGAAGGTTCCATGTGTGAGGATAGAGATATGGAAGGTTCCATGTGTGAGGATAGAGATATGGAAGGTCTTATGTGTGAGGATAGAGATATGGAAGGTTCCGTGTGTGAGGATAGAGATATGGAAGGTTCCATGTGTGAGGATAGAGATATGGAAGGTCTTATGTGTGAGGATAGAGATATGGAAGGTTCCATGTGTGAGGATAGAGATATGGAAGGCTACGTGTGTGAGGATAGAGATATGGAAGGTTCCGTGTGTGAGGATAGAGATATGGAAGGTTCCGTGTGTGAGGATAGAGATATGGAAGGTTCCATGTGTGAGGATAGAGATATGGAAGGTTCCATGTGTGAGGATAGAGATATGGAAGGTTCCATGTGTGAGGATAGAGATATGGAAGGTCCATGTGTGAGGATAGAGATATGGAAGGTTCCATGTGTGAGGATAGAGATATGGAAGGTTCCATGTGTGAGGATAGAGATATGGAAGGTTCCATGTGTGAGGATAGAGATATGGAAGGTTCCATGTGTGAGGATAGAGATATGGAAGGTTCCATGTGTGAGGATAGAGATATGGAAGGTTCCATGTGTGAGGATAGAGATATGGAAGGTTCCATGTGTGAGGATAGAGATATGGAAGGTTCCATGTGTGAGGATAGAGATATGGAAGGTTCCATGTGTGAGGATAGAGATATGGAAGGCTCCATGTGTGAGGATAGAGATATGGAAGGTTCCATGTGTGAGGATAGAGATATGGAAGGCTCCGTGTGTGAGGATAGAAATATGGAAGGTTCCGTGAGTGAGGATAGAGATATGGAAGGTTCCGTGTGTGAGGATAGAGATATGGAAGGTTCCATGTGTGAGGATAGAGATATGGAAGGTTCCATGTGTGAGGATAGAGATATGGAAGGTCCATGTGTGAGGATAGAGATATGGAAGGTTCCATGTGTGAGGATAGAGATATGGAAGGTTCCATGTGTGAGGATAGAGATATGGAAGGTTCCATGTGTGAGGATAGAGATATGGAAGGTTCCATGTGTGAGGATAGAGATATGGAAGGTCCATGTGAGAGGATAGAGATATGGAAGGTTCCGTGTGTGAGGATAGAGATATGGAAGGCTCCATGTGTGAGGATAGAGATATGGAAGGTTCCGTGTGTGAGGATAGAGATATGGAAGGTTCCATGTGTGAGGATAGAGATATGGAAGGTTCCATGTGTGAGGATAGAGATATGGAAGGTCCATGTGAGAGGATAGAGATATGGAAGGTTCCGTGTGTGAGGATAGAGATATGGAAGGTTCCGTGTGTGAGGATAGAGATATGGAAGGTTCCGTGTGTGAGGATAGAGATATGGAAGGTTCCATGTGTGAGGATAGAGATATGGAAGGTTCCATGTGTGAGGATAGAGATATGGAAGGTCCATGTGAGAGGATAGAGATATGGAAGGTTCCGTGTGTGAGGATAGAGATATGGAAGGTTCCGTGTGTGAGGATAGAGATATGGAAGGCTCCGTGAGTGAGGATAGAGATATGGAAGGTTCCATGTGTGAGGATAGAGATATGGAAGGTTCCATGTGTGAGGATAGAGATATGGAAGGTCCATGTGTGAGGATAGAGATATGGAAGGTCCATGTGAGAGGATAGAGATATGGAAGGTTCCGTGTGTGAGGATAGAGATATGGAAGGTTCCATGTGTGAGGATAGAGATATGGAAGGCTCCGTGAGTGAGGATAGAGATATGGAAGGTTCCATGTGTGAGGATAGAGATATGGAAGGTTCCGTGTGTGAGGATAGAGATATGGAAGGTTCCATGTGTGAGGATAGAGATATGGAAGGTTCCATGTGTGAGGATAGAGATATGGAAGGTTCCGTGTGTGAGGATAGAGATATGGAAGGTTCCATGTGTGAGGATAGAGATATGGAAGGTTCCATGTGTGAGGATAGAGATATGGAAGGCTCTAGTCGTTTAGTTTGGGGGTGTTGGATTCGGGGGTGACCCCCTGACACCGAAGCTCTATGGTTGCGGCGTCACGCCGGCCCCCCATCCTCACACTCTCTGGTTTTTCTCCTGCAGGAACACTTCAATTATTACTCGGTGGACTCGGCTCTCGGTCACCTCGTCTTCTCCATGAAGTATGATGTCATCGGAGACCAGGAACACCTCCGCCTTCTGCTCCGGTACCCATTACATCATGTGTCCTCCCGCCGGCTACACCCTGCGCTGCGTGCCAGATAGGGGGGGATGGGCCATATACTGTATCTGCCTTAAAGGGAACCTGTGTAAGAAGGCTCTCATGGAAGCTTTTAGCTACATACTTGTTCTGTCTGTCCTGATCACTGATGATGATCCCAGCAGACCGGGGGTCAGGATGACAAACCTGGAGCCTGCACCTTTAAATCAGAAATGGCCCCTCCTACATTCCAGTCTTCACAGGTTTCCTTTAAAGGGGTCCTCCACCCGTCCTTCCTCCCTCCTCCCTTCAGCCACGTCGTTCCGCCCTCCTCCCTTCATCCACGTCGCTCCACCCTCCTCCCTTCATCCACGTCGTTCCGCCCTCCTTCCTTCATCCACGTCGCTCCACCCTCCTCCCTTCATCCACGTCGCCCTCCTCCCTTTCCGCCCTCCTCCCTTCATCCACGTCGCTCCACCCTCCTCCCTTCATCCACGTCGCCCTCCTCCCTTCTCCACGTCGTTCCGCCCTCCTCCCTTCATCCACGTCGTCGCCCTCCTCCCTTTCCACCGCTCCACCCTCCTCCCTTCATCCACGTCGTTCCGCCCTCCTCCCTTCATCCACGTCGTTCCGCCCTCCTCCCTTCATCCACGTCGCTCCACCCTCCTCCCTTCATCCACGTCGTTCCGCCCTCCTCCCTTCATCCACGTCGTTCCGCCCTCCTCCCTTCATCCACGTCGCTCCACCCTCCTCCCTTCATCCACGTCGTTCCGCCCTCCTCCCTTCATCCACGTCGTTCCGCCCTCCTCCCTTCATCCACGTCGTCATCCACCGCCCTCCTCCCTTCATCCACGTCGTTCCGCCCTCCTCCCTTCATCCACGTCGCTCCACCCTCCTCCCTTCATCCACGTCGCTCCGCCCTCCTCCCTTCATCCACGTCGTTCTGCCCTCCTCCCTTCATCCACGTCGTTCCGCCCTCCTCCCTTCATCCACGTCGTTCCGCCCTCCTCCCTTCATCCACGTCGTTCCGCCCTCCTCCCTTCATCCACGTCGCTCCACCCTCCTCCCTTCATCCACGTCGTTCCGCCCTCCTCCCTTCATCTACATCGTTCCTCCCTTCAGCCAAGTCGTTCCTCCCTCCTCCGTTCAGCCATACCCTCGCTCTGTGCCTGTCTATTCTCCTGTATAGTCGGTGTCTATATTCCTGACGTCATCTCTCTCCTCGTCTTCCTTCTCCAGGACAAAGTCGCAGACGTACCACGACGTCATTCCCATCTCCTGCCTGACCGAGTTCCCCAATGTGGTGCAGATGGCCAAGGTGAGTTGTCTGATCTCCAGGGGGGTGGGGCCTCAGAAGCTCTGCCTCTAATCAGAAGTAGGAGGGGTCAGCTGCAGGACAGGAAGTGATGGAAGATTAAAAAAGATACATGTATTTATTAAAATAATCATGGGGGGGGGGGGGAGTCAGGACTTCTGATGTGTTTTGGATCTCAGCGTCTTCCTGTCCTGGTGACCACGCCCCCTTTGTTTCTTATACTGGTGTCACAGGGACAGGAAGTGAGGGAAAACCTCCCCAGTGGGGTCACAGACAGAAATGAAACCCAATGGAATGTATGATTGCCGGAGGTAGATCCTGTTCAGGGATTGGTTGGTGGAGGTGGGGTGGGAGGGGGGGGAGTAAGGTTTCGGGGGAGGGGGTGTCGGACAGTTTTTCTCACGCGGCTCCATGTTTGTTCCCAGCTGGTGTGTGAAGATGTGAACGTGGATCGATTTCACCCCGTCCTCTACCCGAAGGTGAGACCACGCCGAGGTAACCCGACCACAAGGATGAACATGATACATTGTATCACATACAATCCGTCCTTTGTGTCCCATTCACCCGACATTTCATACCTCGTGCCTCACACTCCTCCGTGACGTCATCACGCCACCCCCCCTCCCCCACTCACCGTACACCCCGGGGTCATTGATGGGCGAGGATTAACCCCCCACTCACCATACAGGACACACCGGGGTCATTCATGGGCGAGGATTAACCCCCCGCTCACCATACAGGACACACCGGGGTCATTCATGGGCGATTGGTTCTTCATCAAACCCTAAATCCTGGTCTTTATCCTCCTTCCTCCGTCTCTATTGGTCAAATCAGACAGACGGAATATTGTACTGTGTATGGATCTGCTCTGATTGGTCCTTCATCAAACCCTAAATCCTGGTCTTTATCCTCTTCCCTCCAGGCGTCGCGTCTCATCGTCACATTTGATGAACACGTCATCAGCAATCACTTTAAATTTGGAGTCGTCTACCAGAAACCAGGACAGGTCAGGAGTTTGATTGGACGGTTATGATCGGGTCGGCTGATGTGAGGTTTGGGGGGGGGATTTGTGGTCTGTACTATAATGTGTCGGCAATGTTGAGGTCACCATAGCAGTGGATTGTGGGGAAGATCGAGGTTTACTCTCCCGTAGAGGGGTCATCATTGGACTGTCTGTAAAAAGTTTAATAGCTGACTGCACAATCGGTATTTGCGGTTCCTCACCATCACTAACCGTCATCGTCATGGTGATAGAGGGACTGAACATTAAGTCCCATCACCCACCCAGGACCAGTCCTCATATATGAGGCTAGAAGTGTCCCAGGGATCATTAGCTGGGTGTTGGTGATGATAATAGTGGTGATAGAGGTTGATGATGGGTGTTGGTAGTGACGTGTCAGGGATGGATGATGTTGGGGATGGATGTTGGTGTTGAGTATTAGTGGAGGTAGATGTCGGTAGTGATAGGTCTTAGTGATGTGTTTTGATGGTGATAGATGTTGATAATGGGTGGATAGATGTTTGTGGTGATGGGTGTTGATGGTGGTAGAAGGTAGTGGGTGGATGATGTTGGTAATGGATGTTTGGTATGAGTGTTGGCGGGGATGAGTGTTGGCGGGGATGAGTGTTGGCGGGGATGAGTGTTGGCGGGGATGAGTGTTGGCGGGGATGAGTGTTGGCGGGGATGAGTGTTGGCGGGGATGAGTGTTGGCGGGGATGAGTGTTGGCGGGGATGAGTGTTGGCGGGGATGGGTGTTGGCGGTGATGGGTATTGGGATGGGTGTTGGCGGTGATGGGTATTGGGATGGGTGTTGGTGGTGATGGGTGTTGGTGGTGATGGGTATTGGGATGGGTGTTGGTGGTGATGGGTGTTGGTGGTGATGGGTATTGGGATGGGTGTTGGTGGTGATGGGTGTTGGTGGTGATGGGTGTTGGTGGTGATGGGTATTGGGATGGGTGTTGGTGGTGATGGGTGTTGGTGGTGATGGGTGTTGGTGGTGATGGGTGTTGGTGGTGATGGGTGTTGGTGGTGATGGGTATTGGGATGGGTGTTGGTGGTGATGGGTGTTGGTGGTGATGGGTGTTGGTGGTGATGGGTGTTGGTGGTGATGGGTGTTGGTGGTGATGGGTGTTGGTGGTGATGGGTGTTGGTGGTGATGGGTATTGGGATGGGTGTTGGTGGTGATGGGTATTGGGATGGTGGGTGTTGGTGGTGATGGGTGTTGGTGGTGATGGGTGTTGGTGGTGATGGGTGTTGGTGGTGATGGGTATTGGGATGGGTGTTGGTGGGGATGGGTGTTGGTGGGGATGGGTGTTGGCGGTGTTGGTGGTGATGGGTGTTGGGTGGTGATGGGTGTATGGGGTGGTGATGGGTGTTGGTGGTGATGGGTGTTGGTGGGTGTGATGGGTGTTGGTGGTGATGGGTGTTGGTGGTGGGTGATGGGTGTTGGTGGTGATGGGTGTTTGGGATGGGTGTTGGGATGGGTGTTGGTGGGATGGGTGTTGGGATGGGTATTGGGATGGGTGTTGGTGGTGATGGGTGTTGGTGGTGATGATGGGTGTTGGTGGTGATGGGTGTGGGATGTGTTGGTGGGATGGGTGTTGGTGGTGATGGGTATTGGGATGGGTGTTGGTGGTGATGTGGTGATGGGTGTTGGTGGTGATGGGTGTTGGTGGTGATGGGTGTTGGTGGTGATGGTGGGTGATGTGTGGTGATGGTGTTGGTGGTGATGGGTGTTGGTGGTGATGGGTGTTGGTGGTGATGGTGGGTATTGGGATGGGTGTTGGTGGTGATGGGTGTTGGTGGTGATGGGTGTTGGTGGTGATGGGTGTTGTGTGGTGATGGGTGTGTTGTGTGGTGATGGTGTTGGGTGTTGTGTTGGTGATGGTGATGGGTGTTGGTGAGATTGGGATGGGGTTGAGGTGTGGTGGGATGGGGTGTTGGTGGTGATGGGTGTTGGTGGGATGGGTGTTGGTGGTGATGAGTGTTGGTGGGATGGGTGTTGGGATGGTGGTGTTGGTGGTGATGGGTGTTGGTGGTGATGGCGGGTGTTGGTGGTGATGGGTGTGGTGGTGATGGGTGTTGGGATGGGTGTGGTGGGGATGGCGGGTGTTGGTGGTGATGGGTGTTGGTGGTGATGGGTGTTGGTGGTGATGGGTGTTGGTGGTGATGGGTGTTGGTGGTGATGAGTGTTGGTGGTGATGGGTATTGGGATGGTGGGTGTTTGGATGGTGGGTGTTTGGATGGTGGGTGTTTGGATGGTGGGTGTTGGGGATGGTGGGTGTTGGGGATGGCTGTGGTTGGTGTGGTGGGTGTTGGTGGTGATGGGTGTTGGGATGGTGTTGGTGGTGATGGGTGTTGGGATGGTGTTGGTGGTGATGGGTGTTGGGATGGTGTTGGTGGTGATGGGTGTTGGGATGGTGTTGGTGGTGATGGGTGTTGGGATGGTGTTGGTGGTGATGGGTGTTGGGATGGTGTTGGTGGTGATGGGTGTTGGGATGGTGTTGGGATGGTGGTGGGTGTTGGTGGTGATGGGTATTGGTGGGTGTTGGGGATGGGTGTTGGTGGTGATGAGTGTTGGTGGGTGTTGAGGATGGCGGGTGTTGAGGATGGCGGGTGTTGAGGATGGCGGGTGTTGGGGATGGTGGGTGTTGGGGATGGTGGGTGTTGGGGATGGTGGGTGTTGGGATGGCGGGTGTTGGGGATGGTGGGTGTTGGGATGGCGGGTGTTGGGATGGCGGGTGTTGGGATGGCGGGTGTTGGGATGGCGGGTGTTGGGGATGGGTGTTGGTGGTGATGAGTGTTGGTGGGTGTTGGGGATGGCGGGTGTTGGGGATGGGTGGGGGTGTTGGTGATGGTGGGTGTTGGTGGGTGTTGATGGCGGGTGTTGGGGATGGTGGGTGTTGGGATGGCGGGTGTTGGGGATGGTGGGTGTTGGGATGGCGGGTGTTGGGGATGGTGGGTGTTGGGATGGCGGGTGTTGGGGATGGTGGGTGTTGGGATGGGTGTTGGATGGGTGTTGGGATGGGATGGGTGTTGGGGGTGGGTGTTGGGGATGGGGTGTTGGGGATGGTGGGTGTTGGGATGGCGGGTGTTGGGGATGGTGGGTGTTGGGGATGGTGGGTGTTGGGATGGTGGGTGTTGGTGGGTGTTGGGATGGCGGGTGTTGGGGATGGGTGTTGGTGGTGATGAGTGTTGGTGGGTGTTGGGATGGCGGGTGTTGGGGATGGGTGTTGGTGGTGATGAGTGTTGGTGGGTGTTGGGGATGTTGGGTGTTGGGGATGGCGGGTGTTGGGGATGGCGGGTGTTGGGGATGGCGGGTGTTGGGGATGGGTGTTGGTGGTGATGGGTATTTGCGGGTGTTGGGGATGGCGGGTGTTGGGGATGGCGGGTGTTGGGGATGGCGGGTGTTGGGGATGGCGGGTGTTGGGATGGCGGGTGTTGGGATGGCGGGTGTTGGGGATGGGTGTTGGTGGTGATGAGTGTTGGTGGGTGTTGGGGATGGCGGGTGTTGGGGATGGGTGGGGGTGGTGATGAGTGTTGGTGGGTGTTGGGATGGCGGGTGTTGGGGATGGGTGTTGGTGGTGATGAGTGTTGGTGGGTGTTGGGATGGCGGGTGTTGGGGATGGGTGTTGGTGGTGATGAGTGTTGGTGGGTGTTGGGGATGGCGGGTGTTGGGGATGGCGGGTGTTGGGGATGGGTGTTGGTGGTGATGGGTATTGGCGGGTGTTGGGGATGGCGGGTGTTGGGATGGCGGGTGTTGGGATGGCGGGTGTTGGGATGGCGGGTGTTGGGGATGGGTGTTGGTGGTGATGGGGATGGCGGGTGTTGGTGGCGGGGTGTTGTGGGATGGCGGGTGTTGGGGATGGCGGGTGTTGGTGGGGATGGCGGGTGTTGTGTTGGTGGTGGGTGTTGGGGATGGCGGGTGTTGGGATGGGGTGGTGGGGTGGCGGGTGTTGGTGGCGGGGTGATGGGATTGGTGGGTGTTGGGGATGGGTGTTGGTGGTGATGAGTGTTGGGGTGTTGAGGATGGTGGGTGTTGGGGAGTGTTGGTGGGTGTTGGGGATGGCGGGTGTTGGGGATGGTGGGTGTTGGGGATGGTGGGTGTTGGGGATGGCGGGTGTTGGGGATGGCGGGTGTTGGGGATGGTGGGTGTTGGGATGGCGGGTGTTGGGGATGGCGGGTGTTGGGATGGCGGGTGTTGGGGATGGGTGTTGGTGGTGATGAGTGTTGGTGGGTGTTGGGGATGGGTGGGGGTGGTGATGAGTGTTGGTGGGTGTTGGGATGGCGGGTGTTGGGGATGGCGGGTGTTGGGGATGGCGGGTGTTGGGGATGGCGGGTGTTGGGGATGGGTGTTGGTGGTGATGAGTGTTGGTGGGTGTTGGGATGGCGGGTGTTGGGGTGTTGGGGATGGCGGTGTTGGTGGGTGTTGGGGATGGCGGGTGTTGGTGGCGGGTGTTGGGATGGCGGGTGTTGGGGATGGCGGGTGTTGGGGATGGTGGGTGTTGGGGATGGCGGGTGTTGGGGATGGCGGGTGTTGGGGATGGTGGGTGTTGGGGATGGCGGGTGTTGGGGATGGCGGGTGTTGGGGATGGGTGTTGGTGGTGATGATGGCGGGTGTTGGTGGCGGGTGTTGGGGATGGCGGGTGTTGGGGATGGCGGGTGTTGGGGATGGCGGGTGTTGGGGATGGCGGGTGTTGGTGGCGGGTGTTGGGGATGGCGGGTGTTGGGGATGGCGGGTGTTGGGGATGGCGGGTGTTGGGGATGGCGGGTGTTGGGGATGGGTGTTGGTGGTGATGAGTGTTGGTGGGTGTTGGGGATGGCGGGTGTTGGGGTGGTGTGATGGGAGTGTTGGTGGGTGTTGGGGATGGCGGGTGTTGGGGATGGCGGGTGTTGGGGATGGCGGGTGTTGGGGATGGCGGGTGTTGGGGATGGCGGGTGTTGGGGATGGGTGTTGGTGGTGATGGGAGTGTTGGTGGGTGTTGGGGATGGCGGGTGTTGGGGATGGCGGGTGTTGGGGATGGGTGGGTGTTTGGGATGGCGGGTGTTGGGGATGGCGGGTGTTGGGGATGGTGGGTGTTGGGATGGCGGGTGTTGGGGATGGCGGGTGTTGGGGATGGCGGGTGTTGGGATGGCGGGTGTTGGGATGGCGGGTGTTGGGGATGGGTGTTGGTGGTGATGAGTGTTGGTGGGTGTTGGGGATGGCGGGTGTTGGGGATGGCGGGTGTTGGGGATGGCGGGTGTTGGGGATGGCGGGTGTTGGGGATGGCGGGTGTTGGGATGGCGGGTGTTGGGATGGCGGGTGTTGGGATGGCGGGTGTTGGGGATGGGTGTTGGTGGTGATGGGTGGGGATGGCGGTGTTTGGCGGGTGTTGGGGATGGCGGGTGTTGGGATGGCGGGTGTTGGGGATGGTGGGTGTTGGGGATGGCGGGTGTTGGGGATGGGTGTTGGTGGTGATGGGATTGGCGGGTGTTGGTGGGTGTTGGGGATGGCGGGTGTTGGGGATGGGTGTTGGTGGTGATGAGTGTTGGTGGGTGTTGGGGATGGCGGGTGTTGGGGATGGCAGGTGTTGGGGATGGCGGGTGTTGGGGATGGCGGGTGTTGGGGATGGCGGGTGTTGGGGATGGCGGGTGTTGGGGATGGCGGGTGTTGGGATGGCGGGTGTTGGGATGGCGGGTGTTGGGGTGTTGGGGATGGGTGTTGGTGGTGATGGGTATTGGCGGGTGTTGGGGATGGTGGGTGTTGGGGATGGCGGGTGTTGGGGATGGGTGTTGGTGGTGATGAGTGTTGGTGGGTGTTGGGGATGGCGGGTGTTGGGGATGGCGGGTGTTGGGGATGGCGGGTGTTGGGGATGGCGGGTGTTGGGGATGGGTGTTGGTGGTGATGAGTGTTGGTGGGTGTTGGGGATGGCGGGTGTTGGGGATGGCGGGTGTTGGGGATGGCGGGTGTTGGGATGGCGGGTGTTGGGATGGCGGGTGTTGGGATGGCGGGTGTTGGGGATGGCGGGTGTTGGGGATGGGTGTTGGTGGTGATGGGTATTGGCGGGTGTTGGGGATGGTGGGTGTTGGGGATGGCGGGTGTTGGGATGGCGGGTGTTGGGGATGGTGGGTGTTGGGGATGGCGGGTGTTGGGGATGGCGGGTGTTGGTGGCGGGTGTTGGGGATGGCGGGTGTTGGGGATGGCGGGTGTTGGGGATGGCGGGTGATGGGATGGTGGGTGTTGGCGGGTGTTGGGGATGGCGGGTGTTGGGGATGGCGGGTGTTGGGGATGGCGGGTGTTGGGGATGGCGGGTGTTGGGGATGGCGGGTGTTGGGATGGCGGGTGTTGGGATGGCGGGTGTTGGGATGGCGGGTGTTGGGGATGGGTGTTGGTGGCGGGTGTGGGGATGGCGGGGATGGCGGGTGTTGGGGATGGCGGGTGTTGGGGATGGCGGGTGTTGGTGGGTGTTGGGGATGGCGGGTGTTGGGGATGGGTGTTGGGTGGCGGGGTGATGGCGGGTGTTGATGGCGGGTGTTGGTGGGTGTTGGGGATGGCGGGTGTTGGGGATGGCGGGTGTTGGGATGGGGGGTGTTGGGGATGGCGGGTGTTGGGGATGGGTGTTGGGGAGTGTTGGTGGGTGTTGGGGATGGCGGGTGTTGGGGATGGCGGGTGTTGGGGATGGCGGGTGTTGGGATGGCGGGTGTTGGGATGGCGGGTGTTGGGATGGGGGGTGTTGGGGATGGGGGGTGTTGGGGATGGGTGTTGGTGGTGATGGGTATTGGCGGGTGTTGGGGATGGCGGGTGTTGGGATGGCGGGTGTTGGGGATGGTGGGTGTTGGGATGGCGGGTGTTGGGGATGGGTGTTGGTGGGTGTTGGGATGGCGGGTGTTGGGGATGGGTGTTGGTGGTGATGAGTGTTGGTGGGTGTTGGGGATGGCGGGTGTTGGGGATGGCGGGTGTTGGGGATGGCGGGTGTTGGGGATGGCGGGTGTTGGGGATGGCGGGTGTTGGGGATGGCGGGTGTTGGGATGGCGGGTGTTGGGATGGCGGGTGTTGGGGATGGTGGGTGTTGGGGATGGCGGGTGTTGGGGATGGGTGTTGGTGGTGATGGGTATGGCGGGTGTTGGGGATGGCGGGTGTTGGGGATGGTGGGTGTTGGTGGGTGTTGGGGATGGCGGGTGTTGGGGATGGGTGTTGGGGTGGCGGGGTGATGGGGGGTGTTGGGGATGGCGGGTGTTGGGGTGGGTGTTGGGGTTGGCGGGTGTTGGGGTTGGCGGGTGTTGGGGATGGTGGGTGTTGGGATGGCGGGTGTTGGGGATGGGTGTTGGTGGGTGTTGGGATGGCGGGTGTTGGGATGGTGGGTGTTGGGATGGCGGGTGTTGGGGATGGTGGGTGTTGGGATGGCGGGTGTTGGGGATGGCGGGTGTTGGGGATGGCGGGTGTTGGGGATGGTGGGTGTTGGGGATGGCGGGTGTTGGGATGGGGGGTGTTGGGGATGGGGGGTGTTGGGGATGGGTGTTGGTGGTGATGGGTTATGGCGGGTGTTTGGCGGGTGTTGGGGATGGTGGGTGTTGGGGATGGCGGGTGTTGGGGATGGGTGTTGGTGGCGGGGTGATGGCGGGTGTTGATGGTGGGTGTTGGTGGGTGTTGGGGATGGCGGGTGTTGGGGATGGGGTGTTGGGGATGGCGGGTGTTGGGATGGCGGGTGTTGGGGATGGCGGGTGTTGGGGATGGCGGGTGTGGGGATGGCGGGTGTTGGGGATGGCGGGTGTTGGGGATGGTGGGTGTTGGGATGGCGGGTGTTGGGGATGGCGGGTGTTGGGGATGGCGGGTGTTGGGGATGGGTGTTGGTGGTGATGGGTATTGGCGGGTGTTGGGGATGGCGGGTGTTGGGATGGCGGGTGTTGGGATGGCGGGTGTTGGGATGGCGGGTGTTGGGATGGCGGGTGTTGGGGATGGGTGTTGGTGGTGATGGGTATTGGCGGGTGTTGGGATGGCGGGTGTTGGGATGGCGGGTGTTGGGATGGCGGGTGTGGGGATGGCGGGTGTTGGGGATGGCGGGTGTTGGGGATGGCGGGTGTTGGGGATGGCGGGTGTTGGGGATGGCGGGTGTTGGGATGGCGGGTGTTGGGATGGCGGGTGTTGGGATGGTGGGTGTTGGGATGGCGGGTGTTGGGATGGCGGGTGTTGGGATGGCGGGTGTTGGGGATGGCGGGTGTTGGGATGGCGGGTGTTGGGATGGCGGGTGTTGGGATGGCGGGTGTTGGGATGGCGGGTGTTGGGATGGCGGGTGTTGGGGATGGCGGGTGTTGGGATGGCGGGTGTTGGGGATGGCGGGTGTTGGGGATGGCGGGTGTTGGGGATGGCGGGTGTTGGGGATGGCGGGTGTTGGGATGGTGGGTGTTGGGGATGGCGGGTGTTGGGGATGGCGGGTGTTGGGGATGGCGGGTGTTGGGATGGCGGGTGTTGGGATGGGGGGTGTTGGGATGGGTGGGGGTGGCTTTTAGTGTCTATTGTAGAGTTTGAATGTTGGTTTCCAGTGTTTGCTGTTGGTATTCTGCTGACGTTCCGGAACTCCTTTGTCTTTTAGACGACAGAAGAGGAAATATTCAGCACCACTGATGAGAGTCCAGCCTTTGCGGAGTTCCTGGAGCTGCTGGGGGAGCGGGTTCTCCTGCAGGACTTTAAGGGGTGAGCCAGAGGGGAATTGCCAGATGACTGACCAACACTGACACCCCCAGAGTCAGATTAGATGATTGGGTCACTGTGATGGTGGGTGATTGTATTGGTGGGTCGTTGTGGTTGGACATCAATGAGAGGGTCTTCCAAATCTTCTTGTATAAAGGGTCACCCCACCCAAAACTGATACTTCAGTATTTGGTGGAAACTTCTGTTTATTTGGGAGTCTATTGGGTGGGATCTGCTGTGCCCATTTAGAGGGGTTCCCACCATCCCTGCTGATTTTTTTATTTGTTATTATTGAGAATATACCAGGAGGGGGCGGGATGCACAAAGTTGGGCGGGAACAGAGGTGGAGCTCTGATGGGAGATGTCACTTTTGGGGTGGACTCCGGGTAACCCCCTCCCCCAATATTGTATTTATATTACAGTTTCCGGGGAGGTTTGGACATCGCTCATGGACAGACCGGAACAGAATCCATCTACTGCAACTTCCGTGGGAAGGAGATCATGTTCCACGTGTCCACCAAGCTGCCATACACGGAGGGGGATGCCCAGCAGGTAGTGCACTTTATGTACCCCCACATGTACCCCCGTGTGTTCTCCCCCTCTTCCTCACTTCTTCCTCCCCACTTTCTCGCCTCTTCCTCGCCTTTTCCTCCCCACGTCCTCACCTCATCCTCCCCACTTCCTCACCTCTTCCTCGCCTCTTCCTCACCTCTTTCTTCCCACGTCCTCCCCACTTCCTCACCACGTCCTCCCCACTTCCTCACCTCGTCCTCCCTAATTCCTCACCTCGTCCTCCCCACTTCGTCACCTCTTTCTTCCCACGTCCTCCCCACTTCCTCACCTCTTTCTTCCCACGTCCTCCCCACTTCCTCACCTCGTCCTCCCCACTTCCTAACCTCATCCTCCCCACGTCCTCCCCACTTCCTCACCTCGTCCTCCCCACTTCCTCACCTCTTCCTCCCCACTTCCTCGCCTCTTCCTCCCCACTTCCTCGCCTCTTCCTCCCCACTTCCTCACCACGTCCTCCCCACTTCCTCACCACGTCCTCCCCACTTCCTCACCTCTTCCTCCCCACTTCCTCACCTCTTCCTCCCCACTTCCTCACCACGTCCTCCCCACTTCCTCCCCACTTCCTCACCACGTCCTCCCCACTTCCTCACCTCGTCCTCCCCACTTCCTCACCGCGTCCTCCCCACTTCCTCATCTCTTCCTTCCCACTTCCTCATCTCTTCCTTCCCACTTCCTCACCTCTTCCTTCCTGTTCAGCTGCAGAGAAAGCGGCACATCGGTAACGACATCGTAGCCATAGTCTTCCAGGACGAGAACACGCCCTTCGTCCCCGACATGATCGCCTCCAACTTCCTGCACGCATACATCGTGGTGCAAGTGGAGGAGCCCGGCACCGACAACGCTGTGTACAAGGTACCCCCCCCCCCTCCTCCCCCAAACTCACCAGACAGGCAGACTAGATCTGACAACGTATCACGCGAGGGCTGCGGTCGCTGGTCTCCGGGTGTTATCGTAAACGCACCTCATTGGATGACGGTAGTCTCCTCCCAGGATGTGCCGGGTCATAGTCATAACCCACAGAAGTCACCTAATTAGTAAATAGAGTCCTGTGTGTCATTTAATCTCAGTATAAATACAGCTGTTCTGTGAAGCCCTCAGAGGCCACGACTTCTAGTTCCTCACTAGTGGGGGAGGGGGATTTCTCCTAAATTTGGGCAAAATGTCTTGTCATTGGGGGTGACTTTTTGAATCTTATGAAAACATACAAAGGGGGCAGTTTTACCTGCGAATGGGTTGTTATCTGTCCATCCAGTCCTATAATTTACACGGCATCGCCTCGTCATATACAGTGCCTAAAAAAAGTATTCATACCCCTTGAAATTCCCCACATTTTTCTCATGTTACAACCAAAAACGTAAACGTGTTTTATTGGGATTTTATGTGATGGACCGGCACAAAGGTTCTTCCGGTGACCGCCTGACGCTAATCGGTGGTGAAGGGAGTCAGCGGCGGGTCACGCCCCTGTCTGCCCCCATTACCACAGATAGCGGCTGAGCGGTCCCCGCTGGCGCTCCGCGTGCAGCGTGTTCAGGAGGTCTGACCGCCGCCATTTGCTGTCTTTCAGGTCTCGGTGACGGCTCGGGACGACGTGCCTTTCTTCGGTCCACCCCTCCCCGAGCCGGCGGTTTTCCGGAAGGTAAGACCCGGGGTCATGTGACCAGAGGCGGACAGCTGCCCCCTCTGCTGGTAAAAATTGCTGTTGAGTGTCTGGGCCTGAGCCATCGGACTGAACGCTCGGACCGCGGAGAATCCTTCCGTCACCGCTCTTCTCTTCCCTCACTCAGGGGTCGGAGTTCCAGGAATTCCTCCTGACGAAGCTGATCAACGCGGAGTACGCCTGTTATAAAGCCGAGAAGTTCGCCAAGCTGGAGGTGAGAAGTGAACCCGCCCCCGAGGAGCACATAACCTCCTCAATGGGGGGAATTGTACGGCTCCGGAGGAACCCCGGCTGGGACTGTTCGGTTGGTTTTGGCTGGGGGTTTCTCGGCCTCTGATCGTGCCGCCATTCGTCATGTGTAGTGTGTGGTGTTGCTGGTGTCACCTTCTGATTCTTGTCGTGTTAGGAGCGCACGCGGGTAGCGTTGCTGGAGACTCTCTACGAGGAGCTTCACATCAACAGCCAATCCATGATGGGCCTATGCGGGGACGATGACAAGATGGAGAACGGAGGGGGAGGAGGAGGCGGATTCTTCGAGTCCTTTAAGGTGAGGATTGGGAATGCCGGGTCACCAGAGCGTTGTATTAGTACGGTACGCCCTCTAGTGGCTGCCTTTATAATGGGCAGTGCTGTCAGTACAGGAGAGGAGACGAGGGCCGTCAGCCATACAGCAATGGGCCGCGTCGCCCTCTAGTGGCTGCCTTTATAACGGGCAGTGCTGTCAGTACAGGAGAGGAGACGAGGGCTGTCAACCATACAGCAATGGGCCGCGTCGCCCTCTAGTGGCTGCCTTTATAATGGGCAGTGCTGTCAGTACAGGAGAGGAGATGAGGGCCGTCAGCCATACAGCAATGGGCCGCGTCGCCCTCTAGTGGCTGCCTTTATAATGGGCAGTGCTGTTAGTACAGGAGAGGAGACGAGGGCCGTCAGCCATACAGCAATGGGCCGCGTCGCCCTCTAGTGGCTCTCTGTGTAATAGGCAGTGCTGTCAGAACAGGAGAGGAGACGAGGGCTGTCAACCATACAGCAATGGGCTGCATCGCCCTCTAGTGGCTGCCTTTATAATGGTACAGGAGATGAGGGCCGTCAGCCATACAGCAATGGGCCGCGTCGCCCTCTAGTGGCTGCCTTTATAATGGGCAGTGCTGTCAGTACAGGAGATGAGGGCCAGTACAGGAGCTGAGATGAGGGCCGTCTACCATACAGCAATGGGCCGCGTCGCCCTCTAGTGGCTTTCTGTGTAATAGGCAGTGCTGTCAGTACAGGAGATGAGGGCTGTCAGCCATACAGCAATGGGCCGCGTCGCCCTCTAGTGGCTCTCTGTGTAATAGGCAGTGCTGTCAGTACAGGAGAGGAGACGAGGGCTGTCAACCATACAGCAATGGGCTGCGTCACCCTCTAGTGGCTCTCTGTGTAATAGGCAGTGCTGTCAGTACAGGAGAGGAGACGAGGGCTGTCAACCATACAGCAATGGGCTGCATCGCCCTCTAGTGGCTGCCTTTATAACGGGCAGTGCTGTCAGTACAGGAGAGGAGACGAGGGCTGTCAACCATACAGCAATGGGCTGCGTCGCCCTCTAGTGGCTCTCTGTGTAATAGGCAGTGCTGTCAGTACAGGAGAGGAGACGAGGGCTGTCAGCCATACAGCAATGGGCTGCATCGCCTTCTAGTGGCTGCCTTTATAACGGGCAGTGCTGTCAGTACAGGAGAGGAGACGAGGGCTGTCAACCATACAGCAATGGGCTGCGTCGCCCTCTAGTGGCTCTCTGTGTAATAGGCAGTGCTGTCAGTACAGGAGAGGAGACGAGGGCTGTCAGCCATACAGCAATGGGCTGCATCGCCCTCTAGTGGCTGCCTTTATAACGGGCAGTGCTGTCAGTACAGGAGAGGAGACGAGGGCTGTCAGCCATACAGCAATGGGCTGCGTCGCCCTCTAGTGGCTCTCTGTGTAATAGGCAGTGCTGTCAGTACAGGAGAGGAGACGAGGGCTGTCAGCCATACAGCAATGGGCCGCGTCGCCCTCTAGTGGCTGCCTTTATAATGGGCAGTGCTGTCAGTACAGGAGAGGAGACGAGGGCTGTCAACCATACAGCAATGGGCCGCGTCGCCCTCTAGTGGCTCTCTGTGTAATAGGCAGTGCTGTCAGTACAGGAGAGGAGACGAGGGCTGTCAGCCATACAGCAATGGGCCGCGTCGCCCTCTAGTGGCTGCCTTTATAATGGGCAGTGCTGTCAGTACAGGAGAGGAGACGAGGGCTGTCAGCCATACAGCAATGGGCCGCGTCGCCCTCTAGTGGCTGCCTTTATAATGGGCAGTGCTGTCCGTACAGGAGAGGAGACGAGGGCTGTCAACCATACAGCAATGGGCCGCGTCGCCCTCTAGTGGCTCTCTGTGTAATAGGCAGTGCTGTCAGTACAGGAGAGGAGACGAGGGCTGTCAACCATACAGCAATGGGCCGTGTCGCCCTCTAGTGGCTCTCTGTGTAATAGGCAGTGCTGTCAGTACAGCACTTTCCGGTAACGTCTTCCTGCACCCTTCAAAGATTTCCATAGAATAATACGGATCTACGGGGCAGAAGCCGGTGAATGTCGGATTGTCAGGCAGATTGTAGAGACCGATCGCTCCTCTTTGGTCGGACGAAGGTGAAGGCGCAGACTGTATTGCGTTCAGTCGATCTTTTACAGCTGAGCAGAGATCCTCCGAGTGCATCACCCCCTCCGTCTGCTGCCTTCTCCTACACTGTCATATACTGACACCTGGTGGCCGAATGGCGCTACTGCATTAATACTATTGTCCTTACCAGAGGGGGGCATCATCCCGCCGCGTTACCAGAGGGGGGCATCGTCCCATCGCGTTACCAGAGGGGGCATCGTCCCGCCGCGTTACCAGAGGGGGGCATCGTCCCGCCGCGTTACCAGAGGGGGGCATCGTCCCGCTGCATTACCAGAGGGGGGCATCGTCCCGCCGCGTTACCAGAGGGGGGCATCGTCCCGCCGCGTTACCAGAGGGGGGCATCGTCCCGCCGCGTTACCAGAGGGGGCATCGTCCCGCCGCGTTACCAGAGGGGGCATCGTCCCGCCGCGTTACCAGAGGGGGCATCGTCCCGTCGCGTTACCAGAGGGGGCATCGTCCCGTCGCGTTACCAGAGGGGGCATCGTCCCGTCGCGTTACCAGAGGGGGGCATCGTCCCGTCGCGTTACCAGAGGGGGGCATCGTCCCATCTCGTTACCAGAGGGGGGCATCGTCCCATCTCGTTACCAGAGGGGGCATCGTCCCGTCTCGTTACCAGAGGGGGGCATCGTCCCGTCTCGTTACCAGAGGGGGGCATCGTCCCGTCGCGTTACCAGAGGGGGGCATCGTCCCGTCGCGTTACCAGAGGGGGGCATCGTCCCGTCGCGTTACCAGAGGGGGGCATCGTCCCGTCGCGTTACCAGAGGGGGGCATCGTCCCGTCGCGTTACCAGAGGGGGGCATCGTCCCGTCGCGTTAACAGAGGGGGGCATCGTCCCGTCGCGTTACCAGAGGGGGGCATCGTCCCGTCGCGTTACCAGAGGGGGGCATCGTCCCGTCGCGTTACCAGAGGGGGCATCGCCCCGTCGCGTTACCAGAGGGGGCATCGTCCCATCACGTTACCAGAGGGGGCATCGTCCCATCACGTTACCAGAGGGGGCATCGTCCCATCACGTTACCAGAGGGGGCATCGTCCCATCACGTTACCAGAGGGGGCATCGTCCCATCACGTTACCAGAGGGGGCATCGTCTGATGTTGCAGAGTAGGGGGGCGGTGACGATGCAGAGTAGGGGGGCAGAGTAGGGGGGCGGTGACGATGCAGAGTAGGGGGGCGGTGACGATGCAGAGTAGGGGGGGCGGTGACGATGCAGAGTAGGGGGGCGGTGACGATGCAGAGTAGGGGGGCGGGGTGACGATGCAGAGTAGGGGGGCGGTGACGATGCAGAGTAGGGGGGCGGTGACGATGCAGAGTAGGGGGGGGGCGGTGACGATGCAGAGTAGGGGGGCGGTGACGTTGCAGAGTAGGGGGCGGTGACGATGCAGAGTAGGGGGCGGTGACGATGCAGAGTAGGGGGCGGTGACGATGCAGAGTAGGGGGCGGATGCAGAGTAGGGGGCGGTGATGATGCAGAGTAGGGGGCGGTGATGATGCAGAGTAGGGGGCGGTGATGATGCAGAGTAGGGGGCGGTGATGATGCAGAGTAGGGGGCGGTGATGATGCAGAGTAGGGGGGCGGTGACGATGCAGAGTAGGGGGGCGGTGATGATGCAGAGTAGGGGGGCGGTGATGATGCAGAGTAGGGGGCGGTGATGATGCAAAGTAGGGGGGCGGTGACGATGCAGAGTAGGGGGGCGGTGACGATGCAGAGTAGGGGGCGGTGACGATGCAAAGGGGGGGCGGTGACGATGCAGAGTAGGGGGCGGTGACGACGTTGCAGAGTAGGGGGCGGTGATGCGGTGACGATGCAGAGTAGGGGGCGGTGGTGCAGAGTGATGCAGAGTAGGGGGCGGTGACGATGCAGAGTAGGGGGCGGTGACGTTGCAGAGTAGGGGGCGGTGATGTTGCAGAGTAGGGGGCGGTGATGTTGCAGAGTAGGGGGCGGTGATGATGCAGAGTAGGGGGCGGTGATGATGCAGAGTAGGGGGCGGTGATGATGCAGAGTAGGGGGCGGTGATGATGCAGAGTAGGGGGCGGTGATGATGCAGAGTAGGGGGCGGATGCAGAGTAGGGGGGCGGTGATGATGCAGAGTAGGGGGCGGTGACGATGCAGAGTAGGGGGCATGAGTAGGGGGCGGTGACGATGCAGAGTAGGGGGGCGGTGACGATGCAGAGTAGGGGGCGGATGCAGAGTAGGGGGCGGTGATGATGCAGAGTAGGGGGCGGTGACGATGCAGAGTAGGGGGGCGGTGACGATGCAGAGTAGGGGGGCGGTGACGATGCAGAGTAGGGGGGCGGTGATGATGCAGAGTAGGGGGGCGGTGATGATGCAGAGTAGGGGGGCGGTGATGATGCAGAGTAGGGGGGCGGTGATGATGCAGAGAGGGGGCGGTGACGATGCAGAGTAGGGGGCGGTGACGATGCAGAGTAGGGGGCGGTGACGATGCAGAGTAGGGGGGCGGTGACGATGCAGAGTAGGGGGGCGGTGACGATGCAGAGTAGGGGGGCGGTGACGATGCAGAGTAGGGGGGCGGTGACGATGCAGAGTAGGGGGGCGGTGACGATGCAGAGTAGGGGGGCGGTGACGATGCAGAGTAGGGGGGCGGTGACGATGCAGAGTAGGGGGGCGGTGACGATGCAGAGTAGGGGGGCGGTGACGATGCAGAGTAGGGGGGGGCGGTGACGATGCAGAGTAGGGGGGCGGTGACGATGCAGAGTAGGGGGGCGGTGAGTAGTAGGGGGCGGTGACGATGCAGAGTAGGGGGGCGGTGACGATGCAGAGTAGGGGGGCGGTGACGATGCAGAGTAGGGGGGCGGTGACGATGCAGAGTAGGGGGGCGGGGTGACGATGCAGAGTAGGGGGGCGGTGACGATGCAGAGTAGGGGGGCGGTGACGATGCAGAGTAGGGGGGCGGTGCAGAGAGGGGGGCGGTGATGATGCAGAGTAGGGGGGCGGTGACGATGCAGAGTAGGGGGGCGGTGACGATGCAGAGTAGGGGGGCGGTGACGATGCAGAGTAGGGGGGCGGTGACGATGCAGAGTAGGGGGGCGGTGACGATGCAGAGTAGGGGGGCGGTGACGACGCAGAGTAGGGGGGCGGTGACGTGCAGAGAGGGGGGCGGTGACGATGCAGAGTAGGGGGGCGGTGAGTGCAGAGTAGGGGGGCGGTGACGTGCAGAGAGGGGGGCGGTGACATGCAGAGTAGGGGGGCGGGGGTGACGACGCAGAGAGGGGGCGGTGTAGGGGGCGGTGATAACACAATTTCTTTCAGTGGTCACCCATACTGGTCCTCTGGAATATTTATATCTCCTCTTCCCCTGGTCTTTCTCTCTGCAGCGCGTCATCAGGAGCCGCAGCCAATCCATGGACGCCATGGGGCTCAGCAATAAGAAGCAGAACACCGTCTCCACCAGTCACAGTGGCAGCTTCGGACACAACAACCCCGAGATGCCCAAACCTCCGGGAATAGTGAGTGTTCAGTATAACGGGGATCTCCTGTAGATGGGATTTGGGGGGGGGGGGGGTGTATGGGGTCAGCGACAATAGCACAAGCTTGAACTTTGTATCACAGCTCACCGCCATCTTTATTTAAGGGGCACACCACTTCCCAGTCCATGGAGGGAGACGTTCTCAACCCATGGAAGGAGGCGTTCCCAGTCAATGGAGGGAGGCGTTTCCAGTCCATGGGGGGAGGTGTTACCAGTTCATGGTGGGAGGCGTTTCCAGTCCATGGTGGGAGGCGTTTCCAGTCCATGGTGGGAGGCAGGTGTTCCAGGCCTATGGAGGAAGGTGTTCCAGGCCTATGGAGGAAAGTGTTCCCAGGCCCATGGAGGAAAGTGTTCCCAGGCCCATGGAGGGAGGTGTTCCAGGCCCATGGAGGGAGGTGTTCCCAGGCCTATGGAGGAAAGTGTTCCCAGGCCCATGGAGGGAAGTGTTCCCAGGCCCATGGAGGGAGGTGTTCCAGGCCCATGGAGGGAGGTTTTCCAGGCCCATGGAGGGAGGTGTTCCCAGGCCCATGGAGGGAGGTGTTCCCAGGCCCATGGAGGGAGGTGTTCATGGAGGGAGGTTTTCCAGGCCCATGGAGGGAGGTGTTCCCAGGCCCATGGAGGGAGGTGTTCCCAGGCCCATGGAGGGAGGTGTTCCAGGCCCATGGAGGGAGGTGTTCCCAGGCCCATGGAGGGAGGTGTTCCCAGGCCCATGGAGGGAGGTGTTCCCAGGCCCATGGAGGGAGGGAGGTGTTCCCAGGCCCATGGAGGGAGGTGTTCCCAGGCCCATGGAGGGAGGTGTTCCCAGGCCCATGGAGGGAGGTGTTCCCAGGCCCATGGAGGGAGGTGTTCCCAGGCCCATGGAGGGAGGTGTTCCCAGGCCCATGGAGGGAGGTGTTCCCAGGCCCATGGAGGGAGGTGTTCCCAGGCCCATGGAGGGAGGTGTTCCCAGGCCCATGGAGGGAGGTGTTCCCAGGCCCATGGAGGGAGGTGTTCCCAGGCCCATGGAGGGAGGTGTTCCCAGTCCATGGAGGGAGGAGTTGGCGGCCCATGGAGGGAGGAGTTGGCGGCCCATGGAGGGAGGAGTTGGCGGCCCATGGAGGGAGGAGTTGGCGGCCCTGGTATACACGCTCACATCCCGGATTAGTCCGCCATCACAACCATATAGTATCTGGCGCGGTGATTAACCATATCTGACGACAGACAGTCCATTCTGTGCATGACTGGTGTTCTCTCTTTTTCTCTCCCGTCTCTCTCTCTCTCCTGTCCGGTTCCTTTTGGTTTTTCATCATCCGGTTCTGTCTAACGCTCCATTCTTCCTCTCCATTAACCCTTTTCTGCCCACATTTCATCTCCTCTGTGTCTCTGTGCCACGCTCCTTCCCGCCCACTAGTCCTTGCTTGTGCCAGGGAAAACGCCCAACCGGCATGGACGCCGCGGAAGTGCCATAGGCATAGGAACCATAGAAGAGGTGGATGTTTTCTCCTGCTCACAGAAGGGTTGTATTGGGGGGGGGGGGGTTGTGCTGGAAATGATTTTGTCTGTATATTTACCACCCAGCGAGACGTGGGGCACTGCCCCTCCCCCACCGCTACCCGTCCGACACACTCGCCACCAAAACCCATTACATTTTATATTGTTACAAAGAGAGAATACACATCATGGAAACGTTTCAGGGCGACGCCCCCTGCTGGTAATAAATAACCCAACAAAAGACGAAACGCGTTCAACCAATAGACAACAATTAATAATTTGAAGATCTACAGAACCCGCACCCACCATAGATCCAGAGGAAGGCACAACAATTCACCATATACCGTGGTCCAATGTACTACAACCGGGGGCCAACCCCAACCCCAACCCCCCCCAAGGTGATCCGATATTCCCGGGATCAGTAATCTCTCTCTTTCCATCACTGAGATCCAATTTCCTATCAATATTAATCAATGATTCCCCTCGGCGAAGATGATATTCCTTTATATTGGTGCTGAGGAGACGTACGAGACCCCCCTGTGCCGGGATCTGATAGGACGAATATCGGTAGTGTCCCCCCCTCCCCCCCCGCTGGTTTATGATAGACGTGGATTATATTTCCAGGAAGTGACATCATTTCATCTCTTCTAGTCTCTCATCGTTCCGGGAAAAAGTCCCACCAGGAAGAAGTCCGGACCGTTCAGCTCCCGGCGGAGCAGCGCCATCGGCATCGAGAACATCCTGGAGGTCCAGGAGAAGAGGTGAGGGGCCCATCTATAGGGAGTCCTCTCAGGATCCCTCAAGGGTAGATCAGTGATCACTCACGGCAGAGCTGATCTCTTGGGATCCATACAGGAATAGTGGATCTGGAGGGATCAGTGATTGCTCAGAGGAGAGTTGATCTCTTGTGATGTCTCCAGGATAGTGAATTTGGGGATCAGTGATTGTTTAGGGGAAAGTTGATTTTTAGGGATCTCTCCGGGATAGTGGGTCTGGAGGGATCAGCGATCACTCATGAGAGTTGGTGGATCTGGAGGGATCAGTGATTGCTTGGGGGGGTTGGGATCTCTCCACAGCGGACCTGGAGGGACCAGCAATCATTGGGGAGAGATGATCTCTTGCGATCAATACAGGAAAGTAGATCAATCAGGGGGGGGGAGTTGATTTCTAGGGATCTCTCCAGGATGGTGGATCTGGAGGGATCAGTGATTGCTTGGAGGGGAGGGGGGTGGTCTGTTGGGATCTCTCCAGGATGGTGGATCTGGAGGGATCAGTGATTGCTTGGAGGGGGGGGGGGGGGGTTGGTCTGTTGGGATCTCTCCAGGATAGTGGATCTGGAGGGATTAGGGATTGCTTCGGTGGGGGGGGGGTGGTTTGTTGGCAGCTCTCCAGGATGGTGGATCTGGAGGGATCAGGGATTGGGGAGGAGGAGAGTTGGGATCCGGGACTGTTGAGAATTTACAGAGATCCCGGGATTTTTCATCATTGCTATAGATCTACATTATTCAGAATAAACCAGAGGATGGTGTGGGTGTCCCCGGACGCAACCCGCCCGCCCGCTCCCCTGTTGTTTCCGTAGCCCCGGACGCAACCCGCCCGCTCCCCTGTTGTTTCCATATCCCCGGACGCAACCCGCCCGCCCGCTCCCCTGTTGTTTCCATATCCCGGACACAACCCGCCCGCTCCCCTGTTTCCATATCCCCGGACACATCCCGCCCGCTCCCCTGTTGTTTCCATATCCCCGGACACAACCCGCCCGCTCCCCTGTTGTTTCCATATCCCCGGACACAACCCGCCCGCTCCCCTGTTGTTTCCATATCCCCGGACACAACCCGCCCGCTCCCCTGTTTCCATATCCCCGGACACATCCCGCCCGCTCCCCTGTTGTTTCCGTAGCCCCGGACGCAACCCGCCCGCTCCCCTGTTGTTTCCATATCCCCGGACACAACCCGCCCGCTCCCCTGTTGTTTCCATATCCCCGGACACAACCCGCCCGCTCCCCTGTTTCCATATCCCCGGACACATCCCGCCCGCTCCCCTGTTGTTTCCGTAGCCCCGGACGCACCCCGCCCGCTCCCCTGTTGTTTCCATATCCCGGACGCAACCCGCCCGCCCGCTCCCCTGTTGTTTCCTTAGCCCCGGACGCAACCCGCCCGCCCGCTCCCCTGTTGTTTCCGTAGCCCCGGACGCAACCCGCCCGCTCCCCTGTTGTTTCCATAACCCCGGACACAACCCGCCCGCTCCCCTGTTGTTTCCATATCCCCGGACGCAACCCGCCCGCCCGCTCCCCTGTTGTTTCCATATCCCCGGACACAACCCGCCCGCTCCCCTGTTTCCATATCCCCGGACACATCCCGCCCGCTCCCCTGTTGTTTCCATATCCCCGGACACAACCCGCCCGCTCCCCTGTTGTTTCCATATCCCCGGACACAACCCGCCCGCTCCCCTGTTGTTTCCATATCCCCGGACACATCCCGCCCGCTCCCCTGTTTCCATATCCCCGGACACAACCCGCCCCCTCCCCTGTTGTTTCCATATCCCCGGACGCAACCCGCCCGCCCGCTCCCCTGTTGTTTCCATATCCCCGGACACAACCCGCCCGCTCCCCTGTTGTTTCCATATCCCCGGACGCAACCCGCCCGCCCGCTCCCCTGTTGTTTCCATATCCCCGGACACAACCCGCCCGCTCCCCTGTTTCCATATCCCCGGACACATCCCCGCCCGCCCGCTCCCCTGTTGTTTCCATATCCCCGGACACAACCCGCCCGCTCCCCTGTTGTTTCCATATCCCCGGACACAACCCGCCCGCTCCCCTGTTGTTTCCATATCCCCGGACACATCCCGCCCGCTCCCCTGTTTCCATATCCCCGGACACAACCCGCCCCCTCCCCTGTTGTTTCCATATCCCCGGACGCAACCCGCCCGCTCCCCTGTTGTTTCCATATCCCCGGACACAACCCGCCCGCTCCCCTGTTTCCATATCCCCGGACACATCCCGCCCGCTCCCCTGTTGTTTCCGTAGCCCCGGACGCAACCCGCCCGCTCCCCTGTTGTTTCCATATCCCCGGACGCAACCCGCCCGCCCGCTCCCCTGTTGTTTCCATATCCCGGACACAACCCGCCCGCTCCCCTGTTTCCATATCCCCGGACACATCCCGCCCGCTCCCCTGTTGTTTCCATATCCCCGGACACAACCCGCCCGCTCCCCTGTTGTTTCCATATCCCCGGACACAACCCGCCCGCTCCCCTGTTGTTTCCATATCCCCGGACACAACCCGCCCGCTCCCCTGTTTCCATATCCCCGGACACATCCCGCCCGCTCCCCTGTTGTTTCCGTAGCCCCGGACGCAACCCGCCCGCTCCCCTGTTGTTTCCATATCCCCGGACACAACCCGCCCGCTCCCCTGTTGTTTCCATATCCCCGGACACAACCCGCCCGCTCCCCTGTTTCCATATCCCCGGACACATCCCGCCCGCTCCCCTGTTGTTTCCGTAGCCCCGGACGCAACCCGCCCGCTCCCCTGTTGTTTCCATATCCCCGGACGCAACCCGCCCGCCCGCTCCCCTGTTGTTTCCATATCCCCGGACGCAACCCGCCCGCCCGCCGCTCCCCTGTTGTTTCCGTAGCCCCGGACGCAACCCGCCCGCTCCCCTGTTGTTTCCATATCCCCGGACACAACCCGCCCGCTCCCCTGTTGTTTCCATATCCCCGGACGCAACCCGCCCGCCCGCTCCCCTGTTGTTTCCATATCCCCGGACACAACCCGCCCGCTCCCCTGTTTCCATATCCCCGGACACATCCCGCCCGCTCCCCTGTTGTTTCCATATCCCCGGACACAACCCGCCCGCTCCCCTGTTGTTTCCATATCCCCGGACACAACCCGCCCGCTCCCCTGTTGTTTCCATATCCCCGGACACATCCCGCCCGCTCCCCTGTTTCCATATCCCCGGACACAACCCGCCCCCTCCCCTGTTGTTTCCATATCCCCGGACGCAACCCGCCCGCCCGCTCCCCTGTTGTTTCCATATCCCCGGACACAACCCGCCCGCTCCCCTGTTGTTTCCATATCCCCGGACGCAACCCGCCCGCCCGCTCCCCTGTTGTTTCCAGATCCCCGGACACAACCCGCCCGCTCCCCTGTTTCCATATCCCCGGACACATCCCGCCCGCTCCCCTGTTGTTTCCATATCCCCGGACACAACCCGCCCGCTCCCCTGTTGTTTCCATATCCCCGGACACAACCCGCCCGCTCCCCTGTTGTTTCCATATCCCCGGACACATCCCGCCCGCTCCCCTGTTTCCATATCCCCGGACACAACCCGCCCCCTCCCCTGTTGTTTCCATATCCCCGGACGCAACCCCCGCCCGCTCCCCTGTTGTTTCCATATCCCCGGACACCACCCGCCCGCTCCCCTGTTTCCATATCCCCGGACACATCCCGCCCGCTCCCCTGTTGTTTCCGTAGCCCCGGACGCAACCCGCCCGCTCCCCTGTTGTTTCCATATCCCCGGACGCAACCCGCCCGCCCGCTCCCCTGTTGTTTCCATATCCCCGGACGCAACCCGCCCGCTCCCCTGTTGTTTCCATATCCCCGGACGCAACCCGCCCGCCCGCTCCCCTGTTGTTTCCGTAGCCCCGGACGCAACCCGCCCGCTCCCCTGTTGTTTCCATATCCCCGGACACAACCCGCCCGCTCCCCTGTTGTTTCCATATCCCCGGACACAACCCGCCCGCTCCCCTGTTTCCATATCCCCGGACACATCCCGCCCGCTCCCCTGTTGTTTCCATATCCCCGGACACAACCCGCCCGCTCCCCTGTTTCCATATCCCCGGACACAACCCGCCCGCTCCCCTGTTGTTTCCATAGCCCCGGACACAACCCGCCCGCTCCCCTGTTGTTTCCATATCCCCGGACACATCCCGCCCGCTCCCCTGTTGTTTCCATATCCCCGGACACAACCCGCCCGCTCCCCTGTTTCCATATCCCCGGACACATCCCGCCCGCTCCCCTGTTGTTTCCATAGCCCCGGACACAACCCGCCCGCTCCCCTGTTGTTTCCATATCCCCGGACACAACCCGCCCGCTCCCCTGTTGTTTCCATATCCCCGGACACATCCCGTCCGCTCCCCTGTTGTTTCCATAGCCCCGGACACAACCCGTCCGCTCCCCTGTTGTTTCCGTATCCCCGGACGCAACCCGCCCGCTCCCCTGTTGTTTCCATATCCCCGGACACAACCCGCCGCGCTCCCCTGTTGTTTCCATATCCCCGGACACAACCCGTCCGCTCCCCTGTTGTTTCCGTATCCCCGGACACAACCCGCCCGCTCCCCTGTTGTTTCCATATCCCCGGACACAACCCGCCCGCTCCCCTGTTGTTTCCATATCCCCGGACACAACCCGCCCGCCCCGCTCCCCTGTTTCCATATCCCCGGACACATCCCGTCCGCTCCCCTGTTGTTTCCATAGCCCCGGACGCAACCCGCCCGCTCCCCTGTTGTTTCCATATCCCCGGACACAACCCGCCCGCCCGCTCCCCTGTTTCCATATCCCCGGACACATCCCGCCCGCTCCCCTGTTGTTTCCATATCCCCGGACACAACCCGCCCGCTCCCCTGTTTCCATATCCCCGGACACAACCCGCCCGCTCCCCTGTTGTTTCCATATCCCCGGACACATCCCGCCCGCTCCCCTGTTGTTTCCATATCCCCGGACACAACCCGCCCGCTCCCCTGTTTCCATATCCCCGGACACATCCCGCCCGCTCCCCTGTTGTTTCCGTAGCCCTGGACACATCCCGCCCGCTCCCCTGTTGTTTCCATATCCCCGGACGCAACCCGCCCGCCCGCCCCTGTTGTTTCCATCCCCGGACGCAACCCGCCCGCCCGCTCCCCTGTTGTTTCCGTCCCCGGACCCGCCCGCTCCCCTGTTGTTTCCAACCCGACAAACCCGCCCGCTCCCCTGTTGTTTCCATATCCCCGGACACAACCCGCCCCGCTCCCCGTTTCCAACCCGACACATCCCGCCCGCTCCCCTGTTGTTTCCGTAGCCCCGGACGCAACCCGCCCGCTCCCCTGTTGTTTCCATATCCCCGGACACAACCCGCCCGCTCCCCTGTTGTTTCCATATCCCGGACACAACCCGCCCGCTCCCCTGTTTCCATATCCCCGGACACATCCCGCCCGCTCCCCTGTTGTTTCCATATCCCCGGACACAACCCGCCCGCTCCCCTGTTGTTTCCATATCCCCGGACACATCCCGCCCGCTCCCCTGTTGTTTCCATATCCCCGGACACAACCCGCCCGCCCGCTCCCCTGTTTCCATATCCCCGGACACATCCCGTCCGCTCCCCTGTTGTTTCCATATCCCCGGACACAACCCGCCCGCTCCCCTGTTGTTTCCATATCCCCGGACACAACCCGCCCGCTCCCCTGTTGTTTCCATATCCCCGGACACAACCCGCCCGCCCGCTCCCCTGTTTCCATATCCCCGGACACATCCCGTCCGCTCCCCTGTTGTTTCCATAGCCCCGGACACAACCCGCCCGCTCCCCTGTTGTTTCCATATCCCCGGACACACCCGCCCGCCCGCTCCCCTGTTGTTTCCATATCCCCGGACACAACCCGCCCGCCCGCTCCCCTGTTGTTTCCATATCCCCGGACACATCCCGCCCGCTCCCCTGTTGTTTCCGTAGCCCCGGACACAACCCGCCCGCTCCCCTGTTGTTTCCATATCCCCGGACGCAACCCGCCCGCCCGCTCCCCTGTTGTTTCCATATCCCCGGACGCAACCCGCCCGCCCGCTCCCCTGTTGTTTCCGTAGCCCCGGACGCAACCCGCCCGCTCCCCTGTTGTTTCCATATCCCCGGACACAACCCGCCCGCTCCCCTGTTGTTTCCATATCCCGGACACAACCCGCCCGCTCCCCTGTTTCCATATCCCCGGACACATCCCGCCCGCTCCCCTGTTGTTTCCATATCCCCGGACACAACCCGCCCGCTCCCCTGTTGTTTCCATATCCCGGACACAACCCGCCCGCTCCCCTGTTGTTTCCATATCCCCGGACACAACCGCCCGCCCGCTCCCCTGTTTCCATATCCCCGGACACATCCCGCCCGCTCCCCTGTTGTTTCCATATCCCCGGACACAACCCGCCCGCTCCCCTGTTGTTTCCATATCCCCGGACACAACCCGCCCGCCCGCTCCCCTGTTGTTTCCATATCCCCGGACACAACCCGCCCGCCCGCTCCCCTGTTTCCATATCCCGGACACAACCCGTCCGCTCCCCTGTTGTTTCCGTATCCCCGGACACAACCCGCCCGCTCCCCTGTTGTTTCCATATCCCCGGACACAACCCGCCCGCCCCGCTCCCCTGTTTCCATATCCCCGGACACAACCCGCCCGCTCCCCTGTTTCCATATCCCCGGACACAACCCCGCCCGCTCCCCTGTTGTTTCCGTATCCCGGACACAACCCGCCCGCTCCCCTGTTGTTTCCATATCCCCGGACACATCCCGCCCGCTCCCCTGTTGTTTCCATATCCCCGGACACAACCCGCCCGCTCCCCTGTTTCCATATCCCCGGACACATCCCGCCCGCTCCCCTGTTGTTTCCATATCCCCGGACACAACCCGCCCACTCCCCTGTTTCCATATCCCCGGACACAACCCGCCCGCTCCCCTGTTGTTTCCGTATCCCCGGACACAACCCGCCCGCTCCCCTGTTGTTTCCATATCCCCGGACACATCCCGCCCGCTCCCCTGTTGTTTCCATATCCCCGGACACAACCCGCCCGCTCCCCTGTTTCCATATCCCCGGACACATCCCGCCCGCTCCCCTGTTGTTTCCATATCCCCGGACACAACCCGCCCACTCCCCTGTTTCCATATCCCCGGACACAACCCGCCCGCTCCCCTGTTGTTTCCGTAGCCCCGGACGCAACCCGCCCGCTCCCCTGTTGTTTCCATATCCCCGGACGCAACCCGCCCGCCCGCTCCCCTGTTGTTTCCATATCCCCGGACGCAACCCGCCCGCCCGCTCCCTGTTGTTTCCGTACCCCGGACGCAACCCGCCCGCTCCCCTGTTGTTTCCATATCCCCGGACACAACCCGCCCGCTCCCCTGTTGTTTCCATATCCCGGACACAACCCGCCCGCTCCCCCTGTTTCCATATCCCCGGACACATCCCGCCCGCTCCCTGTTGTTTCCATATCCCCGGACACAACCCGCCCGCTCCCCTGTTGTTTCCATATCCCGGACACAACCCGCCCGCTCCCCTGTTGTTTCCATATCCCCGGACACATCCCGCCCGCTCCCCTGTTGTTTCCATATCCCCGGACACAACCCGCCCGCACCCCTGTTTCCATATCCCCGGACACAACCCGCCCGCTCCCCTGTTGTTTCCATAGCCCCGGACACAACCCGCCCGCTCCCCTGTTGTTTCCATATCCCCGGACACATCCCGCCCGCTCCCCTGTTGTTTCCATATCCCTGGACACAACCGCCCGCTCCCCTGTTTCCATATCCCCGGACACATCCCGCCCGCTCCCCTGTTGTTTCCATAGCCCCGGACACAACCCGCCCGCTCCCCTGTTGTTTCCATATCCCCGGACACAACCCGCCCCGCTCCCCTGTTGTTTCCATATCCCCGGACACATCCCGTCCGCTCCCCTGTTGTTTCCATAGCCCCGGACACAACCCGCCCGCTCCCCGTTTCCATATCCCCGGACACAACCCGCCCGCTCCCCTGTTGTTTCCGTATCCCCGGACACAACCCGCCCGCTCCCCTGTTGTTTCCATATCCCCGGACACAACCCGCCCGCTCCCCTGTTGTTTCCATATCCCCGGACACAACCCGCCCGCCCGCTCCCCTGTTTCCATATCCCCGGACACATCCCGCCCGCTCCCCTGTTGTTTCCATAGCCCCGGACGCAACCCGCCCGCTCCCCTGTTGTTTCCGTAGCCCCGGACGCAACCCGCCCGCTCCCCTGTTGTTTCCATATCCCCGGACACAACCCGCCCGCTCCCCTGTTGTTTCCATATCCCCGGACGCAACCCGCCCGCTCCCCTGTTGTTTCCATATCCCCGGACACACAACCCGCCCGCTCCCCTGTTGTTTCCATATCCCCGGACACATCCCGTCCGCTCCCCTGTTGTTTCCATATCCCCGGACACATCCCGCCCTTTCCCCTGTTGTTTCCGTAGCCCCGGACACAACCCGCCCGCTCCCCTGTTGTTTCCATATCCCCGGACCCATCCCGTCCGCTCCCCTGTTGTTTCCGTAGCCCCGGACGCAACCCGCCCGCTCCCCTGTTGTTTCCGTATCCCCGGACACAACCGCCCGCCCGCTCCCCTGTTGTTTCCGTATCCCCGGACACAACCCGCCCGCTCCCCTGTTGTTTCCATATCCCCGGACACAACCCGCCCGCTCCCCTGTTGTTTCCATATCCCCGGACACAACCCGCCCGCCCGCTCCCCTGTTGTTTCCATATCCCCGGACACATCCCGTCCGCTCCCCTGTTGTTTCCATAGCCCCGGACGCAACCCGCCCGCTCCCCTGTTGTTTCCGTATCCCCGGACACAACCCGCCCGTTCCCCTGTTATTTCCGTATCCCCGGACACATCCCGTCCGCTCCCCTGTTGTTTCCGTAGCCCCGGACGCAACCCGCCCGCTCCCCTGTTATTTCCGTATCCCCGGACACAACCCGCCCGTTCCCCTGTTGTTTCCGTATCCCCGGACACAACCCGCCCGCTCCCCTGTTATTTCCGTATCCCCGGACACAACCCGCCCGTTCCCCTGTTGTTTCCGTATCCCCGGACACAACCCGCCCGCCCGCTCCCCTGTTGTTTCCATATCCCCGGACACAACCCGCCCGCTCCCCTGTTATTTCCGTAGCCCCGGACGCAACCCGCCCGCTCCTGTTGTTTCCGATCCCGACACAACCCGCCCGTTCCCCGTTATTTCCGTATCCGGACCTCCCGCCCGTCCCCTGTTATTTCCGTTCCCCGGACCACCCGCCCGTTCCCCTGTTGTTTCCGTATCCCCGGACACAACCCGCCCGCTCCCCTGTTATTTCCGTACCCGACACAACCCCCCGTTCCCCTGTTGTTTCCATATCCCCGGACACAACCCGCCCGCTCCCCTGTTGTTTCCATATCCCCGGACACAACCCGCCCGCTCCCCTGTTGTTTCCATATCCCCGGACACAACCCGCCCGCTCCCCTGTTGTTTCCATATCCCCGGACACACAACCCGCCCGCTCCCCTGTTGTTTCCATATCCCCGGACCCCACAACCCGCCCGCTCCCCTGTTGTTTCCGTATCCCCGGACACAACCCGCCCGCTCCCCTGTTGTTTCCATATCCCCGGACACAACCCCCCCGCCCGCTCCCCTGTTGTTTCCATATCCCCGGACACAACCCGCCCGCTCCCCTGTTGTTTCCATATCCCCGGACACAACCCGCCCGCTCCCCTGTTGTTTCCATATCCCCGGACACAACCCGCCCGCTCCCCTGTTGTTTCCGTATCCCCGGACACAACCCCGCCCGCTCCCCTGTTGTTTCCATATCCCCAGACACACAACCCGCCCGCTCCTCTGTTGTTTCCATATCCCCGGACACACACCCGCCCGCTCCCCTGTTGTTTCCAATCCCCGACACAACCCGCCCGCTCCCCTGTTGTTGTTCCCCGGACACAACCCGCCCGCTCCTGTTGTTTCCATATCCCCAGACACACAACCCGCCCGCTCCTCTGTTGTTTCCATATCCCCGGACACAACCCGCCCGCCCGCTCCCCTGTTGTTTCCTAGCCCGGACACAACCCGCCCGCCCCTGTTGTTTCCATATCCCCGGACACAACCCGCCCGCTCCCCTGTTATTTCCGTATCCCCGGACACACAACCCGCCCGCTCCCCTGTTGTTTCCATATCCCCGGACGCAACCCGCCCGCTCCCCTGTTGTTTCCATATCCCCGGACACATCCCGTCCGCTCCCCTGTTGTTTCCATATCCCCGGACACAACCCGCCCGCTCCCCTGTTTCCATATCCCCGGACACATCCCGCCCGCTCCCCTGTTGTTTCCATAGCCCCGGACACAACCCGCCCGCTCCCCTGTTGTTTCCATATCCCCGGACACATCCCGCCCGCTCCCCTGTTGTTTCCATATCCCCGGACACAACCCGCCCGCTCCCCTGTTTCCATATCCCCGGACACATCCCGCCCGCTCCCCTGTTGTTTCCATATCCCCGGACACATCCCCGCCCGCTCCCCTGTTGTTTCCATATCCCCGGACACAACCCGCCCGCTCCCCTGTTGTTTCCATATCCCCGGACACAACCCGCCCGCTCCCCTGTTGTTTCCATATCCCCGGACACAACCCGCCCGCCCGCTCCCCTGTTTCCATATCCCCGGACACATCCCGTCCGCTCCCCTGTTGTTTCCATAGCCCCGGACGCAACCCGCCCGCTCCCCTGTTGTTTCCGTAGCCCCGGACGCAACCCGCCCGCTCCCCTGTTGTTTCCGTATCCCCGGACACAACCCGCCCGCTCCCCTGTTGTTTCCATATCCCCGGACACAACCCGCCCGCTCCCCTGTTGTTTCCATATCCCCGGACGCAACCCGCCCGCTCCCCTGTTGTTTCCATATCCCCGGACACATCCCGTCCGCTCCCCTGTTGTTTCCGTAGCCCCGGACGCAACCCGCCCGCTCCCCTGTTGTTTCCGTAGCCCCGGACGCAACCCGCCCGCTCCCCTGTTGTTTCCGTATCCCCGGACACAACCCGCCCGCTCCCCTGTTATTTCCGTATCCCCGGACACAACCCGCCCGCTCCCCTGTTGTTTCCATATCCCCGGACGCAACCCGCCCGCTCCCCTGTTGTTTCCATATCCCCGGACACATCCCGTCCGCTCCCCTGTTGTTTCCGTAGCCCCGGACGCAACCCGCCCGCTCCCCTGTTGTTTCCGTAGCCCCGGACGCAACCCGCCCGCTCCCCTGTTGTTTCCGTATCCCCGGACACAACCCGCCCGCTCCCCTGTTTTTTCCGTATCCCCGGACACAACCCGCCCGCTCCCCTGTTGTTTCCATATCCCCGGACACAACCCGCCCGCTCCCCTGTTATTTCCGTATCCCCGGACGCAACCCGCCCGCTCCCCTGTTGTTTCCATATCCCCGGACGCAACCCGCCCGCTCCCCTGTTGTTTCCATATCCCCGGACACAACCCGCCCGCTCCCCTGTTGTTTCCATATCCCCGGACACAACCCGCCCGCTCCCCTGTTGTTTCCGTATCCCCGGACACAACCCGCCCGTTCCCCTGTTGTTTCCGTATCCCCGGACACAACCCGCCCGCTCCCCTGTTATTTCCGTATCCCCGGACACAACCCGCCCGCTCCCCTGTTGTTTGCATATCCCCGGACACAACCCGCCCGCTCCCCTGTTATTTCCGTATCCCTGGACGCAACCCGCCCGCTCCCCTGTTGTTTCCATATCCCCGGACACACAACCCGCCCGCTCCCCTGTTGTTTCCATATCCCCGGACGCAACCCGCCCGCCCGCTCCCCTGTTGTTTCCATATCCCCGGACACAACCCGCCCGCTCCCCTGTTTCCATATCCCCGGACACATCCCGCCCGCTCCCCTGTTGTTTCCATATCCCCGGACACAACCCGCCCGCTCCCCTGTTGTTTCCATATCCCCGGACGCAACCCCCCCGCCCGCTCCCCTGTTGTTTCCATATCCCCGGACACATCCCGCCCGCTCCCCTGTTTCCATATCCCCGGACACAACCCGCCCCCTCCCCTGTTGTTTCCATATCCCCGGACGCAACCCGCCCGCCCGCTCCCCTGTTGTTTCCATATCCCCGGACACAACCCGCCCCGCTCCCCTGTTGTTTCCATATCCCCGGACGCAACCCGCCCGCCCGCTCCCCTGTTGTTTCCATATCCCCGGACACAACCCGCCCGCTCCCCTGTTTCCATATCCCCGGACACATCCCGCCCGCTCCCCTGTTGTTTCCATATCCCCGGACACAACCCGCCCGCTCCCCTGTTGTTTCCATATCCCCGGACACAACCCGCCCGCTCCCCTGTTGTTTCCATATCCCCGGACACATCCCGCCCGCTCCCCTGTTTCCATATCCCCGGACACAACCCGCCCCCTCCCCTGTTGTTTCCATATCCCCGGACACAACCCGCCCCCTCCCCTGTTGTTTCCATATCCCCGGACGCAACCCGCCCGCTCCCCTGTTGTTTCCATATCCCCGGACACAACCCGCCCGCTCCCCTGTTTCCATATCCCCGGACACATCCCGCCCGCACCCCTGTTGTTTCCGTAGCCCCGGACGCAACCCGCCCGCTCCCCTGTTGTTTCCATATCCCCGGACGCAACCCGCCCGCCCGCTCCCCTGTTGTTTCCATATCCCCGGACGCAACCCGCCCGCTCCCCTGTTGTTTCCATATCCCCGGACGCAACCCGCCCGCCCGCTCCCCTGTTGTTTCCGTAGCCCCGGACGCAACCCGCCCGCTCCCCTGTTGTTTCCATATCCCCGGACACAACCCGCCCGCTCCCCTGTTTCCATATCCCCGGACACATCCCGCCCGCTCCCCTGTTGTTTCCATATCCCCGGACACAACCCGCCCGCTCCCCTGTTTCCATATCCCCGGACACAACCCGCCCGCTCCCCTGTTGTTTCCATAGCCCCGGACACAACCCGCCCGCTCCCCTGTTGTTTCCATATCCCCGGACACATCCCGCCCGCTCCCCTGTTGTTTCCATATCCCCGGACACAACCCGCCCGCTCCCCTGTTTCCATATCCCCGGACACATCCCGCCCGCTCCCCTGTTGTTTCCATAGCCCCGGACACAACCCGCCCGCTCCCCTGTTGTTTCCATATCCCCGGACACAACCCGCCCGCTCCCCTGTTGTTTCCATATCCCCGGACACATCCCGTCCGCTCCCCTGTTGTTTCCATAGCCCCGGACACAACCCGTCCGCTCCCCTGTTGTTTCCGTATCCCCGGACGCAACCCGCCCGCTCCCCTGTTGTTTCCATATCCCCGGACACAACCCGCCCGCTCCCCTGTTGTTTCCATATCCCCGGACACAACCCGTCCGCTCCCCTGTTGTTTCCGTATCCCCGGACACAACCCGCCCGCTCCCCTGTTGTTTCCATATCCCCGGACACAACCCGCCCGCTCCCCTGTTGTTTCCATATCCCCGGACACAACCCGCCCGCCCGCTCCCCTGTTTCCATATCCCCGGACACATCCCGTCCGCTCCCCTGTTGTTTCCATAGCCCCGGACGCAACCCGCCCGCTCCCCTGTTGTTTCCATATCCCCGGACACAACCCGCCCGCCCCGCTCCCCTGTTTCCATATCCCCGGACACATCCGCCCGCTCCCCTGTTGTTTCCATATCCCCGGACACAACCCGCCCGCTCCCCTGTTTCCATATCCCCGGACACATCCCGCCCGCTCCCCTGTTGTTTCCATATCCCCGGACACAACCCGCCCGCTCCCCTGTTTCCATATCCCCGGACACAACCCGCCCGCTCCCCTGTTGTTTCCATATCCCCGGACACATCCCGCCCGCTCCCCTGTTGTTTCCATATCCCCGGACACAACCCGCCCGCTCCCCTGTTTCCATATCCCCGGACACATCCCGCCCGCTCCCCTGTTGTTTCCGTAGCCCTGGACACATCCCGCCCGCTCCCCTGTTGTTTCCATATCCCCGGACGCAACCCGCCCGCCCGCTCCCCTGTTGTTTCCATATCCCCGGACGCAACCCGCCCGCCCGCTCCCCTGTTGTTTCCGTAGCCCCGGACGCAACCCGCCCGCTCCCCTGTTGTTTCCATATCCCCGGACACAACCCGCCCGCTCCCCTGTTGTTTCCATATCCCGGACACAACCCGCCCGCTCCCCTGTTTCCATATCCCCGGACACATCCCGCCCGCTCCCCTGTTGTTTCCATATCCCCGGACACAACCCGCCCGCTCCCCTGTTTCCATATCCCCGGACACATCCCGCCCGCTCCCCTGTTGTTTCCATATCCCCGGACACAACCCGCCCGCTCCCCTGTTTCCATATCCCCGGACACATCCCGTCCGCTCCCCTGTTGTTTCCATATCCCCGGACACAACCCGCCCGCTCCCCTGTTGTTTCCATATCCCCGGACACAACCCGCCCGCTCCCCTGTTGTTTCCATATCCCCGGACACAACCCGCCCGCCCGCTCCCCTGTTTCCATATCCCCGGACACATCCCGTCCGCTCCCCTGTTGTTTCCATAGCCCCGGACACAACCCGCCCGCTCCCCTGTTGTTTCCATATCCCCGGACACATCCCGCCCGCTCCCCTGTTGTTTCCATATCCCCGGACACAACCCGCCCGCTCCCCTGTTTCCATATCCCCGGACACATCCCGCCCGCTCCCCTGTTGTTTCCGTAGCCCCGGACGCAACCCGCCCGCTCCCCTGTTGTTTCCATATCCCCGGACGCAACCCGCCCGCCCGCTCCCCTGTTGTTTCCATATCCCCGGACGCAACCCGCCCGCCCGCTCCCCTGTTGTTTCCGTAGCCCCGGACGCAACCCGCCCGCTCCCCTGTTGTTTCCATATCCCCGGACACAACCCGCCCGCTCCCCTGTTGTTTCCATATCCCGGACACAACCCGCCCGCTCCCCTGTTTCCATATCCCCGGACACATCCCGCCCGCTCCCCTGTTGTTTCCATATCCCCGGACACAACCCGCCCGCTCCCCTGTTGTTTCCATATCCCGGACACAACCCGCCCGCTCCCCTGTTTCCATATCCCCGGACACAACCCGCCCGCTCCCCTGTTTCCATATCCCCGGACACAACCCGCCCGCTCCCCTGTTTCCATATCCCCGGACACATCCCGCCCGCTCCCCTGTTGTTTCCATATCCCCGGACACAACCCGCCCGCTCCCCTGTTTCCATATCCCCGGACACAACCCGCCCGCTCCCCTGTTGTTTCCATAGCCCCGGACACAACCCGTCCGCTCCCCTGTTGTTTCCGTATCCCCGGACACAACCCGCCCGCTCCCCTGTTGTTTCCATATCCCCGGACACAACCCGCCCGCCCGCTCCCCTGTTTCCATATCCCCGGACACAACCCGCCCGCTCCCCTGTTTCCATATCCCCGGACACAACCCGCCCGCTCCCCTGTTGTTTCCGTATCCCCGGACACAACCCGCCCGCTCCCCTGTTGTTTCCATATCCCCGGACACATCCCGCCCGCTCCCCTGTTGTTTCCATATCCCCGGACACAACCCGCCCGCTCCCCTGTTTCCATATCCCCGGACACATCCCGCCCGCTCCCCTGTTGTTTCCATATCCCCGGACACAACCCGCCCACTCCCCTGTTTCCATATCCCCGGACACAACCCGCCCGCTCCCCTGTTGTTTCCGTATCCCCGGACACAACCCGCCCGCTCCCCTGTTGTTTCCATATCCCCGGACACATCCCGCCCGCTCCCCTGTTGTTTCCATATCCCCGGACACAACCCGCCCGCTCCCCTGTTTCCATATCCCCGGACACATCCCGCCCGCTCCCCTGTTGTTTCCATATCCCCGGACACAACCCGCCCACTCCCCTGTTTCCATATCCCCGGACACAACCCGCCCGCTCCCCTGTTGTTTCCGTAGCCCCGGACGCAACCCGCCCGCTCCCCTGTTGTTTCCATATCCCCGGACGCAACCCGCCCGCCCGCTCCCCTGTTGTTTCCATATCCCCGGACGCAACCCCGCCCGCCCGCTCCCCTGTTGTTTCCGTAGCCCCGGACGCAACCCGCCCGCTCCCCTGTTGTTTCCATATCCCCGGACACAACCCGCCCGCTCCCCTGTTGTTTCCATATCCCGGACACAACCCGCCCGCTCCCCTGTTTCCATATCCCCGGACACATCCCGCCCGCTCCCCTGTTGTTTCCATATCCCCGGACACAACCCGCCCGCTCCCTGTTGTTTCCATATCCCGGACACAACCCGCCCGCTCCCCTGTTTCCATATCCCCGGACACATCCCGCCCGCTCCCCTGTTGTTTCCATATCCCCGGACACAACCCGCCCGCCCGCTCCCCTGTTTCCATATCCCCGGACACAACCCGCCCGCTCCCCTGTTGTTTCCATAGCCCCGGACACAACCCGCCCGCTCCCCTGTTGTTTCCATATCCCCGGACACATCCCGCCCGCTCCCCTGTTGTTTCCATATCCCCGGACACAACCCGCCCGCTCCCCTGTTTCCATATCCCCGGACACATCCCGCCCGCTCCCCTGTTGTTTCCATAGCCCCGGACACAACCCGCCCGCTCCCCTGTTGTTTCCATATCCCCGGACACAACCCGCCCGCTCCCCTGTTTCCATATCCCCGGACACATCCCGTCCGCTCCCCTGTTGTTTCCATAGCCCCGGACACAACCCGTCCGCTCCCCTGTTGTTTCCGTATCCCCGGACACAACCCGCCCGCTCCCCTGTTGTTTCCATATCCCCGGACACAACCCGCCCGCTCCCCTGTTGTTTCCATATCCCCGGACACAACCCGCCCGCCCGCTCCCCTGTTTCCATATCCCCGGACACATCCCGTCCGCTCCCCTGTTGTTTCCATAGCCCCGGACGCAACCCGCCCGCTCCCCTGTTGTTTCCATATCCCCGGACACAACCCGCCCCGCTCCCTGTTGTTTCCATATCCCCGGACGCAACCCGCCCGCTCCCCTGTTGTTTCCATATCCCCGGACACACAACCCGCCCGCTCCCCTGTTGTTTCCATATCCCCGGACACATCCCGTCCGCTCCCCTGTTGTTTCCGTATCCCCGGACACATCCCGCCCTTTCCCCTGTTGTTTCCGTAGCCCCGGACACAACCCGCCCGCTCCCCTGTTGTTTCCATATCCCCGGACACATCCCGTCCGCTCCCCTGTTGTTTCCGTAGCCCCGGACGCAACCCGCCCGCTCCCCTGTTGTTTCCGTATCCCCGGACACAACCCGCCCGCTCCCCTGTTGTTTCCGTATCCCCGGACACAACCCGCCCGCTCCCCTGTTGTTTCCATATCCCCGGACACAACCCGCCCGCTCCCCTGTTGTTTCCATATCCCCGGACACAACCCGCCCGCCCGCTCCCCTGTTTCCATATCCCCGGACACATCCCGTCCGCTCCCCTGTTGTTTCCATAGCCCCGGACGCAACCCGCCCGCTCCCCTGTTGTTTCCGTATCCCCGGACACAACCCGCCCGTTCCCCTGTTATTTCCGTATCCCCGGACACATCCCGCCCGCTCCCCTGTTATTTCCGTATCCCCGGACACAACCCGCCCGTTCCCCTGTTGTTTCCGTATCCCCGGACACAACCCGCCCGCTCCCCTGTTATTTCCGTATCCCCGGACACAACCCGCCCGTTCCCCTGTTGTTTCCGTATCCCCGGACACAACCCGCCCGCTCCCCTGTTGTTTCCATATCCCCGGACACAACCCGCCCGCTCCCCTGTTATTTCCGTATCCCCGGACGCAACCCGCCCGCTCCCCTGTTGTTTCCATATCCCCGGACGCAACCCGCCCGCTCCCCTGTTGTTTCCATATCCCCGGACACAACCCGCCCGCTCCCCTGTTGTTTCCATATCCCCGGACACAACCCGCCCGCTCCCCTGTTGTTTCCATATCCCCGGACACAACCCGCCCGCTCCCCTGTTGTTTCCATATCCCCGGACACACAACCCCGCCCGCTCCACTGTTGTTTCCGTATCCCCGGACACAACCCGCCCGCTCCCCTGTTGTTTCCGTATCCCCGGACACAACCCGCCCGCTCCCCTGTTGTTTCCATATCCCCGGACACAACCCGCCCGCTCCCCTGTTGTTTCCATATCCCCGGACACAACCCGCCCGCTCCCCTGTTGTTTCCATATCCCCGGACACACAACCCGCCCGCTCCCCTGTTGTTTCCATATCCCCGGACACAACCCGCCCGCTCCCCTGTTGTTTCCGTATCCCCGGACACAACCCGCCCGCTCCCCTGTTGTTTCCATATCCCCAGACACACAACCCGCCCGCTCCTCTGTTGTTTCCATATCCCCGGACACAACCCGCCCGCCCGCTCCCCTGTTGTTTCCGTAGCCCCGGACACAACCCGCCCGCTCCCCTGTTGTTTCCATATCCCCGGACACAACCCGCCCGCTCCCCTGTTATTTCCGTATCCCCGGACGCAACCCGCCCGCTCCCCTGTTGTTTCCATATCCCCGGACACACAACCCGCCCGCTCCCCTGTTGTTTCCATATCCCCGGACGCAACCCGCCCGCTCCCCTGTTGTTTCCATATCCCGGACACATCCCGTCCGCTCCCCTGTTGTTTCCATATCCCCGGACACAACCCGCCCGCTCCCCTGTTTCCATATCCCCGGACACATCCCGCCCGCTCCCCTGTTGTTTCCATAGCCCCGGACACAACCCGCCCGCTCCCCTGTTGTTTCCATATCCCCGGACACATCCCGCCCGCTCCCCTGTTGTTTCCATATCCCCGGACACAACCCGCCCGCTCCCCTGTTTCCATATCCCCGGACACATCCCGCCCGCTCCCCTGTTGTTTCCATATCCCCGGACACATCCCGCCCGCTCCCCTGTTGTTTCCATATCCCCGGACACAACCCGCCCGCTCCCCTGTTTCCATATCCCCGGACACATCCCGTCCGCTCCCCTGTTGTTTCCATATCCCCGGACACAACCCGCCCGCTCCCCTGTTGTTTCCATATCCCCGGACACAACCCGCCCGCCCGCTCCCCTGTTTCCATATCCCCGGACACATCCCGTCCGCTCCCCTGTTGTTTCCATAGCCCCGGACGCAACCCGCCCGCTCCCCTGTTGTTTCCGTAGCCCCGACGCAACCCGCCCGCTCCCCTGTTGTTTCCGTATCCCCGGACACAACCCGCCCGCTCCCCTGTTGTTTCCATATCCCCGGACACAACCCGCCCGCTCCCCTGTTATTTCCGTAGCCCCGGACACAACCCGCCCGCTCCCCTGTTGTTTCCATATCCCCGGACGCAACCCGCCCGCTCCCCTGTTGTTTCCAAATCCCCGGACGCAACCCGCCCGCTCCCCTGTTGTTTCCATATCCCCGGACACATCCCGCCCGCTCCCCTGTTGTTTCCGTAGCCCCGGACGCAACCCGCCCGCTCCCCTGTTGTTTCCGTAGCCCCGGACGCAACCCGCCCGCTCCCCTGTTGTTTCCGTATCCCCGGACACAACCCGCCCGCTCCCCTGTTATTTCCGTATCCCCGGACACAACCCGCCCGCTCCCCTGTTGTTTCCATATCCCCGGACGCAACCCGCCCGCTCCCCTGTTGTTTCCGTATCCCCGGACACAACCCGCCCGCTCCCCTGTTATTTCCGTATCCCCGGACACAACCCGCCCGCTCCCCTGTTGTTTCCATATCCCCGGACGCAACCCGCCCGCTCCCCTGTTGTTTCCATATCCCCGGACACATCCCGTCCGCTCCCCTGTTGTTTCCGTAGCCCCGGACACAACCCGCCCGCTCCCCTGTTGTTTCCGTATCCCCGGACACAACCCGCCCGCTCCCCTGTTGTTTCCGTATCCCCGGACACAACCCGCCCGCTCCCCTGTTATTTCCGTATCCCCGGACACAACCCGCCCGCTCCCCTGTTGTTTCCATATCCCCGGACGCAACCCCGCCCGCTCCCCTGTTGTTTCCATATCCCCGGACACATCCCGTCCGCTCCCTCCCCTGTTGTTTCCGTAGCCCCGGACGCAACCCGCCCGCTCCCCTGTTGTTTCCGTAGCCCCGGACGCAACCCGCCCGCTCCCCTGTTGTTTCCGTATCCCCGGACACAACCCGCCCGCTCCCCTGTTATTTCCGTATCCCCGGACACAACCCGCCCGCTCCCCTGTTGTTTCCATATCCCGGACACAACCCGCCCGCTCCCCTGTTATTTCCGTATCCCCGGACGCAACCCGCCCGCTCCCCTGTTGTTTCCATATCCCCGGACGCAACCCGCCCGCTCCCCTGTTGTTTCCATATCCCCGGACGCAACCCGCCCGCTCCCCTGTTGTTTCCATATCCCCGGACGCAACCCGCCCGCTCCCCTGTTGTTTCCATATCCCCGGACACAACCCGCCCGCTCCCCTGTTGTTTCCATATCCCCGGACACAACCCGCCCGCTCCCCTGTTGTTTCCGTATCCCCGGACACAACCCGCCCGGTCCCCTGTTGTTTCCGTATCCCCGGACACAACCCGCCCGCTCCCCTGTTATTTCCGTATCCCCGGACACAACCCGCCCGCTCCCCTGTTGTTTGCATATCCCCGGACACAACCCGCCCGCTCCCCTGTTATTTCCGTATCCCTGGACGCAACCCGCCCGCTCCCCTGTTGTTTCCATATCCCCGGACACACACCCGACCCGCCCGCTCCCCTGTTGTTTCCATATCCCCGGACGCAACCCGCCCGCTCCCCTGTTGTTTCCATATCCCCGGACACAACCCGCCCGCTCCCCTGTTGTTTCCGTATCCCCGGACACAACCCGCCCGCTCCCCTGTTGTTTCCATATCCCAGACACACAACCCGCCCGCTCCTCTGTTGTTTCCATATCCCCGGACACAACCCGCCCGCCCGCTCCCCTGTTGTTTCCGTAGCCCCGGACACAACCCGCCCGCTCCCCTGTTGTTTCCATATCCCCGGACACAACCCGCCCGCTCCCCTGTTATTTCCGTATCCCCGGACGCAACCCGCCCGCTCCCCTGTTGTTTCCATATCCCCGGACACACAACCCGCCCGCTCCCCTGTTGTTTCCATATCCCCGGACGCAACCCGCCCGCTCCCCTGTTGTTTCCATATCCCCGGACGCATCCCGTCCGCTCCCCTGTTGTTTCCGTAGCCCCGGACGCAACCCGCCCGCTCCCCTGTTGTTTCCATATCCCCGGACACATCCCGTCCGCTCCCCTGTTGTTTCCATATCCCCAGACACAACCCGCCCGCTCCCCTGTTTCCATATCCCCGGACACAACCCGCCCACCCCCCTGTTGTTTCCGTATCCCCGGACACAACCCGCCCGCTCCCCTGTTGTTTCCATATCCCCGGACACAACCTGCCCGCTCCCCTGTTGTTTCCGTAGCCCCGGACACATCCCGCCCGCTCCCCTGTTGTTTCCATATCCCCGGACACAACCCGCCCGCTCCCCTGTTGTTTCCGTAGCCCCAGACACAACCTGCCCGCTCCCCTGTTGTTTCCGTATGCCCGGACACATCCCGCCCGCTCCCCTGTTGTTTCCATATCCCCGGACACAACCCGCCCGCTCCCCTGTTGTTTCCATATCCCCGGACGCAACCCGCCCGCTCCCCTGTTGTTTCCATATCCCCGGACACATCCCGTCCGCTCCCCTGTTGTTTCCGTAGCCCCGGACGCAACCCGCCCGCTCCCCTGTTATTTCCATATCCCCGGACACAACCCGCCCGCTCCCCTGTTATTTCCGTATCCCCGGACGCAACCCGCCCGCTCCCCTGTTGTTTCCATATCCCCGGACGCAACCCGCCCGCTCCCCTGTTGTTTCCATATCCCCGGACGCAACCCGCCCGCTCCCCTGTTGTTTCCATATCCCCGGACACAACCCGCCCGCTCCCCTGTTGTTTCCATATCCCCGGACACAACCCGCCCGCTCCCCTGTTGTTTCCATATCCCCGGACACAACCGCCCCCCCGCTCCCCTGTTGTTTCCGTATCCCGGACACAACCCGCCCGTTCCCCTGTTGTTTCCGTATCCCCGGACACAACCCGCCCGCTCCCCTGTTATTTCCGTATCCCCGGACACAACCCGCCCGCTCCCCTGTTGTTTGCATATCCCCGGACACAACCCGCCCGCTCCCCTGTTATTTCCGTATCCCTGGACGCAACCCGCCCGCTCCCCTGTTGTTTCCATATCCCCGGACACACAACCCGCCCGCTCCCCTGTTGTTTCCATATCCCCGGACGCAACCCGCCCGCTCCCCTGTTGTTTCCATATCCCCGGACACAACCCGCCCGCTCCCCTGTTGTTTCCGTATCCCCGGACACAACCCGCCCGCTCCCCTGTTGTTTCCATATCCCCAGACACACAACCCGCCCGCTCCTCTGTTGTTTCCATATCCCCGGACACAACCCGCCCGCCCGCTCCCCTGTTGTTTCCGTAGCCCCGGACACAACCCGCCCGCTCCCCTGTTGTTTCCATATCCCCGGACACAACCCGCCCGCTCCCCTGTTATTTCCGTATCCCCGGACGCAACCCGCCCGCTCCCCTGTTGTTTCCATATCCCCGGACACACAACCCGCCCGCTCCCCTGTTGTTTCCATATCCCCGGACACATCCCGTCCGCTCCCCTGTTGTTTCCATATCCCCAGACACAACCCGCCCGCTCCCCTGTTTCCATATCCCCGGACACAACCCGCCCACCCCCTGTTGTTTCCATATCCCCGGACACAACCCGCCCACCCCCCTGTTGTTTCCATATCCCCGGACACAACCCGCCCGCTCCCCTGTTGTTTCCATATCCCGGACACAACCCGCCCCGCTCCCCTGTTGTTTCCGTAGCCCCGGACACATCCCGCCCGCTCCCTGTTGTTTCCATATCCCCGGACACAACCCGCCCGCTCCCCTGTTGTTTCCGTAGCCCCAGACACAACCTGCCCGCTCCCCTGTTGTTTCCGTATGCCCGGACACAACCCGCCCGCTCCCCTGTTGTTTCCGTATCCCCGGACACAACCCGCCCGCTCCCCTGTTGTTTCCGTATCCCCGGACACAACCCGCCCGCTCCCCTGTTGTTTCCATATCCCCGGACACAACCCGCCCGCTCCCCTGTTGTTTCCGTATCCCCGGACACAACCCGCCCGCTCCCCTGTTGTTTCCGTATCCCCGGACACAACCCGCCCGCTCCCCTGTTGTTTCCGTATCCCCGGACACAACCCGCCCGCTCCCCTGTTGTTTCCGTATCCCCGGAGACAACCTGCCCGCTCCCCTGTTGTTTCCGTATCCCCGGACACATCCCGCCCGCTCCCCGGGAAAAGAGGATAGAAGAGAAATATTCCGCCTCTCAGCAACAACACAAAACTTTTTATATTTTACAGGGAAAGCCCAACAGGACCCCAGAAGACCCCGGACAGCGGCCACGCCTCCCAGGAGCCCAAATCTGACGAATCCTCCAATCACAGCTCCCCGGAGTTGCCGACCACCAAGAACAGGTACTGCCCCCTGCCCCTTTACCCCCGCCTCCCAGGACCCCTGGCGCACTCTGGTCATGTGACAGAATCTCCCTCTACTTTCCAGGATGGAATCCGTTTCCCGGGTGGAAAACCAGCGAGATTTCTCCCGCTCCTCCTCCAGCGCCAGCAGCTTCGCCAGCGTAGTGGAAGAGAGCGAGCTGCTGGATGACGAGGACGACGACGGGATGGTAAGAAGAGGGTCCATTTCTGGGATGTCTGGAGGGCCGGAGAGTTATCAGGGGGGTTCAGCGTCTTCTTTTTTTTTATAGAATAACTTTACTTATAAAGATCAAAAAAAACATCAACTATCCACCAGTATAGGAAACCTGACAACCGAGAGAGCCGAGGAGAAAGGGGCAAACTGCAGCAGATTGAGATGATGTCATCGGTTTGCTGCAGTGTAGGAGGAGGCATTTCCTCAGTCTCCCCTCCCCCCCAGTGATCAGACTGTACATTGTAACCTTGTAGAAGACCTAGTGATCAATCTGTTTCTCCTCCTCAGGAAAGTGTTTCGGCTTCGGGAAACTCCCACAAGCGGGATTCCCTCATATACAGCACATGGTTGGAGGACAGCGGCAGCAGCGTCAGCACCGCCAGCGGAACCAGCTCATCAGGTGACGATCCCGCATCTTTATACAGAAAACTGCCCCTCCCCCTTTGGGGCGGCCATTGCTAAGTGTAGTGCAGGGTGATTGACGGGTCACTGCTCTGTTATGGACGCAGATTTTCCGCCTTGACAGACGTCTCGCCTTCTCTCCTCCCACCAGGGTTCCCGCGCTCCCCGCAGCCGGATGTCCGAAAAGTGGGCGGAGACGCCTATCCAGAGATTAAAATCCAGATGGAAGGGACGGAACACACAGCCAGTCAGGTAAGACTTCTGATTGGTCGTTTTCAGCCAGGGGTAAATGAAATCTTCCCAAAGGGTGGCTACACACGTCACAATCTGATTGGACGATCTCCTTTAGATTTCCCAGAACTGAGTAATACACGTCTGTATTAGAAGGAGAAGCCGATCAGCTCTCTGCTCTCCTGTCCATGCAATGGAGGGGGAACTGTCAGTGCAGGGCTCTGGGCTGTATGAAAGAGACGCTCTCAGCTCAGAGCCCTGCTAATAATAGGCGGCACTGATGTGATTGGATAAATGCCTTATCTTCGTAAATAGACCAGTGATGGGGAACCTCGGCACCCCAGATGTTTTGGAACTACATTTCCCATGATGCTCAGGCACTCTGCAGTGTAGGTGGGAATTATGGGAAATGTAGTTGCACCAGCTGCATCCTCTGGCGTTCGGAGTCCGATGTCTGGTCTATTGAGGGCCTCTCCACACCACTGACCCTTACGGGTTCCACCGGTGGTCTGTCATCTCTTCCATTGGGTGGATGCCTCAAGTGGTTTGTAGCCATTTACCCCTCCCCCCCCCCCAACCGCCCCCAGCATTGGACCAAGAGGAATCCTATTGTTTGATATTTTGCACAACACCATCCCCGGTCTTTTGGTTTCCCTCTGGCTGCAGAAGGCTAACACTTCCCGTGGTGCACACAGGAGGAGGAGAGGGGCGGGAGGAGGAGGAGAGGGGGCGGGAGTAGGAGGAGAGGGGGCGGGAGTAGGAGGAGAGGGGGCGGGAGGAGGAGGAGAGGGGGCGGGAGGAGGAGGAGAGGGGCGGGAGGAGGAGGAGAAGGGGGCGGGAGTAGGAGGAGAGGGGGCGGAGTAGTAGGAGGAGAGGGGGCGGGAGTAGGAGGAGAGGGGCGGGAGGAGTAGGAGGGAGGGGGCGGGAGGAGGAGGAGAGGGGGCGGGAGTAGAGGAGGAGAGTAGGAGGAGGAGGAGAGGGGCGGGAGGAGGAGGAGAAGGGGGCGGGAGGAGGAGGAGAGGGGGCGGGGGGGAGGAGGAGGAGAGGGGGCGGGAGGGGAGGAGGAGAGGGGGCGGGAGTAGGAGGAGGAGAGGGGCGGGAGTAGGAGGAGGAGAGGGGCGGGAGGAGGAGGAGAGGGGCGGGAGGAGGAGGAGAGGGGCGGGAGGAGGAGGAGCAAATCAGCTCTCTCCTCTCCCATCTGTGCAAGGGATGGAGGAGGAGGAACTGTCAGCTCAGGCTCTGGGCTCAAGCAAGTGACCCCACGGGTGCCCCTCGAAAGTCGCAAGTCTGACTTTTGCAGCCCTGGTAGTTCCGCCACTGGGGCTGATGGTAGATATAAAGGAGATTGTCCAATCAGATTGTATAGTGTGTGTGAAGTATTGGGCTCCATTGCTGACCCCTCCTCCCCCCTTCTAAGAATGCCAGTTAATTGGTTGTGATGATCTCCCGGCATATCTGGGTCAGCCAGAGGATGAACATGGCAGCCAGGCAGCCGGCATTTGTCAGCAATGGGCCCCCGATGTGTCCCATAATATGTCGTATTTCTGTTGATGTGTTTGATGATCTCTGCTGTTCTCTTCTATGTGTCTCCCCCCCAGCGCTGCTAGCCCCCCCTCGTCACTTCTTGGTGGAGTTCCCTCCGTCATGGCAGGTCAGCACTCCCTCCGTCTCTCCCTGTGTCCCCTACCCCTGAAACTGTGTCCCCCCCTCCCCACCCCCGAAACTGTGTCCCCCACACTCGACTGATGTGTCCCCCCACTCCACCCCCGACACTATGTCCTCCCTCCGTCTCTCCCCCATCATCTCTGTATCTGGCTGCTCTGCTCCCTGTGTCCCCCTCCCCCAACCACTGTGTCCTTCCCCCGCGTCCCCCATCCCCACCCCTGGCCACTGTGTCCTCCCTTTGGGTCCCCCGTCCCCCCCCTTACCTCCAACACTGTGTCCTTCATCCATCTCTCCCTGGTCAATCTCTGTATCTGGCTGCTCTGCTCCCTGTGTCCCCCAACATTGTGTCCCCCACCCCCGACCACTGTGTCCTCCCTCCGGCTCCCCCTCCCCCAACCACTGTGTCCTTCCCCCGCGTCGCCCATCCCCACCCCTGGCCACTGTTTCCTCCCTCCGGGTCCCATCCCTAACAATGTAACCACTGTGTCCTTCCCCCGGGTCCCCAATCCCCACCCCCGACCACTGTGTCCTCCCTCCATCTCTCCCAGACACTGTGTCCTCCCTCTGGGTCCCCCGTCCCTGTTCCTCCTTACCCCCAACACTGTGTCCTCCATCCATCTCTCCCCAGTCATCTCTGTATCTGGCTGCTCTGCTCCCTGTGTCCCCCCCTCCCCACCCCTAAAACTGTGTCCCCCACACTCGACCGATGTGTCCCCCCACTCCACCCCCGACACTATGTCCTCCCTCCGTCTCTCCCCCATCATCTCTGTATCTGGCTGCTCTGCTCCCTGTGTCCCCCTCCCCCAACCACTGTGTCCTTCCCCCGCGTCCCCCCATCCCCATCCCACCCCTGGCCACTGTGTCCTCCCTTTGGGTCCCCCGTCCCCCCCCTTACCTCCAACACTGTGTTCTTCATCCATCTCTCCCTGGTCATCTCTGTATCTGGCTGCTCTGCTCCCTGTGTCCCCCAACATTGTGTCCCCCACCTCCGACCACTGTGTCCTCCCTCCGGCTCCCCCTCCCCCAACCACTGTGTCCTTCCCCCGCGTCCCCCATCCCCACCCCTGGCCACTGTTTCCTCCCTCCGGGTCCCCAACCACTGTGTCCTTCCCCCGGGTCCCCAATCCCCACCCCCGACCACTGTGTCCTCCCTCCATCTCTCCCAGACACTGTGTCCTCCCTCTGGGTCCCCCGTCCCCCTCCTTACCCCCAACACTGTGTCCTCCATCCATCTCTCCCCAGTCATCTCTGTATCTGGCTGCTCTGCTCCCTGTGTCCCCATCCCCCAACACTGTGCCCCCCCCCCTCCCCACCCCCGATACTGTGTCCTCCCTCCGGGTCCCCCACTCCCGACCACTGTGTCCTCCCTCCATCTCTCCCGACACTGTGTCCTCCCTCTGGGTCCCCCGTCCCCCTCCCCCCCCCCCTTACCTCCAACACTGTGTCCTCCATCCATCTCTCCCCGGTCATCTCTGTATCTGGCTGCTCTGCTTCCTGTGTCCCCCATTCCCCCCCCCCACCCCCGACTCTGGGTCCCCCCTTCCCACCCCCCGAAACTGTGTCCTCCCTCTGGGTCCCCCACCCTGACCACTGTGTCCTCCATCCCCTCCCCACCCATGACACTGTGTCACCAGCACTCCCCTCCACGGGGTTAAGGGACTATCAGGAGGGGCATTCCATCCCTGACTCTGGGGCCACATATATAGGGACTGTTGGGAGGGGCTATTCCACCCCCTAATTATATTTAGGGGCCTTCTCACCTTGGGGGGGTCATTAAAATTCTGAATATATTTAGGGGCCCCGTCACTGAGACCCCCGTATAGGGACTATTCCACCCCTAATTTTATGTAGGGGTCATGTCACTCTGGGGCCCCATATATAAAGGGTTGGAAAGTGACATTATTTAAGGGCCCAATATAGGGACTGTTGGGAGGGGCCATTCCACCTCTCGTTATATGTAGGGGCCCCCCAATCTAAGGGACTGGCGGGGGGCCATTTCAGCTCTGCTTATATGTAAGGACTATTCCACCCCCTTTGATTATATTTAAGGGCCCAATTTTAGGGACTGTTGGGAGGGGCCATGCTATCTGTAATTACTGTCACTCTGGGCCCCCAATATAGGGACTGTTGAGGGGGGACCCTATTAATTTTAGGCCTATTAAACTGTCAGAAGGAACCATTCTCCCCCAATCATACTGAAGGGCCCCATCCTGGGATAAAACAATAGAAGACCAGTGGTAGCTCCGGTGCCTTCACTGGGGGGGGGGGGGGGGATGGGATTTGAGTGACATCTGTATTGGGCACCTCAGACAGTTCCTATTTCAGGCACTCTTTATACATGAGGCCAAGTCTCAACTTTTCCCTAATATTACGATGTGCTTCTACAGGGGCCACTAATGTTCAATAACATCACTGACGGGGCCACAGTGCAGAAGGACAAATTTGTCTCGTAAAATCCCATTATTGGCCCCATGAGCTGCATGACCACAAAACGGTGGGAAGTCTATTGGCTAGGAGGGGCAGACGCTGCTCTCTGATTGGACACGTGCAGGGGATCCTACTATCGGAGGTGGGACTCCATTATTCTAGTTGGGGCCATTTGTAGAACGATCAGTCGGATCTCTCGGGTTTCCTCCTCACTTTGCTCTCTCCCTCTCCCAGAGACCTCAGCGCAGACAGAAGTTGAAGGATTTGCACCAATCTCCAGCCTTCGATTCAGCCAAGTGAGATCGACTTCCCGGCACTCCTCCTGCCCCGCCGCTCTGCCGCCTTGGATGACCACCGAGGACCCCGACTCCCCTCAGAGGAGGTCTTTATTTTGCACCACGGAAAAAAAAAACACTTGACTAACACGGCGCCTGGTTTTCCGATCCAGGCGCCGCTGCACCAGACCTTCCGGCGACGTCTCCCGACCGGCGGTCTGAGGACTTGTGACGACGCAAAATTTTGGAGAAGCTGCTGAGAGTCCGCGACATTCCGACATTATTTATTGGAAACTCGTGAAGACGGGAAGTCTTCAAGGAATCCCATTCCGCAGGAAGGTGCGACGATCGGATCTGACTGTAGGCCAGACGCGGAGAGCGCCGCCTATTGTATATACAGCGCCGGAACTTTTTATCTCAGGATTTCCAGCCATGCACAAAGTCCCGCCCCTGCGGAGCGGACTGGAGGCTCCTCGGCCATACAAAGTTTGTGTATATGGATCCGTCTCCCTGGCATGTCCTTGTCACGGTAACATGTCTTCGTATGTCCTTTATGGTCACCGTACACCCTCCCACGCGGTACTACGAGACCTCCCCCTCTGTACAGTCACTGTACACCCTCCCACGTGGTACTACGAGACCTCCCCCCTCTGTACAGTCACTGTACACCCTCCCACGCGGTACTACAAGACCTCCCCCTCTGTACAGTGACTGTACACCCTCCCACGCGGTACTACAAGACCTCCCCCCTCTGTACAGTCACTGTACACCCTCCCACGCGGTACTACAAGACCTCCCCCCTCTGTACAGTCACTGTACACCCTCCCATGTGGTACTACAAGACCTCCCCCCTCTGTACAGTCACTGTACACCCTCCCACGCGGTACTACGAGACCTCCCCCTCTGTACAGTCACTGTACACCCTCCCATGCGGTACTACGAGACCTCCCCCTCTGTACAGTCACTGTACACCCTCCCACGTGGTACTACGAGACCTCCCCCCCTCTATACAGTCACTGTACACCCTCCCACGCGGTACTACGAGACCTCCCCCTCTGTACAGTCACTGTACACCCTCCCACGCGGTACTACGAGACCTCCCCCTCTGTACAGTCACTGTACACCCTCCCACGCGGTACTACGAGACCTCCCCCTCTGTACAGTCACTGTACACCCTCCCACGCGGTACTACGAGACCTCCCCCTCTGTACAGTCACTGTACACCCTCCCACACTGTACTACGAGACCTCCCCCCTCTGTACAGTCACTGTAAACCCTCCCACGCGGTACTACGAGACCTCCCCCCTCTGTAAAGTCACTGTACACTCTCCCACGCGGTACTACAAGACCTCCCCCTCTGTACAGTCACTGTACACCCTCCCACGCGGTACTACAAGACCTCCCCCTCTGTACAGTCACTGTACACCCTCCCACGCGGTACTACAAGACCTCCCCCTCTGTACAGTCACTGTACACCCTCCCACACTGTACTACGAGACCTCCCCCCTCTGTACAGTCACTGTAAACCCTCCCACGCGGTACTACGAGACCTCCCCCCTCTGTAAAGTCACTGTACACTCTCCCACGTGGTACTACGAGACCTCCCCCCTCTGTACAGTCACTGTACACCCTCCCACGCAGTACTACGAGACCTCCCCCTTTGTACAGTCACCGTACACCCTCCCACGCGGTACTACAAGATTTCCCCCTCTGTACAGTCACTGTACACCCCCCCACGCGGTACTACGAGACCTCCCCCTCTGTACAGTCACTGTACACGGTACTACAAGACCTCCCCCTCTATACAGTCACTGTACACCCTCCCACGCGGTACTACGAGACCTCCCCCCTCTGTACACCCTCCCACGCAGTACTACGAGACCTCCCCCTCTGTACAGTCACTGTACACCCTCCCACGCGGTACTACGAGACCTCCCCCCTCTGTACAGTCACTGTACACCCTCCCACGCGGTACTACGTGACCTCCCCCCTCTGTACAGTCACTGTACACCCTCCCACGCGGTACTACGAGACCTCCCCCCTCTGTACAGTCACTGTACACCCTCCCCACGCGGTACTACGAGACCTCCCCCCTCTGTACAGTCACTGTACACGGTACTACAAGACCTCCCCCTCTATACAGTCACTGTACACCCTCCCACGCGGTACTACGAGACCTCCCCCCTCTGTACACCCTCCCACGCAGTACTACGAGACCTCCCCCTCTGTACAGTCACTGTACACCCTCCCACGCGGTACTACGAGACCTCCCCCCTCTGTACAGTCACTGTACACCCTCCCACGCGGTACTACGTGACCTCCCCCCTCTGTACAGTCACTGTACACCCTCCCACGCGGTACTACGAGACCTCCCCCCTCTGTACAGTCACTGTACACCCTCCCACGCGGTACTACGAGACCTCCCCCCCTCTGTACAGTCACTGTACACCCTCCCACGCGGTACTACGAGACCTCCCCCCTCTGTACAGTCACTGTACACCCTCCCACGCGGTACTACGAGACCTCCCCCCTCTGTACAGTCACTGCACACACTCCCACAAGGTCTCTTCCCCCTGTACAGACTGTCACTCTACACTGGATTGCTGATGTCTCTTTGTGATGCTTGCAGGATGTAATTCTGACATGTAACTCTCCATCCCGGACCGGCCCCAATAAACGTCGTAGTGTGGGGGGGGGGGGTTATAAATATGTAGAGCGCACACGCTGTCCTTACACGCGGGATAGTTCACCCCCCATAGCCAACCACAAACCGCCTCCCCCTTCTACATCCGCCCGCAGGTGCAGTGCATTGTGGGTGATATGGGGGCCTCTCATTGTCTGTGGACACGGTTCCATCTGGTGGAATGTTTTACCTGTGTGTGCGAAATGCACTTGTCGTTGGCATGAAGTGAGCGGGAGGGTCTCACCCCCCTCGCTGCAGTCTGCATGTCTAAAGTCTTTTTACTGAACATGTATATTATGCAAAACTTTTTCAGCTTCTTGTTGGAATGATGTCACGGAAACATCCCCATTTGCACTCCACCCCTCTGTCCTCACTACCCAGTGTACCCCTCTGTCCGGCCCTCCCCTCACTACCCAGTGTACCCCTCTGTCCGGCCCTCCCCTCACTACCCAGTGTACCCCTCTGTCCGGCCCTCCCCTCACTACCCAGTGTACCCCTCTGTCCTCATTCCACCCGTCTCCTCGCTACCCAGCACTCCCCTCGGGTCCACCCATCTCCTCTCTGCTCGGCCCTCCCCTCTGTCCTCACTCCACCGGTCTCTTCTCTTCTCTGCCCGGCCCGGCCCTCCCCTCTGTCCTCACTCCACCCGTCTCCTCGCTACCCAGCACTCCCCTTGGGTCCACCCATCTCCTCTCTGCTCGGCCCTCCCCTCTGTCCTCACTCCACCCGTGTCCTCACTCCACCCGTCTCTTCTCTGCCCGGCCCTCCCCTCTGTCCTCACTCCACCCGTCTCCTCTCTGCCCGGCCCTCCCCTCTGTCCTCACTCCACCCGTCTCCTCGCTACCCAGCACTCCCCTCGGGTCCACCCATCTCCTCTCTGCTCGGCCCTCCCCTCTGTCCTCACTCCACCCATCTCCTCGCTACCCAGCACTCCCCCTCGGGTCCACCCATCTCCTCGCTACCCAGCACTCCCCTCTGTCCTCACTACCCAGTGTACCCCTCTGTCCTCACTACCCAGTGTACCCCTCTGTCCTCACTCCACCCATCTCCTCGCTACCCAGCACTCCCCTCGGGTCCACCCATCTCCTCGCTACCCAGCACTCCCCTCTGTCCTCACTACCCAGTGTACCCCTCTGTCCTCACTCCACCCATCTCCTCGCTACCCAGCACTCCCCTTGGGTCCACCCATCTCCTCTCTGCTCGGCCCTCCCCTCTGTCCTCACTCCACCCGTCTCCTCGCTACCCAGTGTACCCCTCTGTCCTTACTCCACCCATCTCCTCGCTACCCAGCACTCCCCTCGGGTCCACCCATCTCCTCTCTGTTCTGCCCTCCCCTCGGGTCCACCCGTCTCCTCTCTGCTCGGCACTCCCCTCGGGTCCACCCGTCTCCTCTCTGCTCGGCACTCCCCTCGGGTCCACCCGTCTCCTCTCTGCTCGGCATTCCCCTCGGGTCCACCCGTCTCCTCTCTGCTCGGCACTCCCCTCGGGTCCACCCGTCTCCTCTCTGCCCGGCACTCCCCTCTGTCCTCACTCCACCCGTCTCCTCACTACCCAGCACTCCCCTCTGTCCTCACTACCCAGTGTACCCCTCTGTCCTCACTCCACCCATCTCCTCGCTACCCAGCACTCCCCTTGGGTCCACCCATCTCCTCTCTGCTCGGCCCTCCCCTCTGTCCTCACTCCACCCATCTCCTCGCTACCCAGCACTCCCCTCGGGTCCACCCATCTCCTCTCTGCTCGGCCCTCCCCTCTGTCCTCACTCCACCCGTGTCCTCACTCCACCTGTCTCTTCTCTGCCCGGCCCTCCCCTCTGTCCTCACTCCACCCATCTCCTCGCTACCCAGCACTCCCCTCGGGTCCACCCATCTCCTCTCTGCTCGGCCCTCCCCTCTGTCCTCACTCCACCCGTCTCCTCTCTGCCCGGCACTCCCCTCGGGTCCACCCGTCTCCTCTCTGCCCGGCACTCCCCTCGGGTCCACCCGTCTCCTCTCTGCCCGGCACTCCCCTCGGGTCCACCCGTCTCCTCTCTGCCCGGCACTCCCCTCGGGTCCACCCGTCTCCTCTCTGCCCGGCACTCCCCTCGGGTCCACCCGTCTCCTCTCTGCCCGGCACTCCCCTCGGGTCCACCCCTCTCCTCTCCTGCCCGGCACTCCCCTCGGGTCCACCCCCGTCTCCTCTCTGCCCGGCACTCCCCTCGGGTCCACCCGTTCTCCTCTCTGCCCGGCGGCTCTCCCTCGGGTCCACCCGTCTCCTCTCTGCCCGGCACTCCCCTCGGGTCCACCCGTCTCCTCTCTGCCCGGCACTCCCCTCGGGTCCACCCGTCTCCCCTCTGCCCGGCACTCCCCTCGGGTCCACCCGTCTCCCCTCTGCCCAGCACTCCCCTCTGGTCCACCCCTCTGTCCTCACTCCACCCGTCTCCTCTGCCCGGAACTCCCCTCTGTCCTCACTCCTCCTATCTCCTCTATGCCCAGCGCACTTCTTTGGGTCCAACTTTTTTTCTTCCTGCTGCGTGCATCGCTCTGTCCTCGCACACCCCGGCTCCTCTCTGTCTAGCGCACCCCTCAAGTCCACCCCTCTGTCCTCACTCCTTCCATCTCCTCTGCCCAGCGCGCCCTTTGGGTCCACCTGTTTTCTTTCTGCACAGTGCACTTCTCTGCTCTCCGTCCCGCACACCTCTCTGTTCAGTCCACCCCTCGGCCCCACCCTCTCTGTCCTCTCCCCACCCCCTCTGTCCTTCCCCCCCCCCCTTGTCCTGACTCCGCCCGTTTCCCGTGAAGCGGAGGACGCAGATAACACTATTTTTCCATGGAATCAGATGACGTCTTGATGTGTATTTTGTCTTTTATGTGATAAGAGAAATTATTGTATTTATCTGAATGAGAAGAAGATTATTTTATTTGTAAAAAGGAAAGTTTTATGGGATCAGAGGAATAAATAGAAATATTGTACAGATCTCCGATCTGCCAGTGTGAGATGTATTGGTGTATAGGGATCGTGTGCCCCTCCCCCGCCGGGATCTCCACCCCCAGGTACCGGGGGTGGGGTACAATCACCTGGAGGAGAGGTAAGTGTCTGCGTTGCCCACGGCAACCATAAGTCAACTGTTTTTGGGAAAGTAAAGTATCTGGTTGGTTGTTATTTCCTGTGCAATGATGGAGGATTATGGGGGACAAGCATGCACCCAGTGAAGTCACAATTCCCGGCTGGAAGATTTGTTCAGCTCAGTGACTCCGAGGAGGAAACTTTCAGATCGATATTGCGTGTCCTCCAAGTAGAGGAGATCAGGAATCGGACGACTTTGTGTTTCCTCCGTTCCCATCCTGCTGATCTCCTGCAGCCTCTTTGATCCCACTTCCTGTTAGAGGGTGACCACGCCCCCTGTCCTCCAATCATAATCCGGTGTTGTCACCCCGTCACCCGGGCTTCTGATGGAGACGACATTTCAGTATAGTGTATGTATACAGGAAGTGGCTGCAAAGAGGCGGCATGAGATCCGCAACACAGAGATGGAAGAAATCGTCATTAAAATACCGAAAAATCTTCAGGTAGAGAATCGCCGATTTTTGGTGGATTTTGTACTTTGACGTTTTTTCATCAAAGCAAAAAGTTCTGTATAAAATACGGAGAGATTCCGCAACAAGATACACCGAGAAGCAGCCGAGACCGGGCCCCCCCACACACCGTAGCTCCGCCTACCCTCCTCACTGCCCCCTCCCCCATGTAGCTCTGTGTACCCTCCTCACTGCCCCCCCCCCCCCCCCATGTAGCTCTGTGTACCCTCCTCACTGCCCCCCCCCCCCCCCCATGTAGCCCTCCCCTCCTCTGTGTACCCTCCTCACTGCCCCCCCCCCCCCCCCCCCCCCCCCCCCCCCCATGTAGCTCTGTGTACCCTCCTCACTGCCCCCCTTCCCCCCCCCCTTGTAGCTTTGTCTACCCTCCTCACTGCCCCCCCCCCCCCCCCCCATGTAGCTCTGTGTACCCTCCTCACTGCCCCCCCCCCCCCACAGTAGAAATAATGAGAGGACACCGTGTCTCACTGATCAGAAGAGTTTATTGGAGGAATTAGTGATAGAAGGACGTCCATAAAACTCCGACTTCTTCTTCTCCGGATCAATTATTACTGATGATCTGCAGAGAAATGTGAAATATGTTACTGTCACATCTGCACGTCCCGGGCGAAACCTGAACCCCCAACCCCCGCATTCAATGCCCCTTCACTTTGTCTTCATTGCAATAAAGGTTTTCGCCCTCGGCTATGCACAGCGCCGCGTTCCGCCCCCGGCTATACACAGTATACAGCGCCGCGTTCCGCCCCCGGCTATGCACAGCGCCGCGTTCCGTCCCCGGCTATGCACAGCGCCGCGTTCCGTCCCCGGCTATGCACAGCGCCGCGCTCCGTCCCCGGCTATGCACAGCGCCGCGCTCCGTCCCCGGCTATGCACAGCGCCGCGCTCCGTCCCCGGCTATGCACAGCGCCGCGTTCCGCCCCCGGCTATGCACAGCGCCGCGTTCCGCCCCCGGCTATACACAGTATACAGCGCCGCGTTCCGCCCCCGGCTATGCACAGCGCCGCGTTCCGCCCCCGGCTATGCACAGCGCCGCGTTCCGCCCCCGGCTATACACAGTATACAGCGCCGCGCTCCGTCCCCGGCTATGCACAGCGCCGCGCTCCGTCCCCGGCTATGCACAGCGCCGCGCTCCGTCCCCGGCTATGCACAGCGCCGCGCTCCGTCCCCGGCTATGCACAGCGCCGCGCTCCGTCCCCGGCTATGCACAGCGCCGCGCTCCGTCCCCGGCTATGCACAGCGCCGCGCTCCGTCCCCGGCTATGCACAGCGCCGCGCTCCGTCCCCGGCTATGCACAGCGCCGCGTTCCGCCCCCGGCTATACACAGTATACAGCGCCGCGTTCCGCCCCCGGCTATGCACAGCGCCGCGTTCCGTCCCCGGCTATGCACAGCGCCGCGTTCCGCCCCCGGCTATGCACAGCGCCGCGCTCCGTCCCCGGCTATACACAGTATACAGCGCCGCGCTCCGTCCCCGGCTATGCACAGCGCCGCGCTCCGTCCCCGGCTATGCACAGCGCCGCGCTCCGTCCCCGGCTATGCACAGCGCCGCGCTCCGTCCCCGGCTATGCACAGCGCCGCGCTCCGTCCCCGGCTATGCACAGCGCCGCGCTCCGTCCCCGGCTATGCACAGCGCCGCGCTCCGTCCCCGGCTATGCACAGCGCCGCGCTCCGTCCCCGGCTATGCACAGCGCCGCGCTCCGCCCTCAGCTATACACAGCGCCGTGGGATGGGGACTTCCGGTCTCATTCCTGGAACAAAATAGCCTGAGCACCTCTCAGCCATTCACAGGAAACTTTGTACTCTATGAAGGAATACAAAGTTTCCTGCGATTGTGATGTCATCCATCAACCTCTCCACCTCAGCCAATCACAGGAAGTCCCCATCCCACCTGCCAGAACACCACGCTGTACACTGTGTATATATATAGATGAGGCCGGAACACGGCACTATATACAGAGGGGGTGGGGAAATATCGATCACCTCCCCTGCAGATCGTTACATAGAAATGGAGGGTCTCATTGGTGTATTTTATATGATGGAGACAGAAAATCAACCAAAACTCCAGAGAGGTCACATGATACAAATGTTATACATGGAGGAGAATAAGTATTTGACCCCCCTTCGTAGTCAGGGGAGGTCCCTTAGTAGTTGGGGGAGGTCCCTTAGTAGTTGGGGGAGGTCCCTTAGTAGTCGGGGGAGGTCCCTTAGTAGTTGGGGAGGTTCCTTGTTGAGAAGAGGTCAGACGTTTCTTGTAGTCGGTGATCAGGTCTCCACACATCTCAGGAGGGATGGGATAGGATCAGAGGGATGGGGAGCGGTAGTTGGTGATCGGGTCTCCACACATCTCTGCCCGGCCCTCCCCGATTTCCTCTTCTCTAAATCCTGAAGGTCTCTTGGAAACTCGAAGTCTCAGCTCCTCCTCCATACATTTTCTATGGGATTAAGGTCTGGAGACCGGCTTGGCCACTCCATCACCTAAATGTTCCTGAGCCCCTCCTTTGTTGCCTTGGCGATATGTTTTGGGTCATTGTCATGCTGGAAGACCCATCCCCCACCCATCTTCAGTGTTCTGTCTGAGGGAAGAAGGTTCTCCTCCAAGATCTTACAATAAATGGCCCCGCCCATTGTGACAAAGTCGGCCTGGACCTTTATCAGAGAAACGCCCCAAATCCTCATGTTTCCCCTCCCCGTGTGACTGTAGGGATGGAGTTCTTGGGGTCATAGTCACCATTATTCTTCTTCCTCCAAACGAGTTGAGTTGATGCCAAAGAGGTGAATTTTGGTCTCATCCGATCACAGAACTTCCTCCCGATCTTCTCTGAATCATTTAGATGATCGTTGGAGACGTCAGATGGACCTGCACATAAGGAGGGGAACTCGCTGTGTTTGGAGGAAGAAGAATGGTGACTGTGACCCCAAGAACTCCATCCCTACAGTCACACGGGGGAGGGGGAAACATGAGGTTTTGGGGGGCGTCTCTGATAAAGGTCCAGGCCGACTTTGCCGCATTGAGGGGCCAATGGGCGGGGCCACGTATTGTAAGATCTTGGAGGAGAACCTCCTTCCCTCAGACAGAACACTGAAGATGGGTGGGGGATGGGTCTTCCAGCATGACAATGACCCAAAAGACATCGCCGAGGCAACAAAGGAGGGGCTCAAAAAGAAGCACATGAAGGTGATGGAGTGGCCTAGCCGGTCTCCAGACCTTAATCCTATAGGAAGTGTATGGAGGAGTTGAGACTTGGAGGATTTAGAGAAGATCTGTAGAGAAGAGAAAATCCCTCCTGAGATGTGTGGAGACCTGATCACCAACTACAAGAAACGTCTGACCTCTGTGCTTCCCAACAAGGGACCTCCCCCAACTACTAAGGAACCTCCCCCAACTACTAAGGAACGTCTGACCTCTGTGCTTCCCAACAAGGAACCTCCCCCAACTACTAAGGGACCTCCCCCAAATACTAAGGGACCTCCCCCAACTACTAAGGGACCTCTGACCTCTGTGCTTCCCAACAAGTAACCTCCCCCAACTACAAGAAACGTCTGACCTCTGCACCCCAAGAACAAACTCTTCAGCACAATATGGAGACGGTGTAGGGGGGGCGTCGCCTCGCTGTACAATACTCACATTGTTGACCCAGTCGTTGAAGGCGGAGACTCGGGTGAAGACGGTGGGCTTCTTGGGGTAGTTACATCCCAGGGAGGACACAAAGCTGGCGATGCCGTGGACCTCCCACCTGCCGTCACTGGCCTGGCAGTTCAGGGGGCCGCCGGAGTCACCCTGCAATCAGGAACAAGGAGAACCATCAATAGTGACCAATCACACGCCAGACTCTTCTGGTTGGGTACTGTGGGCGGTACAATCCCCCCAATCACATGGTTAGAATTGGGATTTTGGTCTCTGACACTTCACAGGGGGAAGTACACAAAAGACCTGTGTGAAAATCCTCCATCCATATTTGAGGGGGGCACATATACTGGTGACAGATTGAGGGGGGCACATATACTGGTGACAGATTGGGGGGGGCACATATACTGGTGACAGATTTGGGGGGGCACATATACTGGTGACAGATTTGGGGGGGCCCATATACTGGTGACAGATTTGGGGGGCCCATATACTGGTGACAGATTTGGGGGGCCCATATACTGGTGACAGATTTAGGGGGGCCCATATACTGGTGACAGATTTAGGGGGGCCCATATACTGGTGACAGATTTAGGGGGGCCCATATACTGGTGACAGATTGAGGGGGGCACATATACTGGTGACAGATTGAGGGGGGCACATATACTGGTGACAGATTGAGGGGGGCACATATACTGGTGACAGATTGGGGGGGGCACATATACTGGTGACAGATTGGGGGGGGCACATATACTGGTGACAGATTTGGGGGGGCCACATATACTGGTGACAGATTTGGGGGGGCCCATATACTGGTGACAGATTTGGGGGGGCCCATATACTGGTGACAGATTTGGGGGGGCCCATATACTGGTGACAGATTTGGGGGGGCCCATATACTGGTGACAGATTTGGGGGGGCCCATATACTGGTGACAGATTTGGGGGGGCCCATATACTGGTGACAGATTTGGGGGGCCCATATACTGGTGACAGATTTGGGGGGCCCATATACTGGTGACAGATTTAGGGGGGCCCATATACTGGTGACAGATTTAGGGGGGCCCATATACTGGTGACAGATTTGGGGGGCCCATATACTGGTGACAGATTTAGGGGGGCCCATATACTGGTGACAGATTTGGGGGGCCCATATACTGGTGACAGATTTGGGGGGGGGCCCATATACTGGTGACAGATTTGGGGGGGGGCACATATACCGGTGACAGATTGGGGGGGGCACATATACCGGTGACAGATTTGGGGGGGCACATATACCGGTGACAGATTGGGGGGGGCACATATACCGGTGACAGATTTGGGGGGGCACATATACCGGTGACAGATTGGGGGGGGCACATATACCGGTGACAGATTTGGGGGGGCACATATACCGGTGACAGATTTGGGGGGGCACATATACCGGTGACAGATTGGGGGGGGCACATATACCCGGTACTCACATTGCAGCCGGCTTTGGTGTCTCCTCCGGCACAAATCATGGAGGTCTTCACGGTGCTTCCCCACCAATCCCGCTGGCTGCAGGTGGCGTGATCGGCCACGGGGAGGAGCGCCTGCTGGAGGACGTCGGGGAGACTTCCACCGGCTGTCCGGGAGAGAAGACAGGGGGGCTGTCAGCCGGGTACAGACTACGAGGGGGTGGGGGGTCCAACTAATTTACTAAAGGAGTACAAACCATACACTTCACAAGTGACTGTCCCTGACTTTAGTACATGACTTAGACCCCCTCCCCCCCCATATAGATTTAGTGACATCATCACCCCATATGTACATACTGGTCAGACCCCCCTCCCCCAATATAATATAGACACAGTGACCCCCCCATTACATACTGGTGAGGCGGCCCCATCCGCTGATATAACAGGGGTACTGGTTGGGGAGGAGATCTCCGGCGGGGGGCAGACAGGCCAATTGCACCTCCTCATTCAGGAGAGCGACTCGAGACAACTTGATGAGAGCGATGTCATTCCTGGAGGGGAGGAAGAACAAAGAGACCCCCGTCACCGACAGATCATTGTCCCCGAGACCACCACCCAGAGCCGCATGGAGGACGGTCCCCGAGACCACCCAGAACCACATGGAGGATGGCCCCCGAGACCACCCAGAGCTCCATGGAGGACGGCCCCCGAGACCACCCAGAGCTCCATGGAGGACGGCCCCCGAGACCACCCAGAGCTCCATGGAGGACGGCCCCCGAGACCACCCAGAGCCGCATGGAGGACGGCCCCCGAGACCACCCAGAGCTCCATGGAGGACGGCCCCCGAGACCACCCAGAGCTCCATGGAGGACGGCCCCCGAGACCACCCAGAGCTCCATGGAGGACGGCCCCCGAGACCACCCAGAGCTCCATGGAGGACGGCCCCCGAGACCACCCAGAGCTCCATGGAGGACGGCCCCCGAGACCACCCAGAGCTCCATGGAGGACAGCCCCCGAGACCACCCAGAACTGCATGGAGGACGGCCCCCGAGACCACCCAGAGCTCCATGGAGGACGGCCCCCGAGACCACCCAGAGCTCCATGGAGGACGGCCCCCGAGACCACCCAGAGCTCCATGGAGGACGGCCCCCGAGACCACCCAGAGCTCCATGGAGGACGGCCCCCGAGACCACCCAGAGCTCCATGGAGGACGGCCCCCGAGACCACCCAGAGCCGCATGGAGGACGGCCCCCGAGACCACCCAGAGCCGCATGGAGGATGGCCCCCGAGACCACCCAGAGCCGCAAGGAGGACAGCCCCCGAGACCACCCAGAGCCGCATGGAGGACTGCCCCCGAGACCACCCAGAGCTCCATGGAGGACAGCCCCCGAGACCACCCAGAACTGCATGGAGGACGCCCCCCGAGACCACCCAGAGCCGCATGGAGGACGCCCCCCGAGACCACCCAGAGCCTAATGGAGGACGCCCCCCGAGACCACCCAGAGCCGCATGGAGGACGCCCCCCGAGACCACCCAGAACCGCATGGAGGACCGCCCCCCGAGACCACCCAGAACAGCATGGAGGACGCCCCCCGAGACCACCCAGAGCCGCATGGAGGACGGCCCCCGAGACCACCCAGAGCCGCATGGAGGACGGCCCCTGAGACCACCCAGAGCTCCATGGAGGACAGCCCCCGAGACCACCCAGAACTGCATGGAGGACGGCCCCCGAGACCACCCAGAGCTCCATGGAGGACAGCCCCCGAGACCACCCAGAGCTCCATGGAGGACGGCCCCCGAGACCACCCAGAGCTCCATGGAGGACGGCCCCCGAGACCACCCAGAGCTCCATGGAGGACGGCCCCCGAGACCACCCAGAGCTCCATGGAGGACAGCCCCCGAGACCACCCAGAGCCGCATGGAGGACGGCCCCCGAGACCACCCAGAGCCGCATGGAGGACGGTCCCCGAGACCACCCAGAGCCGCATGGAGGACGGCCCCCGAGACCACCCAGAGCCCAATACAGACTCCGTCTACACCCCCAATACAGACTCCTCTGATAACACAAGACCTCAATGGGGACCTTATCCAGCACTGTGAGACATTATCCTCTGTTCATGCCACAAGACCCCCAATACTGACTTCTCCAACACTGCAAGACCCCAACACAGACTCCAACAACAAAAATCCCAAACGTCCTCCCATTGGTGGCATCATCTCCCGCCATGACACCGGGGGCCCACTGCCCAACCCCCATGACACCCGGGTTCACCGACCAACCGCCATGACACCCGTGCTCCCTGCCCAACCCCCATGACACCCAGGTTCACCGCCCAACCGCCATGACACCCGTGCTCCCTGCCCAACCCCCATGACACCCGGGTTCACCGACCAACCGCCATGACACCCGTGCTCCCTGCCCAACCGCCATGACACCCGGGTTCACCGACCAACCGCCATGACACCCGTGCTCCCTGCCCAACCCCCATGACACCCGGGTTCACCGACCAACCGCCATGACACCCGTGCTCCCTGCCCAACCGCCATGACACCCGGGTTCACCGACCAACCGCCATGACACCCGTGCTCCCCGCCCAACCGCCATGACACCCGTGCTCCCCGCCCAACCGCCATGACACCCGTGCTCCCTGCCCAACCCCCATGACACCCGGGTTCACCGACCAACCGCCATGACACCCGTGCTCCCTGCCCAACCCCCATGACACCCGGGTTCACCGACCAACCGCCATGACACCCGTGCTCCCTGCCCAACCGCCATGACACCCGGGTTCACCGACCAACCGCCATGACACCCGGGTTCACCGACCAACCGCCATGACACCCGTGCTCCCCGCCCAACCGCCATGACACCCGTGCTCCCCGCCCAACCGCCATGACACCCGTGCTCCCCGCCCAACCGCCATGACACCCGTGCTCCCCGCCCAACCGCCATGACACCCGTGCTCCCCGCCCAACCGCCATGACACCCGTGCTCCCCGCCCAACCGCCATGACACAGGTGCTCACCGCCCAACCGCCATGACACCCGGGTTCACCGACCAACCGCCATGACACAGGTGCTCACCGACCAACCGCCATGACACAGGTGCTCACCGACCAACCGCCATGACACAGGTGCTCACCGACCAACCGCCATGACACCCGTGCTCCCCGCCCAACCGCCATGATACGAAGTTCACCACCCAACCGCCATTACTACCAACCCTTTTTTTAGGAGGTCTCCAGTCCTGATCAGCTGGGGTAAGTGACCTCCCTGCCCAGTCCTGCTCCAAGCTAGGATTACCCCAACCTGGTCACTGTCTACCACCCAGACATTCTCCGATAAAGAAAGGACGGAATGAAGACTCACCCATTGGACACAGAGGAGCTCTTCCATCCCTCATGGACAAAGATGTCTCCTTTATTTATGGCGACAACCTGCTCCTGCCCCTCCGCCAGGCTCCGATCGTGTTCCCCGAGCACCACCTGGTAGGTACGGCTGGATCTGCGGGAAGAGGAGGATGGGAGGTTATGGGGAAGTCTTCTGAGAAGATCGAGAACACGGAACCTTCCGGAACAACGTTCCTTCCACCGGACAGAATCTAACAATAAAATAATTCCAATACCCACAGAGATAGTACAGGAGATGGTCAGAGACTGCAGACATGATACAGGAGATGATCAGAGACTGCAGACATGAAACAGGAGATGGTCAGAGACTGCAGACATAGTACAGGAGATGATCAGAGACTGCAGACATAGTACAGGAGATGATCAGAGACTGCAGACATAGTACAGGAGATGATCAGAGACTGCAGACATAATACAGGAGATGGTCAGAGACTGCAGACATAATACAGGAGATGGTCAGAGACTGCAGACATAGTACAGGAGATGATCAGAGACTGCAGACATAGTACAGGAGATGATCAGAGACTGCAGACATAGTACAGGAGATGATCAGAGACTGCAGACATAGTACAGGAGATGATCAGAGACTGCAGACATGATACAGGAGATGGTCAGAGACTGCAGACACAGCACAGGAGATGGTCAGAGACTGCAGACACAGCACAGGAGATGGTCAGAGACTGCAGACATAATACAGGAGATGGTCAGAGACTGTAGACATAGTACAGGAGATGGTCAGAGACTGCAGACATAGTACAGGAGATGGTCAGAGACTGCAGACATGATACAGGAGATGATCAGAGACAGCAGACATAGTACAGGAGATGGTCAGAGACTGCAGACATAGTACAGGAGATGGTCAGAGACTGCAGACATGATACAGGAGATGATCAGAGACAGCAGACATAGTACAGGAGATGATCAGAGACAGCAGACATAGTACAGGAGATGATCAGAGACTGCAGACATAGTACAGGAGATGATCAGAGACTGCAGACATGATACAGGAGATGGTCAGAGACTGCAGACACAGCACAGGAGATGGTCAGAGACTGCAGACACAGCACAGGAGATGGTCAGAGACTGCAGACATAATACAGGAGATGGTCAGAGACTGTAGACATAGTACAGGAGATGGTCAGAGACTGCAGACATAGTACAGGAGATGATCAGAGACTGCAGACATGATACAGGAGATGGTCAGAGACTGCAGACACAGCACAGGAGATGGTCAGAGACTGCAGACACAGCACAGGAGATGGTCAGAGACTGCAGACATAATACAGGAGATGGTCAGAGACTGTAGACATAGTACAGGAGATGGTCAGAGACTGCAGACATAGTACAGGAGATGGTCAGAGACTGCAGACATGATACAGGAGATGGTTAGAGACTGCAGACATGATACAGGAGACGATCAGAGACTGCAGACATGATACAGGAGATGGTCAGAGACTGCAGACATGATACAGGAGATGGTCAGAGACTGCAGACATAATACAGGAGATGGTCAGAGACTGTAGACATAGTACAGGAGATGGTCAGAGACTGCAGACATAGTACAGGAGATGGTCAGAGACTGCAGACATGATACAGGAGATGGTTAGAGACTGCAGACATGATACAGGAGACGATCAGAGACTGCAGACATGATACAGGAGATGGTCAGAGACTGCAGACATGATACAGGAGATGGTCAGAGACTGCAGACATAATACAGGAGATGGTCAGAGACTGTAGACATAGTACAGGAGATGGTCAGAGACTGCAGACATAGTACAGGAGATGGTCAGAGACTGCAGACATGATACAGGAGATGGTTAGAGACTGCAGACATGATACAGGAGACGATCAGAGACTGCAGACATGATACAGGAGATGGTCAGAGACTGCAGACATGGCACAGGAGATGGTCAGAGACTGCAGACATGATACAGGAGATGGTTAGAGACTGCAGACATGATACAGGAGACGATCAGAGACTGCAGACATGATACAGGAGATGGTCAGAGACTGCAGACATGATACAGGAGATGGTCAGAGACTGCAGACATGATACAGGAGACGATCAGAGACTGCAGACATAGTACAGGAGATGATCAGAGACAGCAGACATAGTACAGGAGATGGTCAGAGAATGCAGACATAGTACAGGAGATGATCAGAGACTGCAGACATGATACAGGAGATGATCAGAGACTGCAGACATGATACAGGAGATGATCAGAGACTGCAGACATTATACAGGAGACGATCAGAGACTGCAGACATAATACAGGAGATGGTCAGAGACTGCAGACATAGTACAGGAGATGGTCAGAGACTGCAGACATAGTACAGGAGATGGTCAGAGACTGCAGACATGGTACAGGAGATGATCAGAGACTGCAGACATGATACAGGAGACAGTCAGAGACTGCAGACATAGTACAGGAGATGGTCAGAGACTGCAGACATAATACAGGAGATGGTCAGAGACTGCAGACATAGTACAGGAGATAGTCAGAGACTGCAGACATAGTACAGGAGATGGTCAGAGACTGCAGACATAGTACAGGAGATGGTCAGAGACTGCAGACATAGTACAGGAGATGGTCAGAGACTGCAGACATAGTACAGGAGATGATCAGAGACTGCAGACATAGTACAGGAGATGATCAGAGACTGCAGACATGATACAGGAGATGATCAGAGACTGTAGACATAATACAGGAGATGATCAGAGACTGCAGACATAATACAGGAGATGGTCAGAGACTGCAGACATAATAAAGGAGATGATCAGAGACTGCAGACAATACAGGAGATGGTCAGAGACTGCAGACATAATACAAGAGACACTTACGATATGCAGTGAGCGGCGGTCATCACCCAGTTCGGGGCGATCAGACTTCCTCCACAGGTGTGATAGAAGGAATCTCCGCTCTTATACTGGAGGGAGATCTGCGAGGAAGGAAAGGTAGGTCAGGGAAGGTGTCACTGGATAACTCTTCACCCTACAATGGTGTCACATCTACAGACATGGGGGGCCCCAGATCTTCTGAACCGAGTGGACAGATGGTCTCAGATATTCTCCATAGTTTACCTTTATCTGGATCAACGCTGAACATGGGGGATATGTTTGATGTCTTGGCCCACTGCATGGCTTTTTGCAGGTCCTTACCCACTAGGGCCTATGCCTGTCCGTCTACAGGGCCCATACCTACCATGGCCTACTCCTGCCTATCAACTCGACCCTTACCTGTCAGAGCCAATAATGGTTAATGGGGCCCATGCCTTCCAAGGCCTACACTTATCCATCTCTGGGGCACTCATCTGCCAAGGCCTACACCTGACCATCTATAGAGCCCTTACCTGCCAAGGCCTACACCTGTCCATCTACTGGGCCCATACCTATAATGGCCTACTCCTGCCCATCAACACGACCCCTACCTGTCAGTGCCAATAATGGTCAATGGGGCCCATGCCTTCCAAGGCTTACACCTGTCCATCTTTAAGGCCCTCACCTGCCAAGGCCTACACCTGTCCACCTACAGGGCCCATACCTACCATGGTCTATTTTTGTCCATTTACAGGACCCTTGCCTGTCAGGGACTACATCTGTCCATCTACCGGACCCATATCTGGCTAATGCATACATCTGTCCGTCTACAGGGCCTACTCCTGCCCATCTAAACGTTTCTTACCTGTCAGGGCCTACAACTGTCTATCTATGGGGCTCTTACCTGCCAAAGTTTATACCCGTCTATGAGGCTTTACACGCCAAGGCCTATACCTGTCCCTCTATGGAGCACTTACCTGCCAGGGCCAGCTGTGAGGTCTGGCATCTTCCCCATTCACCACACGGTTGTTGGGGGCGTAGGCGGGAACCCCACACCCATAGGCTGCAAATGAGAAAAATAACACCTTTTATTATTTTCATCAAAAAACACCAAATAGAGCCCAGCAATCCCATCTGAAACCAGTGATGCACTACATGTACCAGGATAGCACTGTGTATAACCCCTAATGTGTACTTACCTTCAGTCATCAGAGGACACAGCATATAACCCTGATGTGTACTTACCTTCAGCAGACCCCTGTCACATAGAGAAGACAGTGCAGTACATCACCCCAGTCAGTGAGTACTTACCGGCAACCGCTAGCAGTACAGTGATGAGTAGTTTCAGCATTGTGACAGAAGAGTTCTCCTCGCCCGGGCAGCTTTAATACTCACCTTTATCAGGTGCCGGGACGGGTGGTGGGCAGCCCACAGGAACAGTTGAGGGTTGGGCACCATGCCCAAGGTTGCCCGGTATGAGCCAAACTTTCCTGGACCCCGGCCACTGATAATGACAAGAAATCCACATTAATTGGAGGAGGGGTCCAAGGTTGGCCAAGCTCTGCCAAGAAATAACTCCTTACATTTGTGTAGTTCAGGTCGGGGGGGCCGTATTAAATCATTTGACCCAAACCTGGGCTATTCTTTCTTCTAGTCCCCAGGGGAAGGTTAAAAACCTGGACCACTTAGTGGCCCCCTGACCAGTCTAGCTGAGGCTATTCATGTCATAATCCAAGGATAGAATATCCCACATACTCCGGGGGAAACACAATGGGCACACATATGGTGTCCTACAACCTGGCCCTACAGGGACATGAGGAGCCTCCAACATGACAAGGTGTACACCGCCCTCCAAGTCCATTCCACGACTGTCCCCACTCCACAACTGTCCCTGCACTCCTCCTCCCAGGTTCCAGCATCGGGAAACATGAGGAACCTCCAACATGACAAGGTGTACACCGCCCCTCCGAGTCCCTTCCACGACTGTCCCCCAGTCTATGGCCGGCCCCACTTCATGGCTGACTGTCTCTCACTCAACAGCTGTCCCCGCTCTCCTTCTCCCAGGTTCTATTATTGGGTAACATAGGAGCGTCCAGCTTGACAATGTCTACACCACCTCTCTGAGTCTAATCTATGATTGTCCCCACTCCACAACGGTCCCCGCACTCCTTCTCCCAGGTTCCATCATCCGGGTAACATGAGGAGCCTCCAACATGACAACGTCTACATCACCCCTCTGAGTCTACTCCATGACTGTCCCGTCCCCGCTCTCCTTCTCCCAGGTTCTATTATTGGGTAACCTGAGGAGCATCCAGCTTGACAATGTCTACACCACCTCTCCGAGTCTACTCCATGGTTGTCCCCCCACTCCATGGCTGTCCCCCCACTCCACGGCTGTCCCCGCTCCATGACTACCCCACTCCATGGATATCCCCGCTCTCCTCCCAGGTTCCATCAAAGGGAACGTGTTCTCAATAATAGAAATGTCCAGACCGGAAGGTAGGTAAACAAGCTATTTACTTAGATTTGATGCCTAGTGATGGCCGCCCTCTCTAACAATGCAGAGCGTCTCTCTTCCACATAGAATTCTTCATGGTGTCAATAAAGCCACCAGGAGGAGAGCCTTAGGAACCACAACTGGCTACAAACATGGAGTCCAAGGTCTCTGGAAGCTCACAAGAGCGTCCCATCTCCTTTAGGATGAAGCCCCCCCCCCCCCATTTCTCCCAGAGGGGAGGGGTACACAGAGGTTGAGCTCACATGGTGGGGCAGTTCACTTCAACCTACAAATACAGAACCTCCTTATTCACAAGATGCCGCCTCCTCCTCCACCAACCAACCAACCAACCACTGTGTCTCTCCCACAAGGCCTTAAATCTGGAATGATGGGCATACCAGTCTCCCTAACCATATAATAAGGGAACCTCCCATAAAGGGTGATATGGGGACAGAGAGGCAGCGGCTTAGCGTGGTCAGCCTGAAACAGGAAGTGGTGTTACTGGCAGGATCTCGGGGGAAGAAATTTTGTAACAGATTCACAAAAGAATGATGTGTACACAACACCAAAACACGCGGAATATAGATCGGGGGATCCTCTCCACATCTATGGAGGGTTGTCCTCCTCAGTCCCGGATCTTTCCCTCAGTCCCGGACCTTTCCCTCAGTCCCGGATCTTTCCCTCAGTCCCGGACCTTTCCCTCAGTCCCGGACCTTTCCCTCAGTCCCGGATCTTTCCCAATTCTTATTTTCAGTTTTCCAACTTATTATTCTTTTTTTGTTGGTGAGTTTTATCATTTTTTCTTGTACAGCACTATGCCGTATGTCAGAGCTACACAGATTAATAGGTGGTCCGTGTTTTTTGTGTTGTGTGATTCTTGTTGGTGATATCAGAAGGACATCTCAGAACTGGGAGGGGGAGGGGGGAGGAGACAGTTGTGGGTGGAGCTGTCAGTGTCACCTGTCTCAGGTATGAAAATTCCCAGCCGCACCTGACAGGTAAGTGATGGATGATGTACACAGAGTTATCTGTAGGTGTTCATGGCCCATGTGATCGCCTGGTCATAGAATGTCCTACCGCCTGCCCACCATCTGCTCCCAGCAACTGATACAGGTGAGTATTAAAGGGGACCTCTTCTCTGTCCCTGTGCTGAAACTTCCCACCACTGTACTGCTGGAGGTAAGTACTCACTAGGGTGATGTGTTGTGATCATGGCCTGCTGGAGGCAAGTACACAGTGTTATATACAGTGTCCTCTCCAATCACTGGAGGCAAGTACACAGTGGTATATAGGGTGTCCTATGCGATCATTGGAGGTAAGTACATGATTGTATATACAATATCCTCAGTCCAATATGGCTTCAGTACTTCCTGTCATGACTCAGAACAAAGTACTGATCCAGAGACAGCCAGGCAACCAGCATGTTCCAACCTCCATTCCAGGACATCTTATGGATGGAAAATATAACCAGGAATGACTGCAGACCCCCCAAATCTTCACCCCATCCCTCCAGAACACCCCACCACCCCAAATGCTTCACCCCTACCAAGGGCAACACTTTCTCTCCAATGCCTCGCCCCTGCCAAGTACAAGACTTCCTCCCCAACACTTCACCCCACCAAGGGCAAGGCTTTCTCCCCAACACTTCACCCCTACCAAGAGCAAGGCTTCCTCCCCAACACTTCACCCCACCAAGGGCAAGGCTTCCTCCCCAACACTTCACCCCACCAAGGGCAAGGCTTCCTCCCCAACACTTCACCCCACCAAGGGCAAGGCTTCCTCCCCAACACTTCACCCCACCAAGGGCAAGGCTTCCTCCCCAACACTTCACCCCACCAAGGGCAAGGCATCCTCCCCAACACTTCACCCCTACCAAGGGCAAGGCATCCTCCCCAACACTTCACCCCACCAAGGGCAAGGCTTCCTCCCCAACACTTCACCCCACCAAGGGCAAGGCTTCCTCCCCAACACTTCACCCCACCAAGGGCAAGGCTTCCTCCCCAACACTTCACCCCACCAAGGGCAAGGCTTCCTCCCCAACACTTCACCCCACCAAGGGCAAGGCTTCCTCCCCAACACTTCACCCCACCAAGGGCAAGGCTTCCTCCCCAACACTTCACCCCTACCAAGGGCAAGGCTTCCTCCCCAACACTTCACCCCTACCAAGGGCAAGGCTTCCTCCCCAACACTTCACCCCTACCAAGGGCAAGGCTTCCTCCCCAACACTTCACCCCTACCAAGGGCAAGGCTTCCTCCCCAACACTTCACCCCTACCAAGAGCAAGGCTTCCTCCCCAACACTTCACCCCACCAAGGGCAAGGCTTCCTCCCCAACACTTCACCCCACCAAGGGCAAGGCTTCCTCCCCAACACTTCACCCCACCAAGGGCAAGGCTTCCTCCCCAACACTTCACCCTACCAAGGGCAACACTTTCTCTCCAATGCCTCGCCCCTGCCAAGTACAAGACTTCCTCCCCAACACTTCACCCCACCAAGGGCAAGGCTTTCTCCCCAACACTTCACCCCTACCAAGAGCAAGGCTTCCTCCCCAACACTTCACCCCACCAAGGGCAAGGCTTCCTCCCCAACACTTCACCCCACCAAGGGCAAGGCTTCCTCCCCAACACTTCACCCCACCAAGGGCAAGGCTTCCTCCCCAACACTTCACCCCTACCAAGGGCAAGGCTTCCTCCCCAACACTTCACCCCTACCAAGGGCAAGGCTTCCTCCCCAACACTTCACCCCTACCAAGGGCAAGGCTTCCTCCCCAACACTTCACCCCTACCAAGGGCAAGGCTTCCTCCCCAACACTTCACCCCTACCAAGAGCAAGGCTTCCTCCCCAACACTTCACCCCACCAAGGGCAAGGCTTCCTCCCCAACACTTCACCCCACCAAGGGCAAGGCTTCCTCCCCAACACTTCACCCCACCAAGGGCAAGGCTTCCTCCCCAACACTTCACCCCACCAAGGGCAAGGCTTCCTCCCCAACACTTCACCCCTACCAAGGGCAAGGCTTCCTCCCCAAAACTTCACCCCTACCAAGGGCAAGGCTTTCTCCCCAACACTTCACCCCTACCAAGGGCAAGGCTTTCTCCCCAACACTTCACCCCTACCAAGGGCAAGGCTTTCTCCCCAACACTTCACCCCTACCAAGGGCAAGACTTCCTCCCCAACACTTCACCCCTACCAAGGGCAAGGCTTCCTCCCCAACACTTCACCCCTACCAAGGGCAAGGCTTCCTCCCCAACACTTCACCCCTACCAAGGGCAAGGCTTCCTCCCCAACACTTCACCCCTACCAAGGGCAAGGCTTTCTCCCCAACACTTCACCCCTACCAAGAGCAAGACTTCCTTCCCAACGCTTTACCTCTACCAAGGCTTCCTCCCCAACACTTCACCCCTACCAAGGGCAAGGCTTTCTCCCCAACACTTCACCCCTACCAAGGGCAAGGCTTTCTCCCCAACACTTCACCCCTACCAAGGGCAAGGCTTTCTCCCCAACACTTCACCCCTACCAAGGGCAAGGCTTTCTCCCCAACACTTCACCCCTACCAAGGGCAAGGCTTTCTCCCCAACACTTCACCCCTACCAAGAGCAAGACTTCCTCCCCAACACTTCACCCCTACCAAGGGCAAGGCTTCCTCCCCAACACTTCACCCCTACCAAGAGCAAGACTTCCTTCCCAACGCTTTACCTCTACCAAGGCTTCCTCCCCAACACTTCACCCCTACCAAGGGCAAGGCTTCCTCCCCAACACTTCACCCCTACCAAGGGCAAGGCTTTCTCCCCAACACTTCACCCCTAGCAAGGGCAAGGCTTCCTCCCCAACACTTCACCCCACCAAGGGCAAGGCTTCCTCCCCAACACTTCACCCCACCAAGGGCAAGGCTTCCTCCCCAACACTTCACCCCTAGCAAGGGGCAAGACTTCCTCCCCAACACTTCACCCCTACCAAGGGCAAGGCTTCCTCCCCAACACTTCACCCCACCAAGGGCAAGGCTTCCTCCCCAACACTTCACCACTACCAAGGGCAAGGCTTCCTCCCCAACACTTCACCCCTACCAAGGGCAAGACTACCTCACCAATGCTTCACCCCATCCCTTGTAATAGAAAAAAAAGCATGACATGTATACATCGCTCCTGCACCGCCCCAAAGATGCTGCTTGCAGGACTTTTTTTTTCCCATCCCACAATCGCAGCGCACCCGTGTAGCAGCACTCAGGATTTCACACTGTGGGGGCATGAGAGGCACTTAACGCACCAATTTTTGGCGCTAAAACGCCAGAAAAGCGCCCCCGCGTGAAAGGGGTAACTATGTCTCTGCCAAAATAATTTTACAGAATAAAATGACAAAAATTATTATCACCAAGGAGGCAAAATCTGCGCACCCCAGACCAGGAGGGGTTAATGGGGTGCAATTAGGAATACCCCCCCTCCAGGTTTGCTGCAGTGCCAGGTTAAGTTCTCAATTACCCACAACCTAGTTGATCCATTTCAATCAGGATTCCAGCCCGGACACGGGACGGAAACCGCGCTGCTCAAAATATGGGACGACGCTCTCGAGGCCGCAGACGAAGGAGAATCTTGTCTTCTGGTTCTGCTGGACCTAAGCGCAGCCTTCGATACAGTAGACCATAAGCTTTTATTGACTCGGCTGGCTAAAGTAGCCAAAGTCGCAGAAGGCGATTTATCTTGGTTCTCTTTTTTGGAAAACCGATCGCAAATAGTGAAGTTAGGACCTTTCACTTCTGAAAAACGCACATTATCATGAGGAGTCCCTCAAGGATCGCCTCTGTCGCCGGTGTTATTCAACATCTATCTCCGTCCTCTCTTTGAAATCATCAGCAGCCAAAAACTGCTCTATCATTCATATGCAGACGACACGCAACTGTATTTCCGCATTTGCAATAAAAAGGATCACCACCTCAATCTAGAGACATGCCTCTCTCTGATAGAGGACTGGATGACAAAGAGTTATCTTACACTCAATGGAGCGAAAACGGAACTTCTCCTGTTTCATGGCAAGCGTAGGAATCAACTTGCAACAACTTGGACCCCCCCGCCTATTCTGGGCAAAATCATCACCCCTAGCGCCAAAGTCAAAAGTCTCGGGGTCATCTTCGACTCCTACATGACAATGGACGCACAAATAGGGTCAGTAGTCAGTGGATCTCACCATCTGCTCCGCCTACTACGCAGACTCACTCCTTTTATCCCCAAAGAAGATTTAGCGGTCGTGGTGGGAGCAATTGTAAACTCCAGACTGGACTACGCAAATGCCCTTTACCTCGGACTCCCCAAGTACCAAATCGCTCGTCTACAAGTCGTTCAAAATATGGCCGCTAGACTAGTGACTGGGAAAAAACCCTGGGAATCCATCTCACCTTCACTGAGAGCCCTTCATTGAGATCCCTCCCCTGAGATCCCTTCATTGGCTGCCAGTTAAAGACAGAATCACCTTTAAAGCTCTCTGTCTAACGCATAGATGTATCCATGGGAATGCTCCCCATTATCTATGCGAAAAAATAAAAGCTCACAATCCCAATCGCGTTCTGCGATCCACCAACCAAAATCTCCTCCAGATACCGAAAGCCAACTACAAGTCCAAAGGAGATAGAAGATTCGCGGTCCAAGGTCCCAGACTATGGAACGCTTTACCAGCCAGCATTCGGTTGGAGGAGAACCACTCAGCATTCAGGAGAAAGATCAAGACTCATCTCTTCTGATACCAAAGGAGACGGAACAACAAGCTCCCAGAGGAGATTCAGTTCGCATGTGCCGTGCTATATAAGTTTTCATTCAGGACCTTCAAGTACCGCTAACAGGACCCCAGAGATGCACTTATGTTTTTTTCCAACAAACAGAGCGGGATCTGGGAAAGGTCGGGTTTAGGGTGGGGAGAATCACTAAGTGGAGATGCACTTAGGGTTAAAGTTCATAGGTCAAAGGTCAGTTAGGTTTTCCCACTGAAGAATGAGGCTAGGACTCAGGAATTGGAACAGGGACCTCCCCCAGAGGTCAAAGGTCAGAAGGTGGGTTCCCAGAGGTCAAAGGTCACAGGGCGTGGCTGACCCACCTCCACCAAAGTGTACCCCCTACCTCAACTAAGTCGGGGAATGAACAAGTCGGGGTAAGCGCTGAGGGGGGGGGGGGGGAGATAAAGTGATACAGATACAGTTCATCAACATATCTCCATCTAGTGGCCAAACCACGTATTGTACCAACACCCCCTACTCAGGGGCAGATCTGCACCCGGCAGGGGAGGAGGCGTGGGGGATGGGCGAGGTCCACCATAGGATACTAGAATGGTATACAGAATAATTCCACGCTGCCTTAAGGGTAAGCTGCTGACACGCCAAGTAGACAAATTGCAACAAAATGGATATAAAAAAAGTGTAGCGCTAATCAAAATATATAAATAAATACGTGAGAAATGAATAAATACGTAAAAACTTGATAAATAAAGTGCTCCGATATCGATGGTGAACAATGTATATAGAAACGTCCCCATTAGCTCACTATGGACGTCTATATACAGGAAATTCAAAACCAATGAAAAAATTCAGACTGTCCGTCCTTCGAGAGATCAGACGTCGGTGGTGACAAAGTGCAAACTATGGCGACAACTTCAAACCGCGCCGATCTGTGCAAGTGATGGGAACCACCCCACAGGTAAGAGGCTGACCAGAATGGATGGACCCTACAATCAATGGGTCAGACAGGCCTGTGTGGTGGAACCGCGATGTACCTTGCGGGCGATTCTATGACTGCAGGATGCTGTGCCAGAGACCACAGAACACCAGCGGGGTAGAGAGACTCTCAGGGAAAGGTGACTTCCTAGTGGGACGTCTCATAGAGATTGGAACGGAAGTCCCTTTTGGGGCATAGGGTGACCAAGAAGTTATATATCCGATTACATGAGATGGGACATTACTGATAAGTCATGTATTGCAGGATATCTTGAGATATTACAAGTTGTTGGCTTATTCTGACCCTACCGGTCAACAGTGACTCCTTCCTCTGTGTAACCTAGGCTGTTGAGATGCTAATTAAGTCTACCTAGCTGTAGTGATTGAATACGGTTTTGCGTCTATTGTACTAATTAAGGGCCAGATTCTGGTAGAATCCGCGGCGGCGTAGCGAAAGCCATTTACACTACGCCGCCGCAACTTACTGGAGCAAGTGCCGTATTCCCAAAGCACTTGCTCCGTAGTTTGCGGCGGCGTAGTGTAAATGGCCCGGCGTATCCCCGCATAATTCAAAGGGGGCGGCTTGTATTTAAATTAAGCGTGCCCCCCCGCGTAGATCGAACTGCGCATGCGCCGGCCGGGAAATAAAGGCTAGTGCGCATGCTCCAGCTGACGTCGGAAAATGTAGTTGAAACCGACGTGACTTACGCAATGCCCTATTCGCGAACGACTTAGTAAAACGACGTAACCGACGGAAAAAGACGACGCTGACCCGACGCCATACTTAACATGGCATCCGACGGAACTTCGTAAGCCTACCCCTCATATAGCAGGGGTAGGTTTAAGCTTACGGAAACGACAACGAGGCGGCGTAAAAACGTTCGGGAATCGACGTATTAGGCTCATTTGCATAGGCAAATGAGAAATCAACGTAAAGGCCACCTAGCGGCCGGCGTTGTCATTACATCTACGATCCGACGGTGTTAGAGTTTTACACCTGTCGGATCTTCACTGTATCTATGCGTAAGTGATTCTAGGAATCAGACGCATAGATACCCGGGGGAAAAAACAGAAATACAGCGGTGTTTCCTGCGATACACCGTCGTATCTCTTTTGAGAATCTGGCCCTATGTCTGTACAGGTCAGATGTCTAACTTGGAGGTGTTAATTGAGTCTGCTCCTAAGATCTTTCATGGTGTATGCTAATGACACTGTTTTGTGTGAAGATACTATTGATAATAGGTGTGGAATGTGACTTCTCAGGTGTAGTAATTAGGTCATGGTAATTATGTCAGACCGGTGCCGAAAAGTCTGTAGAATATGTATGAAGCACCCACTGAGTGATGTTTTGGGTGGAGAGTTTCATTGCCCCTGTGATTACTGCAGCATGCTTTGTAACTGTATATAACCAGCTGAGTTTACCATTAAAACATTCATACATTTTGAAACCAGAGAACAAAGCGTGTCTTGTTTATTCTGGGAATGGAATGGATCGTGTCTGCCAGATTGTGGAGTGTCAGATAAGCTTACTTGGGAAGATCGTAAACGGTGGTGACCGTTACAGAAATGATGGTCTAGTGCAGGGGTAGACAACCTCGGCTCTCCAGAGGTTTTGGAACTACATTTCCCATGATGCTCAACTACACTGCAGAATGCAAGAGCATCATGGGAAATGTAGTTCCAAAACATCTGGAGAGCCGAGGTTCCCCATCACTGGACTAGGGAATCCCAAATAGATGTGGAAGGGGGTGTGTCATATAATAGAAGAAAAAAACGGCCACATAGCGTAACTCTGTATTACATATCAAAAGTTTAATAGAGTCAGAACACTTCCATTTGTGATGATATTCAAGCACTTTTTATAAAATGTGGCAACAATGGAGTCCTCCCGACGCGTTTAGTCCGCTAGGACATCATCTGGGGACAAAACGCGTTGGGAGGACTCCATTGTTGCCACATTTTATACAAAGCGCTTGAATATCCTCACAAATGGAAGTGTTCTGACTCCATTAAACTTTTGATATGTAATACAGAGAGTTACGTTATGTGCCCGTTTTTTTCTTCTATTATATGACACACCCCCTTCCACAACCATTCGGTATTCCCTGGACCATCATTTGTATGAGACGTCCCACTTGGAAGTCGCCTTTCCCTGAGAGTCTCTCTACCCCGCTGGTGTTCTGTGGTCTCTGGCACAGCATCCTGCAGTCATAGGATCGCCCGCAAGCTACAACGCGGTTCCACCACACAGGCCTGTCTGACCCATTGAGCGTAGGTTCTGTAGGGTCCATCCATTCTGGTCGGCCTCTTACCTGTGGGGTGGTTCCCATCACTTGCACAGATCGGCGCGGTTTGAAGTCGTCGCTGAAGATTTGATCTCTCGAAGGACGGACAGTCTTTGCATTGGTTTTGAATTTCCTGCCTATAGACTTTCATAGTGAGCTTATGGGGACATCTCTATTTACATCGTTCTCTATCAATATCTGAGCACTTTATGCATTAAATTTTTACGTACCGTATTTATCGCCGTATACCGCGCACTTTTTTGCCCTGAAAATCAGGGCAAAATCGTGGGTGCGTGGTATACGCCGATACCCGCGCCGATTTCGAATACTGCGCCGGCATATACCGAGCGCAGTACACTCGGGTATAGTCGGGCAGACTCGGCTCCTCTCGCGCTGACGTCCTGTACGTCCAGGACGTGAGCGCAAGAGGAGCCGAGTCTGCCCGACTATACCCGAGTGTACTGCGCTCTGTATATGCCGGCGCAGTATTCGAAATCGGCACGGGAAAGCGAGGATCGAGCGGGGAGGACGCCGCAGAAGGACGCCGGACCCGACGAAGAGGACACCCGAAGCCGCCGATGGACGCCGTGCAAGACACCAAAACTGTAAGTACAAAAAACTTTTTTTTCCACAGGAATGGGGGCCACTTTAGGGGAGCGCGCTATACCCCGATAAATACGGTATTTATTCATTTCTCACGTATTTATATATTTTGATTAGCGCTACACTTTGGGATAGGAACCGGATCCTAGAATTCAGAGATTGTGAAAATCTGACAGAAGAAGAAACACAAAAACATTCAGGATTGAAGATTATTTTATTTCCCACATTGAAGGGGGGCAGACATGGTGGTGGGGGAGGGGCTGGGGGGGAGGGGGGGGTGAAGTCTTCTTTTTAGGATCCAGCAGATTCCAGGAGACGATCAATGGTTGATGATAACCTAAGAAATGATATTCAGATAGAAGAAGATATTTGTGTGGAGCCGCAACTTCCCCAATCTAATAAAGTATCAAAATGTATCCTGTGCTTCTTCCTGCAACTTCATATCCCGTATATTATATATATATATCTCTCTGTATCCCGTATATTATATATATATATCTCTCTGTATCTCGTATATTATATATATATATATCTCTCTCTGTATCCCGTATATTATATATATCTCTCTCTGTATCCCGTATATTATATATATCTCTATCTGTATCCCGTATATTATATATATATCTCTCTCTGTATCCCGTATATTATATATATCTCTCTCTGTATCCCGTATATTATATATATCTCTATCTGTATCCCGTATATTATATATATATCTCTCTCTGTATCCCGTATATTATATATATATCTCTCTCTCTGTATCCCGTATATTATATATATATATCTCTCTCTGTATCCCGTATATTATATATATCTCTCTCTGTATCCCGTATATTATATATATATCTCTCTCTGTATCCCGTATATTATATATATATCTCTCTCTGTATCCCGTATATTATATATATATATCTCTATCTGTATCCCGTATATTATATATATCTCTATCTGTATCCCGTATATTATATATATATATCTCTCTCTGTATCCCGTATATTATATATATCTCTATCTGTATCCCGTATATTATATATATATATCTCTATCTGTATCCCGTATATTATATATATCTCTATCTGTATCCCGTATATTATATATATATATCTCTCTCTGTATCCCGTATATTATATATATATCTCTCTGTATCCCGTATATTATATATATATATCTCTCTCTGTATCCCGTATATTATATATATATCTCTCTCTGTATCCCGTATATTATATATATATATCTCTCTCTGTATCCCGTATATTATATTATATCTCTCTCTCTCTGTATCCCGTATATTATATATATATCTCTCTCTGTATCCCGTATATTATATATATATATCTCTATCTGTATCCCGGCCATATGAATGATCGTCAGCCCTCCTGTAACTACATATTATATACACACACATACACTACACTATACTACCAAAAGTATTGGGACGCCTCCCTTTACACACACATGAACTATAATGACCCTCCCAGTCTTAGTCCGGAGGGTTCAATATTGAGTTGGCTCCGCCCTTTGCAGCTATAACAGCTCCACCTCTTCTGGGAAGGCCGTCCAAAAGGTTTAGGGGTGTGTCTATGGGAAGGCTGTCTACAAGGTTTAGGGGTGTGTCAATGGGGAGGTCTGTCCACAAGGTTTAGGGGTGTGTCTGTGGGAAGGCCATCCACAAGGTTTAGGGGTGTGTCTATAGGAAGGCCGTCTACAAGGTTTAGGGGTGTGTCTATGGGAAGGCAGTCTACAAGGTTTAGGGGTGTGTCTATGGGAAGGCCGTCTACAAGGTTTAGGGGTGTGTCTATAGGAAGGCCGTCTACAAGGTTTAGGGGTGTGTCTATAGGAAGGCCGTCTACAAGGTTTAGGGGTGTGTCTATAGGAAGGCCGTCTACAAGGTTTAGGGGTGTGTCTATAGGAAGGCCGTCTACAAGGTTTAGGGGTGTGTCTATAGGAAGGCCGTCTACAAGGTTTAGGGGTGTGTCTATAGGAAGGCCGTCCACAAGGTTTAGGGGTGTGTCTATGGGGAGGTCTGTCCACAAGGTTTAGGGGTGTGTCTATGGGGAGGTCTGTCCACAAGGTTTAGGGGTGTGTCTATGGGGAGGTCTGTCCACAAGGTTTAGGGGTGTGTCTATGGGAAGGCCGTCCACAAGGTTTAGGGGTGTGTCTATGGGAAGGCCGTCCACAAGGTTTAGGGGTGTGTCTATGGGAAGGCCGTCCACAAGGTTTAGGGGTGTGTCTATGGGAAGGCCGTCCACAAGGTTTAGGGGTGTGTCTATGGGAAGGCCGTCCACAAGGTTTAGGGGTGTGTCTATGGGAAGGCCGTCCACAAGGTTTAGGGGTGTGTCTATGGGAAGGCCGTCTACAAGGTTTAGGGGTGTGTCTATCGAAAGGCCGTCCACAAGGTTTAGGGGTGTGTCTATGGAAAGGCCGTCCACAAGGTTTAGGGGTGTGTCTATGGGAAGGTGGGCCACAAGGTTTAGGGGTGTGTCTATGGGAAGGCCGTCTACAAGGTTTAGGGGTGTGTCTATCGAAAGGCCGTCCACAAGGTTTAGGGGTGTGTCTATGGGAATGTTTGACCATTCTTCCAGAAGTGCATTTGTGAGATCAGGCACTGATGTTGGACGAGAAGGCCCGGCTCACAGTCTCTAATTCATCCCTAAGGTGTTCTACCTCTGTGCTTGCCAAGGGTTTCTCCACCAACTACCAAGTCATGTTTTGCTTGGGGGTCAAATACTTATTCTCTTCCATATATAACATTTGTATCATGTGACCTCTCTGGAGTTTTGGTTGATTTTCTGTCTCCATCATATAAAATACACCAATGAGACCCTCCATTTCTATGTAACGATCTGCAGGGGAGACGATCGTTATCCCCCCTCCCCCCTGGTCTCAGATGAGGAAAGTGTGGGGGGGGGGGGGGGGGGGGAGTCCTCGGTATAAATACTGACCTCGTCTATCCAGCTGGTGAAGAGAGACACGCGGGTGAATACGGTGGGTTTCTTCAGAGCGCCGCACCTGGATGAGCCGAAGCTGACGATGCCATCGATGTACCACCTCCCATCCTCCGCCTGGCAGTTCAGGGGTCCCCCGGAATCGCTCTACAAAGACAAAGCTCAGAGATCAGCATTGTATACACACAACACCCCCCCCCCACTATACAGGGGAACCTCGGATTACGAGGATAATCCATTCCAGGAGAACGCTTGTAATCCAAAGCACTCGCATATCAAAGCCAGTTTCCCCATAGAAGTCAATGGAAACTAAAATAATTTGTTCCACATTGACTTTAATAGCATGCAATTCCGCAAGTGGCCAGAGGTGAGGGGGGCGCCGGAGAGCCTCGGAAACACCGGGGAACGGAGTATTTATGAGCATTTCTGAACGGCTCCGGCGCCCCCGCACCTCTGGCCAAATGCGGTACTGCACACCCCATTAGCTTGAACTCTGCGCGTTTTGCGAGTCAGAAGTCGCTCGTCTTTCAAAATGCTTGTTCACCGCGTTACTCATAAACCGAAGTTCCACTGTATAGGCAAAAGTCCAAGGACCCCTGACCCCCCACCATGTAAGCTTGTTGGACATCCCATACACCAACCAATAATATGGAGCTGCCAATCTTTCCCCCCCAATGGCCATTAATATGGAGTCGTCCTCCCTTCTCCATTGGCTATTAATATGAAGCTTCCAACATGGGACATGTAGTCCCGGATATCAGCTGGCCCCAGGATTATTCCCTGAGAGGACTGCAGCCCCGAACATGCCGAGCGGGAGGAGGGGAGAGGAAGAGAGGAGAAGAGGAACCATAAGGGCTGTCGAGTGAGCCAGCGATTCTATTATTATCCTCCAAGGTAAGAACTTACCTCCCCTCCACCTGGCTGCATCCACCCCGTCCTCCCCTCCACCTGGCTGCATCCACCCCGTCCTCCCCTCCACCTGGCTGCATCCCACCCGTCCTCCCCTCCGCCCGGCTGCATCCCACCCCGTCCTCCCCTCCGCCCGGCTGCATCCCACACCGTCCTCCCCTCCGCCCGGCTGCATCCACCCTTTCCTCCCCTCCACCTGGCTGCATCCCACCCGTCCTCCCCTCCGCCCGGCTGCATCCCACCCCGTCCTCCCCTCCGCCCGGCTGCATCCCACCCCGTCCTCCCCTCCGCCCGGCTGCATCCCACCCCGTCCTCCCCTCCGCCCGGCTGCATCCCACCCCGTCCTCCCCTCCGCCCGGCTGCATCCCACCCCGTCTCTCCCCTCCCCGCCCGGCTGCATCCCACCCCGTCCTCCCCTCCGCCCCGGCTGCATCCCACCCCGTCCTCCCCTCCACCTGGCTGCATCCACCCCGTCCTCCCCTCCACCTGGCTGCATCCACCCCGTCCTCACCTCCGCCCGGCTGCATCCAACCTGTCCTCCCCTCCACCTGGCTGCATCCACCCCGTCCTCCCCTCCACCTGGCTGCATCCACCCCGTCCTCACCTCCACCTGGCTGCATCCACCCCGTCCTCACCTCCACCTGGCTGCATCCACCCCGTCCTCCCCTCCGCCCGGCTGCATCCACCCTTTCCTCCCTCCACCTGGCTGCATCCCACCCCGTCCTCCCCTCCGCCCGGCTGCATCCCACCCCGTCCTCCCCTCCGCCCGGCTGCATCCCACCCCGTCCTCCCCTCCGCCCGGCTGCATCCACCCCGTCCTCCCCTCCGCCCGGCTGCATCCCACCCTGTCCTCCCCTCCACCTGGCTGCATCCACCCCGTCCTCCCCTCCACCTGGCTGCATCCACCCCGTCCTCCCCTCCGCCCGGCTGCATCCCACCCTGTCCTCCCCTCCACCTGGCTGCATCCACCCCGTCCTCCCCTCCACCTGGCTGCATCCACCCCGTCCTCACCTCCACCTGGCTGCATCCACCCCGTCCTCACCTCCACCTGGCTGCATCCACCCCGTCCTCACCTCCGCCCGGCTGCATCCAACCTGTCCTCCCCTCCACCTGGCTGCATCCACCCCGTCCCCTCCCCTCCACCTGGCTGCATCCACCCCGTCCTCACCTCCGCGCCCCTGCTGCACCCACCCCGTCCTCCTCCTCTCCACCTGGCTGCATCCACCCCGTCCTCACCTCCGCCCGGCTGCATCCCACCCCCGTCCTCCCCTCACCTCCGCCCGGCTGCATCCCACCCTGTCCTCCCCTCCACCTGGCTGCATCCACCCCGTCCTCCCCTCCACCTGACTGCATCCACCCCGTCCTCACCTCCGCCCGGCTGCATCCAACCTGTCCTCCCCACCCCTCCACCCCGTCCCTCCCCTCCACCTGCATCCACCCCGTCCTCCCCTCCACCTGCACCCCGTCCTCCCCTCCACCCCGTGGCTGCACCTCCGCCCGGCCACCCCGTCCTCCCCTCCCCCTGCATCCCCCCCACCTCCTCACCCTCCGCCCGGCTCCACCCGCATCCACCCCTCCCCTCCACCTGGCTGCATCCACCCCGTCCTCCCCTCCACCTGCCGCCCGGCTGCATTCCCACCCCGTCCTCACCTCCGCCCGGCTGCATCCCACCCCGTCCTCAACCTCCGCCCGGCTGCATCCACCCCGTCCTCCCCTCCGCCCGGGCATCCCACTCACCCTGTCCTCCCCTCCATCCCACCCCGTCCTCCCCTCCACCCCGTCCTCCCCTCCACCTGGCTGCATCCACCCCGTCCTCACCTCCACCTGGCTGCATCCACCTGTCCTCCCCCTCCCCTGGCATCCCACCGTCTCCTCCCCTCCACCCCTCCACCCCGTCCTCCCCTCCTCCCTGGCTGCACCCCGTCCGCCCGGCTGCACCTCCCCCCCGCATCCCACCCCTCCTCCTCCCCTCCTGGCATCCACCCGTCCTCACCTCCGCCCGCCCCCTCCCACCCCGTCCTCCCCCTCCGCCCCGGCTGCATCCCACCCCGTCCTCACCTCCGCCCGGCTGTCCCTCCCCTCCATCCCACCCCGTCCTCCCCTCCACCTGGCTGCATCCACCCCGTCCTCCCCTCCACCCGCCACCTGGCTGCATCCACCCCGTCCTCCCCTCCACCTGGCTGCATCCACCCCGTCCACCCCGTCCTCCCCTCCCCTGGCTGCATCCCACCCCGTCCCCCTCCACCTGGCTGCATCCACCCCGTCCTCACCTCCGCCCGGCTGCATCCCACCCCGTCCTCCCCTCCGCCCGGCTGCATCCCACCCTGTCCTCCCCTCCACCTGGCTGCATCCACCCCGTCCTCCCCTCCACCTGGCTGCATCCACCCCGTCCTCCCCTCCGCCCGGCTGCATCCACCTGTCCTCCCCTCCACTGGCTGTCCACCCCTCCCCCTCCACCTGGCTGCATCCACCCCGTCCTCCCCTCCACCTGGCTGCATCCACCCCGTCCTCACCTCCGCCCGGCATCCAACCTGTCCTCCCCTCCACCTGGCTCCCACCCCGTCCTCCCCTCCACCTCCTCCACCCCTCCACCTCCGCCCGGCTGCATCCCACCCCGTCCTCACCTCCGCCCGGCCTCCACCCCGTCCTCACCTCCGCCCGGCTGCATCCCACCCCGTCCTCCTCCCCTCCGCCCGGCTGCATCCCACCTGTCCTCCCCTCCACCTGGCTGCATCCACCCCGTCCTCCCCTCCACCTGGCTGCATCCACCCCGTCCTCACCTCCGCCCGGCTGCATCCAACCGTCCTCCCCTCCCCGGCTGCATCCACCCCGTCCTCCCCTCCACCTGGCTCCACCCCGTCCTCATCCGCCCGGCCATCCCACCCCGTCCTCCTCACCTGGCCTCCACCCGTCCTCACCTCCGCCCGGCTGCATCCCACCCCGTCCTCCTCCGCCCCTGCATCCCACCCCGTCCTCCCCTCCCCGGCTGCATCCACCCCGTCCTCCCCCCACCTGGCTGCATCCACCCGTCCTCCCCTCCACCTGGCTGCATCCACCCCGTCCTCCTCCTGGCCTCCACCCCGTCCTCCCCTCCACCTGGCGCATCCACCCCGTCCTCACCTCCGCCCGGCTGCATGCCCACCCCGTCCTCCTCCGCCCCCTCCCACCCGTCCTCCCCTCCCCGGCTGCATCCACCCCGTCCTCCCCTCCACTGGCCTCCACCCCGTCCTCACCTCCGCCCCCTCCACCTGTCCTCCCCTCCACCTGGCTGCATCCACCCGTCCTCCCCTCCACTGGCTGCATCCACCCCGTCCTCACCTCCGCCCGGCTGCATCCACCCCGTCCTCCCCTCCCCTGGCGTCCACCCCTCCCCTCCGCCCGGCTGCATCCCACCCCGTCCTCCCCTCCGCCCCCATCCCACCGTCCTCCTCCACCTGGCCTCCACCCCGTCCTCCCCTCCCCGGCTCCACCCCGTCCTCACCTCCGCCCGGCTGCATCCCACCCCGTCCTCCCCTCCACCTGGCTGTCCACCCCGTCCCCCTCCGCCCGGCTGCATCCCACCCCGTCCTCCCCCTCCGCCCCTGTCCCACCCTGTCCTCCCCTCCACCTGGCATCCACCCCGTCCTCCCCTCCCGCCCGGCTGCATCCACCCCGTCCTCCCCCTCCGCCCGGCCATGCCACCCTGTCCTCCCCTCCACCTGGCATCCACCCGTCCTCCCCTCCACCTGCTGCATCCACCCCGTCCTCCCCTCCGCCCCGTCCCACACCTCCCCTCCGCCCGGCCGCCACCCCGTCCACCCCTCCGCCCGGCTGCATCCCACCCTGTCCTCCCCTCCACCTGGCTGTCCACCCCGTCCTCCCTCCACCTGGCTGCATCCACCCCGTCCTCCCCTCCGCCCGGCCATCCCCCCGTCCTCCTCCACCTGGCCTCCACCCCGTCCTCCCCTCCACCTGGCTGCATCCACCCCGTCCTCCCCTCCACCTGGCTGCATCCACCCCGTCCTCACCTCCGCCCGGCTACATCCCACACCGTCCTCCCCTCCGCCCGGCTGCATCCCACACCGTCCTCCCCTCCGCCCGGCTGCATCCCACACCGTCCTCCCCTCCGCCCGGCTGCATCCACCCTTTCCTCCCCTCCACCTGGCTGCATCCCACCCCGTCCTCCCCTCGGCCCGGCTGCATCCCACCCCGTCCTCCCCTCCGCCTGGCTGCATCCCACCCCGTCCTCCCCTCCGCCTGGCTGCATGCCACCCCGTCCTCCCCTCCGCCCCGGCTGCATCCACCCTTTCCTCCCCTCCGCCCGGCTGCATCCCACCCCGTCCTCCCCTCTACATGGCTGCATCCACCCTTACCTCCCCTCCACCTGGCTACATCCAGCCTACAAATGGCCTGCAATTTTTTTGGCAGTGCCCCTCCCGAGATTAGACACTTGATCTGCCCCTGGTACAGGGGGGGGGGGGGGGCACAGTCATGTTGAAACAGAAAAGGTTCTTCACCAAAATGTTACCACAAGGCTGGAAGAGCCCAACTGTCTACAATGTCTTTGTAGGATGGAGGATCACCGGGAACCTTCACTGGAAACCCCTGAACTCCATCGTTGGGGGGGGGGGGGGGGTCACTTTCAGACAGGAAACTCACACTGCAGGCTTCCTTGCCGTCTCCTCCGGCACAGAGAAGAGATGGAAGAATGAGATTCCCCCACCAGTCCGGCTCGGTGCATTGCTCGTGGTCCACCACGGGGAGGACGGCTTGCTGGAGGACGATGGCCTGAGGACCCCCGGCTGTATACAAAGGAGGAGAAACAATCATTATGAGATCCAGCGGTCACACAAATCCAGAGACACGGCAATGGTCACTTACCATAGAGGAGCCCCCACCCGGTGAGAAAGCACTGCTGGTTATTGTAGAGTGTGTGGCCCGCGGGGGGGAGGCAGCCCAGCTGGACCTTGTCATTCAGTTTAGCGTCTCCGGGTAACTTCAGGAGGGCAATGTCATATCTGAGGGGAGAGGAGAAGAGGGGGGGTCACCATAAATGTCCCGCCATCACATTCATGTACCTGTGCCAACGCACTCACCCCAAACTTGTGACCCCGGCCTAAAGATTTCCTCCACCCAAAACATCTGCAGCATCCTCTGGGCGCCTGTCAGTCAGGATCTACAGACTGTGTGAAAGAAAGAACTCACCCGCATTCTGGGCAGAATTTGTTCCAATTGGGGTGTAGAAATATGTCGTCATTATTGATAGGGAAGTATTGCTCCGCCCCCTCCTCCACGCTACGATCGTGTTCTCCCAGAACCACCCGGGACGTACGCGGGGTACTGCAATACAAAACGCGTCAGTGAGAGACAGGAGGGGAGGGGAGGGGAGAGGGACGGGAGGGAAGGGAAGAAGAGAGACGGGAGGGGAGGGGAGGGGGAGGGGAGGGGAGGGGAGAGGGACGGGAGGGAGGGAGGGAGGGTAGAAGAGAGGGACGGGAGGGGAGGGTAGGGAGGGGAGGGGAGGGGAGAGGGACGGGAGGGGAGGGTAGAAGAGAGGGACGGGAGGGGAGGGTAGAAGAGAGGGACGGGAGGGGAGGGTAGAAGAGAGGGACGGGAGGGGAGGGTAGAAGAGAGGGACGGGAGGGGAGGGGAGGGGAGAGGGACGGGAGGGGAGGGGAGAGGGACGGGAGGGGAGGGTAGAAGAGAGGGACGGGAGGGGGAGGGTAGAAGAGAGGGAGGGGAGGGAAGAAGAGAGGGACGGGAGGGGGAGGGTAGAAGAGAGGGACGGGAGGGGAGGGTAGAAGAGAGGGACGGGAGGGGAGGGTAGAAGAGAGGGACGGGGAGGGGAGGGTAGAAGAGAGGGACGGGAGGGGAGGGTAGAAGAGAGGGACGGGAGGGAAGGGAAGAAGAGAGGGACGGTAGGGAAGGGAAGAAGAGAGGGACGGGAGGGGAGGGAAGAAGAGAGGGACGGAAGGGGAGGGAAGAAGAGAGGGACGGGAGGGGAGGGAAGAAGAGAGGGACGGGAGGGGAGGGAAGAAGAGAGGGACGCGAGGGAAGGGAAGAAGAGAGGGACAGGAGGGGAGGGAAGAAGAGGGGGAGGGAAGAAGAGAGGGACGGGAGGGGTGGGTAGAGAGAGGGACGGGAGGGAAGGGAAGAGGGAGGGAAGGGAAGAAGAGAGGACGGGAGGGGAGGGAAGAAGAGAGGGACGGGAGGGGGGGGAAGAAGAGAGGGACGGGAGGGGAGGGAAGAAGAGAGGGACGGGAGGGGAGAAGGAAGAAGAGAGGGACGGGAGGGGAGGGAAGAAGAGAGGGACAGGAGGGGAGGGACGAAGAGAGGGGGGGACGGGAGGGGGAGGGTAGAAGAGAGGGACGGGAGGGTAGGGAAGAAGAGAGGGAGGGGAGGGTAGAAGAGAGGGAGGGGGAGGGTAGAAGGGAGGGATGGGAGGGGGGGGAAGAAGAGAGGGACGGGGAGGGGAGGGTAGAAGAGAGGGACGGGAGGGGAGGGTAGAAGAGAGGGACGGGAGGGGAGGGACGAAGAGAGGGAGGGACGGGAGGGGAGGGTAGAAGAGAGGGCGGGAGGGGAGGGAAGAAGAGAGGGACGGGAGGGGAGGGAAGAAGAGAGGGACGGGAGGGGAGGGAAGAAGAGAGGGACGGGAGGGGAGGGAAGAAGAGAGGGACGGGAAGGGAGGGGACGAAAGAGAGGGACAGGAGGGGAGGGGAAGAAGAGAGGGACGAGAGGGGAGGGACGAAGAGAGGGAGGGACGGGAGGGGAGGGTAGAAGAGAGGGAGGGACGGGAGGGGAGGGTAGGTAGAAGAGAGGGACGAGAGGGGGGAGGGACGAAGAGAGGGAGGGACGGGAGGGTTAGAAGAGAGGGACGGGAGGGGAGGGAAGAAGAGAGGGACGGGAGGGGGAGGGTAGAAGAGAGGGAGGGGAGGGTAGAAGAGAGGGAGGGGAGGGTAGAAGAGAGGGAGGGGAGGGTAGAAGAGAGGGACGGGAGGGGAGGGAAGAAGAGAGGGACGGGAGGGGAGGGTAAGAGAGGGACGGGAGGGGGAGGGTATAGAAGAGAGGGACGGGAGGGGAGGGTAGAAGAGAGGGACGGGAGGGGAGGGTAGAAGAGAGGACGGGAGGGAGGGGAGGGTAGAAGAGAGGGACGGGAGGGAAGGGAAGAAGAGAGGGACGGGAGGGAAGGGAAAGAAGAGAGGGACGGGAGGGGAGGGAAGAGAGAGGGACGGGAGGGGAGGGAAGAAGAGAGGGACGGGAGGGGAGGGAAGAAGAGAGGGACGGGAGGGGAGGGGAAGAAGAGAGGGACGCGAGGGGAAGGGAAGAAGAGAGGGACGGGAGGGGAGGGTAGAAGAGAGGGACGGGAGGGGGAGGGTAGAAGAGAGGGACGGGAGGGGGAGGGTAGAAGAGAGAGAGGGACGGGAGGGGAGGGTAGAAGAGAGGGACGGGGAGGGAAGGGAAGAAGAGAGGGACGGGAGGGAAGGAAGAAGAGAGGGACGGGAGGGGGAGGGAAGAAGAGAGGGACGGAGAAGGGGAGGGAAGAAGAGAGGGACGGGAGGGGAGGGAAGAAGAGAGGGACGGGAGGGGAGGGAAGAAGAGAGGGACGGGAGGGGAGGGAAGAAGAGAGGGAGGGGAGGGGAGGGAAGAAGAGAGGGACGCGAGGGAAGGGAAGAAGAGAGGGACGGGAGGGGAGGGTAGAAGAGAGACGGGAGGGGAGGGTAGAAGAGAGGGACGGGAGGGAAGGGAAGAAGAGAGGGACGGGATGGGAGGGAAGAAGAGAGGGACGGGAGGGGAGGGAAGAAGAGAGGGACGGGAGGGAGGGGAGGGAAGAAAGAGGGACGGGAGGGGAGGGTAGAAGAGTGGGAGGGAGGGGGAGGGTAGAAGAGAGGGACGGGAGGGGGAGGGAAGAAGAGAGGGACGGGGAGGGGAGGGTAGAAGAGAGGGACGGGAGGGGGAGGGTAGAAGAGAGGGACGGGAGGGGAGGGTAGAAGAGAGGGACGGGAGGGGAGGGTAGAAGAGAGGGACGGGAGGGGAGGGTAGAAAGAGAGGGACGGGAGGGAAGGGAAAGAAGAGAGGGACGGGAGGGAAGGGAGAAGAGAGGGACGGGAGGGGAGGAAGAAGAGAGGGACGGAAGGGGAGGGAAGAAGAGAGGGACGGGAGGGGAGGAGGAAAGAAGAGAGGGACGGGAGGGAGGAGGGAAGAAGAGAGGGACGGGAGGGGAGGGAAGGAAGAAGAGGGACGGGGGGGGAGGGAAGAAGAGAGGGACGCGAGGGAAGGGAAGAAGAGAGGGACGGGAGGGGGAGGGTAGAAGAGAGGGACGGGAGGGGAGGGTAGAAGAGAGGGAGGGAGGGAAGGGAAGAAGAGAGGGACGGGATGGGAGGGAAGAAGAGAGGGACGGGAGGGGAGGGAAGAAGAGAGGGACGGGAGGGGGAGGGAAGAAGAGAGGGACGGGAGGGGAGGGAAGAAGAGAGGGACGGGAGGGGAGGGAAGAAGAGAGGGACGGGAGGGGAGGGAAGAAGAGAGGGACGGGAGGGGAGGGAAGAAGAGAGGGACGGGAGGGGAGGGTAGAAGAGAGGGAGGGGAGGGTAGAAGAGAGGGAGGGGAGGGGTAGTAGAAGAGAGGGACGGGAGGGGAGGGAAGGAAGAGAGGGGACGGGAGGGGAGGGAAGAAGAGAGAGGGACGGGAGGGGAGGGTAGAAGAGAGGGACGGGAGGGGAGGGTAGAAGAGAGGGACGGGAGGGGAGGGGGAAGAAGAAGAGAGGACGGGAGGAGAGGGGAGGGAAGAAGAGAGGGACGGGAGGGGAGGGGAGGGAAGAAGAGAGGGACGGGAGGGAGGGAGAAGAGAGGGACGGGAGGGAGGGAAGAAGAGAGGGACGGGAGGAGGAGGGAAGAAGAGAGGGACGGGGGAGGGGAGGGAAGAAGAGAGGGACAGGAGGGGAGGGAAGAAGAGAGGGACGGGAGGGGAGGGTAGAAGAGAGGGACGAGAGGGGAGGGACGAAGAGAGGGGGGGACGGGAGGGGGGGGTAGAAGAGAGAGGGAGGGAGGGTAGGGAAGAAGAGAGGGACGGGAGGGTAGAAGAGAGGGAGAGGAGGGTAGAAGAGAGGGAGGGAGGGGAGGGTAGAAGAGAGGGATGGGAGGGGAGGGAAAGAAGAGAGGGACGGGAGGGAGGGGGAGGGAAGAGAGAGGGACGGGAGGGGAGGGTAGAAGAGAGGGACGGGAGGGGAGGGACGAAAGAGAGGAGGGACGGGAGGGGAGGGAAGAAGAGAGGGACGGGGAGGGGAGGAAAGAAGAGAGGGACGGGAGGGGAGGGAAGAAGAGAGGGACAGGAGGGGAGGGTAGAAGAGAGGGACGAGAGGGGAGGGACGAAGAGAGGGAGGGACGGGAGGGGAGGGTAGAAGAGAGGGACGGGAGGGGAGGGTAGAGAGAGAGGGACGGGAGGGGAGGGTAGAAGAGAGGGACGGGAGGGGGAGGGAAGAAGAGAGGGACGGGAGGGGAGGGAAGAAGAGAGGGACGGGAGGGGAGGGGAAGAAGAGAGGGACGGGGAGGGGGAGGTAGAAGAGAGGGACGAGAGGGGAGGGACGAAGAGAGGGAGGGACGGGAGGGAGGGGAGGGTAGAAGAGAGGGACGGGAGGGGAGGGAAGAAGAGAGGGACGGGAGGGGAGGGTAGAAGAGAGGGGAGGGGAGGGTAGAAGAGAGGGAGGGGAGGGTTAGAAGAGAGGGAGGGGAGGGTAGAAGAGAGGGACGGGAGGGGAGGGAAGAAGAGAGGGACGGGAGGGGAGGGTAGAAGAGAGGGACGGGAGGGGAGGGTAGAAGAGAGGGACGGGAGGGGAGGGAAGGGAAGAAGAGAGGGACGGGAGGGGAGGGAAGGGGAAGAAGAGAGGGACGGGAGGGGAGGGGAGGGAAGAAGAGAGGGACGGGAGGGGAGGGAAGGGAAGAAGAGAGGGACGGGAGGGAAGGGGAGGGAAGAAGAGAGGGACGGGAGGGAAGAAGAGAGGGACGGGAAGGGGAGGGAAGAAGAGAGGGAGGGGAGGGAAGAAGAGAGGGACAGGAGGGGAGGGAAGAAGAGAGGGACGGGAGGGGAGGGTAGAAGAGAGGGACGGGAGGGGAGGGTAGAAGAGAGGGACGAGAGGGGAGGGACGAAGAGAGGGACGGGAGGGGAGGGTAGAGAGAGAGGGACGGGAGGGGAGGGTAGAAGAGAGGGAGGGGAGGGTAGAAGAGAGGGACGGGAGGGGAGGGTAGAAGAGAGGGATGGGAGGGGAGGGAAGAAGAGAGGGACGGGAGGGGAGGGTAGAAGAGAGGGACGGGAGGGGGAGGGTAGAAGAGAGAGGAGGGGAGGGTAGAAGAGAGGGAGGGGAGGGTAGAAGAGAGGGACGGGAGGGGAGGGAAGAGAGAGGGACGGGAGAGGGAAGAAGAAGAGAGGGACGGGAGGGGAGGGTAGAAGAGAGGGAGGGGAGGGGGTAGAAGAGAGGGACGGGGAGGGGAGGGTAGAAGAGAGGGATGGGAGGGGAGGGAAGAAGAGAGGGACGGGAGGGGAGGGTAGAAGAGAGGGACGGGAGGGGAGGGTAGAGAGAGGGACGGGAGGGGAGGGACGAAGAGAGGGGGAGGGAGGGAGGGAGGGAGGGGAGGGTAGAAGAGAGGGACGGGAGGGGAGGGAAGAAGAGAGGGACGGGAGGGGAGGGAAGAAGAGAGGGAGGGACGGGAGGGGGAGGGTAGAAGAGAGGGACGGGAGGGGGAGGGTAGAGAGAGGGAGGGGAGGGTAGAAGAGAGGGACGGGAGGGGAGGGTAGAAGAGAGGGACGGGAGGGGAGGGTAGAAGAGAGGGAGGGGAGGGTAGAAGAGAGGGACGGGAGGGGAGGGTAGAAGAGAGGGACGGGAGGGGAGGGTAGAAGAGAGGGACGGGAGGGTAGAAGAGAGGGACGGGAGGGGGAGGGTAGAAGAGAGGGAGGGAGGGGAAGGGTAGAAGAGAGGGACGGGGAGGGAAGGGTAGAAGAGAGGGACGGGAGGGAAGGGTAGAAGAGAGGGACGGGAGGGAAGGGTAGAAGAGAGGGACGGGAGGGAAGGGTAGAAGAGAGGGACGGGAGGGAGGGAAGAAGAGAGGGACGGGAGGGGGGGAGGGAAGAAGAGAGGGACGGGGAGGGGAGGGAAGAAGAGAGGGACGGGAGAGGGGAGGGTAGAAGAGAGGGACGAGAGGGGAGGGACGAAGAGAGGGAGGGACGGGGAGGGGAGGGAAGAAGAGAGGGACGGGAGGGGAGGGTAGAAGAGAGAGAGGGAGGGGAGGGTAGAAGAGAGGGAGGGGAGGGTAGAAGAGAGGGACGGGAGGGGAGGGAAGAAGAGAGGGACGGGAGGGGAGGGTAGAAGAGAGGGACGGGAGGGGAGGGTAGAAGAGAGGGACGGGAGGGGAGGGTAGAAGAGAGGGACGGGAGGGGAGGGAAGAAGAGAGGGAGGGACGGGAGGGGAGGGGTAGAAGAGAGGGACGGGAGGGGGAGGGTAGAAGAGAGGGAGGGGAGGGTAGAAGAGAGGGACGGGAGAGGGGGGAGGGTAGAAGAGGGACGGGAGGGGGAGGGTTAGAAGAGAGGGACGGGAGGGGAGGGTAGAAGAGAGGGACGGGAGGGGAGGGTAGAAGAGAGGGACGGGAGGGAAGGGTAGAAGAGAGGGACGGGAGGGAAGGGTAGAAGAGAGGGACGGGAGGGAGGGAAGGGTAGAAGAGAGGGACGGGAGGGAAGGGTAGAAGAGAGGGACGGGGAGGGAAGGGTAGAAGAGAGGGACGGGAGGGAAGGGTAGAAGAGAGGGACGGGAGGGGAGGGAAGAAGAGAGGGACGGGAAGAAGAGAGGGACGGGAGGGGAGGGAAGAAGAGAGGGACGGGAGGGGAGGGTAGAGGGTAGAAGAGAGGGACGGGGGAGGGGAGGGACGAAGAGAGGAGGGACGGGAGGGGAGGGGGTAGAAGAAGAGAGGGACGGGAGGGGAGGGAAGAAGAGAGGGACGGGAGGGGAGGGAAGAAGAGAGGGAGGGACGGGAGGGGAGGGTAGAAGAGAGGGAGGGGAGGGTAGAAGAGAGGGACGGGAGGGGAGGGTAGAAGAGAGGGACGGGAGGGGGAGGGTAGAAGAGAGGGACGGGAGGGTAGAAGAGAGGGAGGGGGAGGGGAGGGTAGAAGAGAGGGACGGGAGGGAAGGGAAGAAGAGAGGGACGGGAGGGGAGGGAAGAAGAGAGGGACGGGAGGGGAGGGAAGAAGAGAGGGACGGGAGGGGAGGGAAGAAGAGAGGGACGGGAGGGGAGGGAAGAAGAGAGGGACGGGAGGGGAGGGAAGAAGAGAGGGACGGGAGGGAAGGGTAGAAGAGAGGGACGGGAGGGGAGGGTAGAAGAGAGGGACGGGAGGGAAGGGTAGAAGAGAGGGACGGGAGGGAAGGGAAGAAGAGAGGGACGGGAGGGGAGGGAAGAAGAGAGGGACGGGAGGGGAGGGAAGAAGAGAGGGACGGGAGGGGAGGGAAGAAGAGAGGGACGGGAGGGGAGGGAAGAAGAGAGGGACGGGAGGGGAGGGAAGAAGAGAGGGACGGGAGGGAAGGGTAGAAGAGAGGGACAGGAGGGAAGGGAAGAAGAGAGGGACGGGAGGGGAGGGAAGAAGAGAGGGACGGGAGGAGAGGGGAGGGGGGAAGAGAGGGACAGGAGGAGAGGGGAGAACAGGGATAGGAAGGAGATGGAGAAAAGGGGGAGGAGTAAGCAATCTTGGGGGAGGGGGGACAACATTTATGACACATAACAGTCCATAGAGAGGAAGGAAGTTCCGGGAACTCACTCCACACAGTGGGCGGCGGTCAGGATCCAGCGGGTTGTGATGAGGCTCCCCCCACAATTGTGTTGGAATTTTCCATAAACTTCCACCTGCAGAGACACCTGAGGAAGAAGAGAAGATTGTATGAGAGACAGGAGATCATCACCCAGTCCACCCTTCTGGAGGATCAGCCAATCAGAGTGGACGGTAGGAGGGTCAGATATGGAGGACGGGGAGCGGATCAAAGCTCGGGAGATTTTATTATAACCTTCCCCCTGCTTTATACTTCTCCACAACTTTATCCCTGACCTGTCTGCTGTGTTCCTCGGCCTTCATGATGCTGTTTGTTCACTGAGGTTCTCTAACAAACCTCTGAAGGTTTCACAGAACAGTTGTATTTATACTGAGATTAGACGACACACATGGGGACCCCATTTACTAATTAGGTGACTTGTGAAGGAATAGATTTTAGTTAGGGGTATCAGAGTAAAGGGGGCTGAATACAAATGCCCCTCCCCCCACACCTTTCACATATTTATTTGTATCATTTTTCTTCCACTTTACAATTATGCGACACTTTGTGTTGTGTCTCTCACATAAAATCCCAATAAATACATTTTATGTTTGTGGGTGTAACAAGACAGAATGTGGAGAATTTCAAGGGGTATGAATACTTTTTCCAGGCACTGTAACCAATCCTCCCACCTCATACAATCGTTCTCCGGTCACACACTGACAGACTGGGGGAAATAAAGGAGAACGTTTAGTATAAAGTGGAATACGAGAGATTGGCACGGCTGGACTGGGATCGGATGATTTCTAGGGGCGTGGCCCCGAGGGACACTTACCTGCCAGGGCCAGCTGTGTGGAGCGGCGTTTGCTCCGTTCACAATACGGGAGTTGGCCGGGTAGGTGGGCAGCCCACAGCCAAGAGCTGGAAGAGAAGAGATTGTGTGACACAGAATAAACCACACGACCTTCCCAACAGATCCCAGAACCTCCCAGAGCAGCGAAAGCACAACAATGGCAGCCAATCAGGCGGGGGCTCCTGGAATGTGATTGGAGCCGGCAGGAGACTTGCAGAACTACCAAAAAGGATGCCGATAATGTACGGCGTTGTTAAGGGGGGGGGGGGGCTGGGAACTATCGGGCCCCGAACAGGTTTAATGCACTAAATAAAAAATGGGAAGAGGGCCGACCGGGCCCCTAGGGACAATTGGGCCCCTTACAGGTGTAATGCCTGTACCCCCCCCCTGATGGCGGTCCTGGCAGTGTGGTGCACCCGGGGGGGTATAGTGACTCACACAATGTAGGGATTAGATTGTCAGCTCCATGGCTCAGTCTGGAATCTATTGGCGATCAATAATCATATTAGTAATAAAGGATCGATCACTCACCCCCAGCAGCCAGAAGAAGGGACACCACCAGTCGCAGCATGTTGTAAGAGACGGAAGGGAGGAGGCGGGAGCATTATATAGGCGGCAGGAGGCTATGACATCACGGGAAGCGCCCATCTGGTGTCCGATCCTCGTCACCTCCTCACACCCGCCTATATATAAAACCTTCTGTGTGTGGCCCCCACGTCACCGAGAAACCTGTTACAATTCCCATCATCACATTATACATTTACCCCGGGAAACCTCCTCCCACCGCCCCCCGGAAAACTACCACTGCCCCCCGAAAACCTCCTCCCACCGCCCCCCGGAAAACTACCACTGCCCCCCGAAAACCTCCTCCCACCGCCCCCCGGAAAACTACCACTGCCCCCCGAAAACCTCCTCCCACCGCCCCCCGGAAACCTCACACCGCCCCCCGGAAAACTCCTCCCACCACCCCCCGGAAAACTCCTCCCACCGCCCCCTAGAAACCTCCACCGCCCCCAGAAACCTCACACCGCCCCCCCCCCCCGGGAAAACTCCTCCCACCGCCCCCCCGGAAACCTCCTACCACCGTGCCCGGAAAACTCCTCCCACCGCCCCCCGGAAACCTCCCACCGCCCCCCCGGAAAACTACCACTGCCCCCCGAAAACCTCCTCCCACCGCCCCCCGGAAAACTCCTCCCACCGCCCCCGGAAACCTCACACCGCCCCCCCCAGAAAACTCCTCCCACCGCCCCCGGAAAACTCCTCCCACCGCCCCCCGGAAAACTACCACTGCCCCCCGAAAACCTCCCACCGCCCCCCGGAAACCTCCTCCCACCGGCCCCCGGAAAACTACCACTGCCCCCCGAAAACCTCCTCCCACCGCCCCCCGGAAAACTCCTCCCACCGCCCCCCGGAAACCTCCTCCCACCGCCCCCCGGAAACCTCCTCCCACCGCCCCCGGAAAACTCCCACCGAAAAACTCCCACCGCCCCCGGAAAACTCCCACCGCCCCCCGGAAACCTCCTCCCACCGCCCCCTGAAAACCTCCTCCCACCGCCCCCTGGAAAACTCTCACCGCCCCCGGAAAACTCCTCCCACCGCCCCCCAGAAAACTACCACTGCCCCCGAAAACCTCTTCCCACCGCCCCGGAAAAATCCCACCGCCCCGGAAAACTCTCACCGCCTCCGGGAAAACTCCCACCGCGCTGGAAAAATCCCACTGTGCCCGGAAAACTCCCACTGTCCCCCGGAAAACTACCACTGTAGACACACATACATACACACACACACACACACACACACACTGTAGACACACATACATACACACACTGTAGATACATACACTGTAGATACACACACACATACATACACACACACACATACATACACACACTGTAGACACACACACATACACTGTAGACACACATACATACACACACACACACAGATACTGTAGACACACATACACTATAGACACACATACATACACACACTGTAGACACATATACATACACACACACACTGTAGACATACATACACTATAGACACACATACATACACACACTGTAGACACATATACACACACACACACACACACACACACACAGTGAAAACGGTGTTCAAACCACACATGTGAGGTATCGCTGTGATCATTAGAGCGAGAGCAATAATTCTAGCTCTAGACCTCCTCTGAAACTCAAAACATGCAACCTGTACAATTTTTTAAATGTCACCTCTGTAGATAAGGGTGACATAAGGGTAAAGGTTTGTCGCCATTCCCCATTGTCTTGTTGGAAGGTAAACCTTCGGCCCAGTCTGAGGTCCTGAGCACATTGGAGAAGGTTTTCTCCCAGGATATCCCTGTACTTGGCTGCATCCATCTTTCCCTCGATTGTCCCTGCAGCTGAAAAACACCCCCACATCACGATGCTGCCACCACCATGCTTCACGGTTGGGACTGTATTGGACAGGTGATGAGCAGTGCCTGGTTTTCTCCTCACATATCGCTCAGAATTAAGGCCAGAAAGTTCCATCTTGGTCTCATCAGACCAGAGGATCTTATTTCTCACCATCTTGGAGTCCTTCGGGCATCTTCCACCGAGGAGAGCTTCCATCGGGCCACTCTGCCATAAACCCCTGACAGGTGGAGGGTTGCAGTGATGGGTGACTTTCAACAACTTTCTCCCGACTGCATCTCTCTGGAGCTCAGCCACGGTGATCTTTGGCCTCTTCTTTCCCTCTCTCACCAAGGCTTTCCTCCCCCGATAGCTCAGTTTGGCCGGGTGGCCAGCTCTAGGAAGGGTTCTGCTTGTCCCAAACGTCTTACATTGAAGGATTATGGAGGCCACTGTGCACTTAGGAACCTTAGGGCCAGATCTGTGCCTTGCCACAATTCTGTCTCAGATCTTCAGGCAGATCTTTTGACCTCAGGATGTTCATTTGCTCCGATATGCACTGTGAGCTGGGAGGTCATATATAGAGCGAGAGGGGGAGGCCTGTCCGGGTACACTAAACCCACTCCGGCGGGAGTGGCACAGAGAAGTGTTACGTTTGGGATCAGGACTGTTTCCTATCATTACGCCTGAATCTGCTGTTCTCCTTTCTTCTCCAACTTCACTTTCCTCACCTTATTGTTTTTACCCGGCTGGGTAATAAAGAGCACCTGTCTGGACATTTCTTTACTTCTACTACATGCAATGCTCATCATTCACCCCTAGGAATTTGGAGGAGCCACGAGGCAACACGCCGCCCAAAACATCTAGCAGCTCCACTGGGGGTAGTGCTACACGTGGGGGGCTCGTCCGGGGGTAGTGCTACACGTGGGGGGGGGTAGTGCTACACGTGGGGGGCTCGTCCGGGGGTAGTGCTACACGTGGGGGGCTCGTCCGGGGGTAGTGCTACACGTGGGGGGCTCGTCCGGGGGTAGTGCTACACGTGGTGGGCTCGTCCGGGGGTAGTGCTACACGTGGGGGGCTCGTCCGGGGGTAGTGCTACACGTGGGGGGCTCGTCCGGGGGTAGTGCTACACGTGGGGGGCTCGTCCGGGGGTAGTGCTACACGTGGGGGGCTCGTCCGGGGGTAGTGCTACACGTGGGGGGCTCGTCCGGGGGTAGTGCTACACGTGGGGGGCTCGTCCGGGGGTAGTGCTACACGTGGGGGGCTCGTCCGGGGGTAGTGCTACACGTGGGGGGCTCGCCCGGGGGTAGTGCTACACGTGGGGGGCTCATCCGGGGGTAGTGCTACACGTGGGGGGCTCGTCTGAATGGACAGTCTGAATGTACCCAAGTCGATCGATCCAGTCTGTCGGATTTTTTACATTCGATTATCACCGGCGCTGATTATACGGGAAAACAGAAAAGGCGATTGGATGACAGAAGAAAACTCATTAAATGTTTTTTATTTGAATGACTTTGAAGCAGGCCAGAAGAAGAAGTCAGCACATTGTATATTACAGACAGAAGCCTCTGCGGGGGAGGGGACATCACACAGAATGTAAACAAGATCTCTATACATATATATAGGTCACTCCCATCACCAGCCTCTTTATTTACATATAAAAAGTAGAGTACTTCCTTCTAGATCAGCGTCCTTCAGTGCAATCTGCTATCTTCATTGTAAGGCAATATTCGGAGTAGAAGAGGGGCCCGGGGCCCCCTGGAAGAGCCAGAATCGGGGTTCTCTGCGGCATCGTCTTCCAGGTTACAGCAACCACCGTGGGGGGGATGGGCAGCGTTAATGTCCCAGGAGACCCGTTCCTGACAACGACAAACCACGACAACCATTAAGACATGGAGAGCGACACACGGTACAAAGCGGGGTGCAGTATTCTATCACATGGTGCGTTTTACAAAGTGGGGTGCAGTATTCTATCACATGGTGGTGCGTTGTACAAAGTGGGGTGCAGTATTCACACCACCAGGGATGAGATAAAAACTCCTTAACCTGAGGGGAGGAGTTATGAACTCATGTGGTCTATAACATGGACTACACCTTTAATGCCTACATTCTGTTTATTGGGGGGGGGGGGGGGGTATAAAGCTTTAAACTAGCAGTAAGATGGGTAACAAAGAAAAAATACAAACCAATTTAAGATGAAATGAAGAGGAGGAAGCAGATGGGTAGAGAAATGTTGGTTCGGGGGAGGGGAGAGGGGTAAGTATTGTTAGTGTAGGTAAAGGTAACAAGCTCTTTCCTTACCTTTAAATCCTTCCTCAGGCATACAGACTGCGGGGGAAGGGAAATAACAGAACATATTAGAATATGAAGATTTGGATCCGATGATAAAAAGTCAAACTTCTCTAATAAATGATTATACCCACAAATCTCCCGCCTCTATAGTGTATGTGGAGGGGAAATTTCCTGTCACTTCCTGTACACTCAGCACAAGGGAGAGAATCTTCTTCCAATGTGGGGGGGGGGGGATTCCCCTTTGAGGTCAGAGGTCACACATATTTGGAGTTTGCAGTCCGGAGTCTTCCTGTTCACCCCTTCAGGTGCAAATGTTTACCTGAATTCAAACCTGAACCGGACCAGAAAACGCACAGGACCCTTTTGAAAACCGCCCCTCACAGGTGTGACCCCCGCACAGGTGTGACCCCCGCACAGGTGTGACCCCCTCACAGGTGTGACCCCCTCACAGGTGTGACCCCCGCACAGGTGTGACCCCCGCACAGGTGTGACCCCCGCACAGGTGTGACCCCCGCACAGGTGTGACCCCCGCACAGGTGTGACCCCGCTCCATTGAAAGACATTCACGTGATGCGATTTGGATGTGAGGAAAAAAAAACAACTCATCCAATGTGATTCCAGCCTAGGAAACCGATGTCCCCAACGCAAAGACGCTTTCCCTCCAACGCAAAGACGCTTTCCCTCCAACGCAAAGACGCTTTCCCTCCAACGCAAAGACGCTTTCCCTCCAACGCAAAGACGCTTTCCCTCCAACGCAAAGACGCTTTCCCTCCAACGCAAAGACGCTTTCCCTCCAACGCAAAGACGCTTTCCCTCCAACGCAAAGACGCTTTCCCTCCAACGCAAAGACGTTTTCCCTCCAACGCAAAGACGTTTTCCCTCCAACGCAAAGACGCTTTTCCTCCAACGCAAAGACGCTTTCCCTCCAACGCAAAGACGCTTTTCCTCCAACGCAAAGACGCTTTCCCTCCAACGCAAAGACGCTTTCCCTCCAACGCAAAGACGCTTTCCCTCCAACGCAAAGACGCTTTCCCTCCAACGCAAAGACGCTTTCCCTCCAACGCAAAGACGCTTTCCCTCCAACGCAAAGACGCTTTCCCTCCAACGCAAAGACGCTTTCCCTCCAACGCAAAGACGCTTTCCCTCCAACGCAAAGACGCTTTCCCTCCAACGCAAAGACGCTTTCCCTCCAACGCAAAGACGCTTTCCCTCCAACGCAAAGACGCTTTCCCTCCAACGCAAAGACGCTTTCCCTCCAACGCAAAGACGCTTTCCCTCCAACGCAAAGACGCTTTCCCTCCAACGCAAAGACGCTTTCCCTCCAACGCAAAGACGCTTTCCCTCCAACGCAAAGACGCTTTTCCCTCCAACGCAAAGACGCTTTCCCTCCAACGCAAAGACGTTTTCCCTCCAACGCAAAGACGTTTTCCCTCAACGCAAAGACGCCGCCCTCCAACGCAAAGACGCTTTTCCTCCAACGCAAAGACGCTTTCCCTCCAACGCAAAGACGCTTTTCCTCCAACGCAAAGACGCTTTTCCTCCAACGCAAAGACGCTTTTCCTCCAACGCAAAGACGCTTTCCCTCCAACGCAAAGACGTTTTCCCTCCAACGCAAAGACGCTTTCCCTCCAACGCAAAGACGCTTTCCCTCCAACGCAAAGACGCTTTCCCTCCAACGCAAAGACGCTTTCCCTCCAACGCAAAGACGCTTTCCCTCCAACGCAAAGACGCTTTCCCTCCAACGCAAAGACGCTTTCCCTCCAACGCAAAGACGCTTTCCCTCCAACGCAAAGACGCTTTCCCTCCAACGCAAAGACGCTTTCCCTCCAACGCAAAGACGCTTTCCCTCCAACGCAAAGACGTTTTCCCTCCAACGCAAAGACGTTTTCCCTCAACGCAAAGACGCCGCCCTCCAACGCAAAGACGCTTTTCCTCCAACGCAAAGACGCTTTCCCTCCAACGCAAAGACGCTTTTCCTCCAACGCAAAGACGCTTTTCCTCCAACGCAAAGACGCTTTTCCTCCAACGCAAAGACGCTTTCCCTCCAACGCAAAGACGTTTTCCCTCCAACGCAAAGACGCCGCCCTCCAACGCAAAGACGTTTTCCCTCAACGCAAAGACGCCGCCCTCCAACGCAAAGACGTTTTCCCTCCAACGCAAAGACGTTTTCCCTCCAACGCAAAGACGCCGCCCTCCAACGCAAAGACGCTTTCCCTCCAACGCAAAGACGTTTTCCCTCCAACGCAAAGACGTTTTCCCTCCAACGCAAAGACGCCGCCCTCCAACGCAAAGACGCTTTCCCTCCAACGCAAAGACGCTTTTCCTCCAACGCAAAGACGCTTTCCCTCCAACGCAAAGACGCTTTCCCTCCAACGCAAAGACGCCGCCCTCCAACGCAAAGACGCTCCTCTCCTCGCTCTTATTATTCTGCCTCCTCCTCGCTCTCATTATTCTGCCTCCTCCTCGCTCTCATTATTCTGCCTCCTCCTCGCTCTCATTATTCTGCCTCCTCCTCGCTCTCATTATTCTGCCTCCTCCTCGCTCTCATTATTCTGCCTCCTCCTCGCTCTCATTATTCTGCCTCCTCCTCGCTCTCATTATTCTGCCTCCTCCTCGCTCTCATTCTTTCTTCCTCCTCCTCGCTCTCATTCTTTCTTCCTCCTCCTCGCTCTCATTCTTTCTTCCTCCTCCTCGCTCTCATTCTTTCTTCCTCCTCCTCGCTCTCATTCTTTCTTCCTCCTCCTCGCTCTCATTCTTTCTTCCTCCTCCTCGCTCTCATTCTTTCTTCCTCTTCCTCACTCTCATTCTTTCTTCCTCTTCCTCACTCTCATTCTTTCTTCCTCCTCCTCACTCTCATTCTTTCTTCCTCCTCCTCACTCTCATTCTTTCTTCCTCCTCCTCACTCTCATTCTTTCTTCCTCCTCCTCACTCTCATTCTTTCTTTCTTTCTTCCTCCCTCCTCACTCTCATTCTTTCTTCCTCCTCCTCACTCTCATTCTTTCTTCCTCCTCCTCACTCTCATTCTTTCTTCCTCCTCCTCACTCTCATTCTTTCTTCCTCCTCCTCACTCTCATTCTTTCTTCCTCCTCCTCACTCTCATTCTTTCTTCCTCCTCCTCACTCTCATTCTTTCTTCCTCCTCCTCACTCTCATTCTTTCTTCCTCCTCCTCACTCTCATTCTTTCTTCCTCCTCCTCACTCTCATTCTTTCTTCCTCCTCCTCACTCTCATTCTTTCTTCCTCCTCCTCACTCTCATTCTTTCTTCCTCCTCCTCACTCTCATTCTTTCTTCCTCCTCCTCACTCTCATTCTTTCTTCCTCCTCACTCTCATTCTTTCTTCCTCCTCACTCTCATTCTTTCTTCCTCCTCACTCTCATTCTTCCTCCTCACTCTCATTCTTCCTCCTCACTCTCATTCTTCCTCCTCACTCTCATTCTTCCTCCTCACTCTCATTCTTCCTCCTCACTCTCATTCTTCCTCCTCACTCTCATTCTTCCTCCTCCTCACTCTCCTCCATTAATAAGGTAATCAGAACAGTTGTGAGAGAATCTCACCACCAGACATCAATAACACCTGACAGGGGGTCTCACCCCTCATTGTAAGAGAGAGAAAAAGATGTTTTGTTTTTATTCCTGTAACATAAAATGTCGAGCACAGTGCCGGCCCAGCTGTGCAATCCACGTCATTCATTCAACACTCGGATCTCCTGACCTTTTCCCTCCGCTCCCTATATAAATGTTCCTTCATAACCCAGCAGGATGACCTCTATAAAGAGCTTCCGAGACAACCGGGGCCCCTCACAAACCCCAGGCCCCTCCCAGACGCCTCATCATTGACTCACCTTGCATGACATCATCCATCGCTGAGTAATCTGCAATCGGCTCGTCAGCCTGACAACAAGAAAAACAAAGCGGACTCATCACTGATCATCAATCAGCTTTTATTACAAGAGAAGAGAAAAGGGATCAATACCTTCAACACGATGACAGATTCCGGAACGATCCCCAGGGCCCCCAGTGTGGAGCCATCGTCATTCAACACTCTCCCATCGATCGACAGGTTCTGATCAAACGGAGCCACCGAGAAGGCGTGCATGATCTGCGGGGGAGGAGTTCTGTCACCACACTCAGATCTGACATTATACACACATGTACAGTCATGGCCCAGAAAATCACGCATTTCTCACAGAAAAGTATTGCAGTCGCACACGTGTTTATTCCCTCTGTGTGTATTGGAACAAAAAAAAGCTAATTGGACACAACGTCACACAAAACTCCAAAAATGGGCTGCTCAAAATTCTTGGCACCCTTAGAGCCGGTTCACACTGGGGCGACACCGCCTGACGAGTCGCGTCCCGTGCGTGCAGTGGAACCGTTCCAATAGTCGCTCCGACTTAGAGAAAAGGTTTCTGTACGACGTCGGGGGCGACTTGCATTGACTTTCTATACAGAAGTCGTTTTGCAAATCGCCGCTAAAGTCGTCCTCAGGACGCCTTACAGAGTCGCCCCGCTGTAGTGTGAACCGACTCTTAACTCAATATTTGGTGTCACACCCTTTGGAAAAAAAATAAGTGAAATCGGTGGCTTCCTATAACCATCAACCCTATTACAACGCGAAACCCGATGGATTATAGACCTAGAGGCAACTATTCCCCCTGGCCTAAACAAACAGATTAGTTTTAGGCCCTTCTTAGAAGGGTTCTCTTCGGGTGGTTGTGAAAAAGAGTAAGGTTGTTGCAGCAATCTTTGTTACATATAAAAAAAAAAAGAAGAGGGAGCTGTGGTGGCTCAACGTGATTGGCACTGCGCTGACCAGCCGTTCACCTCTGCAGCCAAGGGTTCGGATCCCGGTCTCGGCTACATGTGAATTGAGTTTGGTGGTCTCAGCCCGGCTCCCGGTGGGTGTGCTATGCAAGGTACGCCTGTGCTTAGTACGCCCACCCCCCCCCCCCCAAAAACCACCACACTTGCACGCACACAAAATTGGTTTAATACGCACGCACTTTGGCCATGCGGTCTCCTAAAGAGAGGCGAAGGACCTAAGGGGCTGGCTTGGTGGGTCAGGCCCCCTCACTCCCTCATAGGGGGAGTCCCTCTGCCCCGATGGGGTCCTGTTGGGCCCCAGTTGGGCTCCCAAGTGGAGCAGGTAGGGCGGGGTGAGTGGGAGGCCCCCCCTCACACCCGCCATTGCCACCGGGGGCATGGAGAAGGATGGCGATTGCCTCCGGGGGGAGGGTCTGCCTACTCCCAACTCCTGCAGTCCGGCTCCTTTCTCTCGAGTTCACGCACAAAATACACTTTAAAAAAAGATAAAATAAAAAAAAAAAAAAAAATTTTTTCTTTGTGTAACTTGCTTTCTAGGCATTATGGTTGTGCTTTCGCTCCCTTTCTCGTCTTTGTGTCCGTTTTTGTAGTCCTTTTTCGGAAATCTCTTTTTTGTAAATTTATTTTCTTGTTCTCCTGGATAAACATCATTCAGTTCATTATGTTTCTTACATGAGATGCATCCTCGTTATAATTACACAGTGGTTTTCTTGCCCTGGTTTGATTTGGGGAACTAGGGCACCTCCATCCTCACGGCAAGCACGGCGCACCCAGGCCGCCATCTCTCAGATGACGGCCTTCCCGTTGACCCAGTCATAGGGCACTTTGTGCTCTGTGATTACGGGTCAATTCCTGCGCCGCACAGTGACTCTGCCCGGACAGGGGATTTTGTTAGACTTCTTTCCCCTCTCTGGGTACGTTCTCTGTACCCCTATATTGGCCACTGCCTTTATCTAAATATTACTTATTACACCAATCTAAGCATAGTCATTATTTAGCTTTGAACTTTCGTGTATACTGTCTTTTGCGATTATGCGGTTCTTTCATCTTACTAATAACATAGTTCTTTTGTGGGATTCTTTTTTCCCTTTTTTCCGTTTGCTTGGGTGTTATTTGCTGACAGCTGTTACATCCTCCCTATTACTATCGAGAAGACACTTCCGCTCACATGACTGCTACTGATCATGTGATATGTGACACGGTTTGTACTTCCCGGTTCACTCCCACCTGCGCATTGATAATGTGATTGCGTGCGCATTCCGATGCGAGTGTGACCTGGAACATCTCACTGTGTCCGCCCCCTCTAAGCCCTTCCTAAGGTAATATACCTAGGACTTAGGGGCGGTACCTTACGATCTAATAGTGACGCGATCGCGCTGTATGAGCGCCGTCTGCCGTACACACGCCTTCCCCGTAACCACACCCCCTTTTCCTACTTATACTCAGCCGTCTCCCAGGAATGGTTTACCTGGTTGACGGCGATTGCAACAAACTTCTATTGAAAGGTACACCGCTGGCTGTTGTCTTGCACTGTCAGCTCCCCCTCCCCAAATATTTGGTTGTTTTTCTTCCTTGCTTTATATTAATTAAGCTGCATGCCATTTGCTGAATCCCCCGCTTTCTTTCAGCTCTCTTGTGCTGCACTCCATGCTGACCCCCTTTGGCTATTCTTATGTGTTACTTCCCTTGGACAGGTATATTATCTACAATTTTTCTTACCCTAACTAATAAGTGATATGACATATATGTAGTATTTTTCTTACTTTGCATATATATTTTTTGTGCATTCTGTCCTTTATTTTAGGGACTATATAACTCCTTTAACCACTTCAGCCCTGGACCATATTGCTGTCCAAAGACCAGAGCACTTTTTGAGATTCGGCGCTGCGTCGCTTTAACTGACAATTGCGCGGTCGTGCGACGTGGCTCCCAAACAAAATTGGCGTCCTTTTTTTCCCACAAATAGAGCTTTCTTTTGGTGGTATTTGATCATCTCTGCGGTTTTTATTTTTTGCGCTATAAACAAAAACAGAGCGACTATTTTGAAAAAAATGCAATATTTTTTACTTTTTTCTATAATAAATATCCCCAAAAATATATATAAAAAAATATTTTTCCCTCAGTTTAGGCCGATACGTATTCTTCTACATATTTTTCGTAAAAAAAAAAATCGCAATTAGCATTTATTAATTGGTTTGCGCAAAAGTTATAGCGTTTACAAAATAGGGGGTAGTTTTATGGCATTTTTATTATTATTTTTTTTTTTACTAGTAATGGCGGCGATCAGCGTTTTTTTTCGGTACTGCGATATTATGGCGGACACTTCGGACACTTTTGACACATTTTTGGGACCATTGGCATTTTTTTTAGCGATCAATGCTATAAAAATGCATTAGATTACTATAAAAATGCCATTGGCAGTGAAGGGGTTAACACTAGGGGGCAGGGAAGGGGTTAAGTGTGTTCCTATTTGTGTTCTAACTGTATGGGGGGGTGGACTCACTAGGGGAAATCACTGATCTTCTGTTCATACATTGTATGAACAGAAAATCAGCGTTTCCCCCGCTGACAGGAACGAGCGCTGTGTGTTTTCACACACAGCTCCCGTTCCCCGCTCTGTAACGAGCGATCGCGTGTGCCCGGCGGCGATCGCGCCCGCCGGGCACACGCACGGGACTCGGGGGCGAGCGGGGGGCGCGCGCGCGGGCCGCGCGCACGCGCCCCCTAGTGGCCGCGAAAAGCGCGACGTAGAGCTACGGGCTCTCGCGCAGGAGTGCCGACCTGCCGCCGTATAACTGCGGCGGCTGGTCGGCAAGTGGTTAAACTTGGCAGTTTTGGCCTGGGGTTTGCTTCCCTTTGGATGTGTGTTTGCCTGTCCCCCAACTCCTGCATACCATCTTCTCAGGAATACTTTTCACCATGGACTTTTTTACCCTGTGTTTTTATTGAGTTGCCATCTCTTGACTGGTATGTTTTTTTGTTTATCTTGCACTTTCTATGCTTGCTGTTTTAAAATTTGATGTAATTATTAAAGCTATTGTGATGCTACGGTTATGTAAACCTGATGTAAAATAATTTGTTCCCACACAGACTCCGGCCCCCGAAGAAGGGAAAACCCCCGAAACGCGTAGGGCCTTGTAGAGTTTATTTATGTGGATCAGTCTCGATTTTTGGCAAATTTATAATTTGTATGATTTGTTTTTTCTATACGATTAAATATTTATTATTATATATATAATCTCTTGCTTGTTGTACTATTATATTTACGCTTACTATTGTTGCCTAAAAAGCCCCTCCCCAGGGGGAACCTTTCTATTTCTATAACCATCAATAAGCTTCTCCCACCTCTCACCAGGAATTTTGGAGCGCTCTTCCTTTGTAAACCGCTCTCGTGTCTTTTCCCCTGATAATGTGTTGCGGTCGGGGAAAATGCTCTGTTCTAGCTCCTAAGTCACCCCTGATTTTTCTGTTTACATGTGATGCTGTAACCTTGCTTTGTTTTCTCAATAAAACATCTCTGTTAAAAAAACAAAAAACTGCTCCGGGTCTCTCTTATCGGAAGGGCGTCTTTTCCCAACAGCAATTTTAAGATCTCTCCACAGGAGTTCAATGGGATTTAGCTCTGGACTCCTTGCTGGCCACTTTAGAAATCTCCAGCGCTTTGTTACCATCCATTTCTGGGTGCCTTTTTGACGTATGTTTGGGGTCATGGGCGTCCGCTCATAGGAGTAAGGGGGGGCCAGTGACCCCCCCTGGAATCGGCAAGGGTCTGCCATGCTTGCATCTCTAGCTGTGCTGACTCTCTGTGTTTGTGCGAGTTGCTCCACAGCTGTTGCAAGATCAGTGTCACTGAGTTACAGAGCTCTTTACTGCCACCTCTGGCTGCTTCCTGTATGTGCACCCTCGTGTTTGCTTTGCTGCCTGTAATGTATTTTCAAAGGGACATGTGGAAACAGGACTTGGGAGAAGGAAGACCACCGTGACCTTACAAGTGGGGACTGTGAGTACAAGTTAAGGGAGAAGGCTTTATGGGATAATGACTAAGCCCCCGCCCTTCATGACATTGTCAAAGAAGCGGAGCATAGGTGACCATAAAATTATGCCCCCCCCCCCCTGGAAAAAGTTCAGCGGACGCCCATGTTTGGGGTCATTGTCCTGCTGGATCTTGGACCCAGCTTTCTGACACTGGGCTCTACAGTGCGACCCAAGATCCTTTGGTAATCCTCAGATTTCATAATGCCTTGCACACATTTATTCATTCATCACTTGCCTGACGAAGAGGTCCTGCGTGACCGCGAAACGTTGCTGTTTTTGTGATCGTTTCCCTGCAATAAAAACCTTTTGGACGTTCTTTTAAACGATCCTTGGTGTGCTAGCGAATATATTCACTTGCACACATTTAAGACACCCAGTGCCAGAGGCAGCAAAACAACCCCAAAACATCATTGAACCTCCACCATGTCTCACAGTCGGTACTGTGTTCTTTTCTTTGTAGGCCGCATTCCTTTTTCGGTAAACAGTAGAATGATGTTGTGAAGAAAATAGACTTTATTCTGTATTTTCTCATAGGTTTTTTTTTTTTTTTTTTTTTAAGAACCCCTGGACCGATCTGGGTGAAATTTGGATAGGTTGGTCCCCCAGATCGGGGCTACCAGGGGGATATGTAATGGTATGGATACCTTATGTGGAAAGGGGTGTTAAACTTTTGGGAAAATTGTGTGCTCTCTGCCTGGAGAGAATTGGTTTATTCCTTAACTGATCTCAATATCTCCCAGGCAGAGAGAGGGCGGGTGTACTATAAAAGCTTGCTGTGGTAATGTCGTCTGCTACCGTCATGTAAATGAACCTTGGTCTGGCTCTCAGGAACCGTTTATTGTGTGAATTTCTATTGATGATAGATGTGTGTTTAGCAGGTGAGAAGAGCTCATCTCCGAGTCACCTTGTCTGGGTAAATGACTAATAATGAACTCATTTGGATTATATCGGAGACAGACGTCTGTCTCCTAAAAGAACGTCCAACGAGTTTTTATTGGCAGGGAAACGATCACAAAAAACAGCAACGTTTCGAGGTCGCGCAGGACCTCTTTGTCAGGCACGCGACCTCGAAACGTTGCTGTTTTTTGTGATCGTTTCCCTGCAATAAAAACCTTTTGGACGTTCTTTTAAACGATCCTTGGTGTGCTGGCGCATATATTCACATGATTACTTTTCCAGTTCCCTGCTGGTGATCGCTTCAGCACCCTTTCTTTTCTTACTGGCTGCTCTCCAGTGTGCAATTGGAATATTTTGAGACGGTCTCCTAAAAGAGGTGTATTGAGGGGGGCAAGTTAGTAACCATTGTATGATGTTGTGGGTGGAGTGTGTCATTGTCGATCCGATTACTGCAAGTATTCCTTTTGGTGTATATAAGAACCTGCTTCTCAATAAAGCGAGTCTATGCCTGGTAAACTCTTCCTGAAGTCTTGGCTCATGTTTGGGGGGAATATTCTAACCATTGGGAAAAATCATCTTGGAAACGGCATACATCTCCACTATCCCTCTACCTTCTATGGTAGCGATCATCACTTATGCTCGGCGATTGAGGGATGGGAAGAAGACCGCAGTACCTTACCCACTGCAGGTCTTAACAGATGTGCTTTACCAAAAAGCTCCATCTTGGTCTCATCTGTCCCCAAGACATTTTCCCAGAAGGATTTTGGTTACTCAAGTACATTTTGGCAAACTGTAGTCTTACGTTTTCATGTCTGTGTCAGCAGTGGGGTCCTCCTGGGTCTTCTGCGTTTCATTTCATTTAAATGTCGGCGCTGACACCGACGCTCCCTGAGCCTGCAGGACAGCAGGAGTTTCTTGGGAACTTGTTTTGGGGGCGGCTTATCCACCATCCGGACTATCCTGCATTGCAACCTTTCATCGATTTTTCTCTTCCGTCCACGCCAGACAGAATGGACGCAGTGCCATGGGGTGCAAACTTCTTGATAATGTTGCGCACTCAGGGCCGGCCTTTGGGGTGTGCGAGCTGTGTGGCCGCACAGGGTGCAATGGGCAACAGAGGCGCCGTGCGGCCACCACAGCTCACAGAATGTGAGTCGCAGTGGCGTATCGTGGGGGGTGCGAGGGGGGGCCTATGCCCCAGGTGCAACATTTGGGGGAGGCGCAATCCCGCGCCTTACCCACAGACCACTACACAATACACACACTGACCGCTACATAAAACACACACTGACTGCTACACACAGACCACTACACAATACACACTGACACTACAGCTTTGGTGCATTTTACTATAGATGCATTGGTGGACGACAAGGTCCAGCATTTTGTGTAGTGGCCTGTGGGTAGTTTATTGTGTAGCGGTCAGTGTGTATTGTGTAGGGGTCAGTGTGTAGCGGTCTGAGGGGGGGCGCCACAGGATTAGCTCGCAAAGGGCGCCTGAACACCTAAGGCCGGCCCTGTGCGCACTGCGGACAAAGGCAAATCTACATCTCTGGAGATGAACATGTGACCTTGAGATTGTTGATATTTTTCCACAGTTTTGGTTTCCAAGTCCTCAGACAGTTCTCTTCTCCTCTTTCTGTTGTCCATGCTCAGACGGTTCTCTTCTCCTCTTTCTGTTGTCCATGCTCAGACAGTTCTCTTCTCCTCTTTCTGTTGTCCATGCTCAGACAGTTCTCTTCTCCTCTTTCTGTTGTCCATGCTCAGACAGTTCTCTTCTCCTCTTTCTGTTGTCCATGCTCAGACAGTTCTCTTCTCCTCTTTCTGTTGTCCATGCTCAGACAGTTCTCTTCTCCTCTTTCTGTTGTCCATGCTCAGACAGTTCTCTTCTCCTCTTTCTGTTGTCCATGCTCAGACAGTTCTCTTCTCCTCTTTCTGTTGTCCATGCTCAGACGGTTCTCTTCTCCTCTTTCTGTTGTCCATGCTCAGACAGTTCTCTTCTCCTCTTTCTGTTGTCCATGCTCAGACAGTTCTCTTCTCCTCTTTCTGTTGTCCATGCTCAGACAGTTCTCTTCTCCTCTTTCTGTTGTCCATGCTCAGACAGTTCTCTTCTCCTCTTTCTGTTGTCCATGCTCAGACAGTTCTCTTCTCCTCTTTCTGTTGTCCATGCTCAGACGGTTCTCTTCTCCTCTTTCTGTTGTCCATGCTCAGACAGTTCTCTTCTCCTCTTTCTGTTGTCCATGCTCAGACGGTTCTCTTCTCCTCTTTCTGTTGTCCATGCTCAGACAGTTCTCTTCTCCTCTGTTGTCCATGCTCAGACAGTTCTCTTCTCCTCTGTTGTCCATGCTCAGACAGTTCTCTTCTCCTCTTTCTGTTGTCCATGCTCAGACGGTTCTCTTCTCCTCTTTCTGTTGTCCATGCTCAGACAGTTCTCTTCTCCTCTGTTGTCCATGCTCAGACAGTTCTCTTCTCCTCTGTTGTCCATGCTCAGACAGTTCTCTTCTCCTCTTTCTGTTGTCCATGCTCAGACGGTTCTCTTCTCCTCTTTCTGTTGTCCATGCTCAGACGGTTCTCTTCTCCTCTTTCTGTTGTCCATGCTCAGACGGTTCTCTTCTCCTCTTTCTGTTGTCCATGCTCAGTGTGGCACACACACAGACACACAATGCAAAGACTAAAGCCGGCCATACATGGTTCGAATATCGAAAGAATTTTCTTTCGAAAATTGTATCAAAGAATTTTGGTTCGTATTTCGCACCGTTGGTGGGCTGCAGCAGCCGATTTTCGTGTGGCAAACAAATTTCAGAAATCCGACATGTTGGAAATTTTCGGAAAATCGGCCGATTTTCTGATCAATGATGGGAGAATCGTGTGAGAAATGTAATAGAAAAATGAAACGTGCAAGAAAAGAAAATCCCCGGAGAGAAACGAATATTCCCGGCAACATCAACGTTTTGGTCGGCCGAATTTCGAAAATCAATGGTGGGCGTCATCGGATCACAAAAAAAAAAAATTGTTTGAAATTTGAGCGTGTATGGCCTGCATTAGTAAGATTCTCTCCTTTTTATCTGCTTTCAGGTGTGATTTGTATATTGCCCACACCTGTTACTTGCCCCAAGTAATTTTAACCACTTGAGGCCCGCGCTACCGTCGTGTGACGGCAACATCGCGGGCCTGAATATCCAACATGCCGTCATTTGACGGCATGTCATTCTGGCGTTCCCAGCACGCGCTGCGGGGAAGCCCTGTGTTGTCTGTGTCCCTTGGACACGGCCAATCACAGATCGCGGCAAACGGCCAATCAGAGTGGCCGTTTGCGATGCGATCTGTTGGCGAATGAGAGATGATCTCTCATAGATCATCTCTCATTGCCGTTTTACACAGAGACAGCGTCCTGTCTCTGGAGGGGAGGAGCCCGATCTGTGTTCCTTCCTACATAGGGACACAGATCGGTCACCCCCCATCCCCCCACAGTTAGAACACACCTAGCATACACATTTAACCCCTTCCTCACCCCCTAGTGTTAACCCCTTCAATGCCAGTCACATTTATACTGTAATTAGTGCATATTTATAGCACCGATCGCAGTATAAATGTCAATGGCGCCAAAAATGTGTCAAAAGTGTCCGATGTGTCCGCCGTAACGTCGCAGTACCAATAAAAATCGCAGATCGCCGCCATTTCTAGTAAAAAAAATAATAAAAAATAATAATTCTCTCCCCTATTTTGTAAGCGCTATAACTTTTGCGCAAACCAGTCGCTTATTGCGATTTTTTTTTTTTTTTTTTTTTACCAAAAATATGTAGAAGAATACGTATCGCCCTAAGCTGAGGAAAAAAAAAATGTGTTTTTTTTTTAATTGGGATATTTATTATAGCAACAAGTAAAAAATATTGTATTTTTCTTCAAAATTGTCGCTCTTTTTTGTTTATAGCGCAAAAAATAAAAAAATCGCACAGGTGATCAAATACCACCAAAAGAAAGCTCTACTTGGGGGAAAAAAGGACGTAAATTTTGTTTGGGAGCCGCGTCGCACGACCGCGCAATTGTGAGTTAAAGCGATGCAGTGCCGGAAGCCGACATTTTACCTGGGCAGGAGGGGGGTGTAAGTGCCCAGTAAGCAAGGGGTTAAAGGAGCATCTCATGCTGGAAACAATCTTATTTATTCACAATTTTCAAAGGGTGCCAAGAATTTTGAGCAGCCCATTTTTGGAGTTGTGTGTGACATGATGTCCAATTAGCTTTTTTTTTTGTTTGGTCCAATACACACAAAGGGAATAAACACCTGTATAGCCAAACATGTGTTACAGCCAATCGGCTCCCAGGATTTGTTGTCAAAGCTTCATTGAAGAAGCTGAAGTTAGAAGCCGATTGGCTCCCATGCACAGCTGCACCAGATTTAGTAAATCTCCCCCAGTGACCTCCAGAATTCCTCCCGGTGATGTCAGCAATGCCCATCCCCCCCCCAGGAAGGACAGTTACCTTTTATATCCCGGGGGCCCCTCTGTGACCAGGAACAATCGGGGCCCCCGGGGCCCTCACAAGGAGCGGCAGGTGGTGGGATGAAAGGGGCCGCACACTGGGCATTGTTCCCGAGCGTTTTATTACCCGCTGGGCGTCTGGACATTTTACAAGGTGATAACCGTCATTCAGGGAATTCCCATTAATATCGGACATTTCCCACAATCCTCCGGGGCCCACAGGCTGTAGGGGGGGAGGGGGGGGGGGGGTACCTGGATCTTGAGGTCCTTCAGCGTCTGGTTAGCAGAGACCAGCAATGCCTTCTCTCCTCGCACCTTCCTGTGCCGCGTACTCCGCCGGATCCCCTGCTTCTGGAAGGACGTGGCCTGCCCCTGGATGGGGGAGACCTTCTGTCGCTTCGCTGCGCCGTTCGCCTGAAAGAAAAGAATAAAACGATGAGAAGAAGTCCGCAGCAGCCGAGTCTTTCCTCAGTCATAGCGCCGCAGCAGCCGAGACTTTCCTCAGTCATAGCGCCGCAGCAGCCGAGTCTTTCCTCAGTCATAGCGCCGCAGCAGCCGAGCCTTTCCTCAGTCATAGCGCCGCAGCAGCCGAGCCTTTCCTCAGACATAGCGCCGCAGCAGCCGAGTCTTTCCTCAGTTATAGCGCCTCAGCAGCCGAGTCTTTCCTCAGTCATAGCGCCGCAGCAGCCGAGCCTTTCCTCAGTCATAGCGCCGCAGCAGCCGAGTCTTTCCTCAGTCATAGCGCCGCAGCAGCCGAGTCTTTCCTCAGTCATAGCGCCGCAGCAGCCGAGTCTTTCCTCAGTCATAGCGCCGCAGCAGCCGAGCCTTTCCTCAGTCATAGCGCCGCAGCAGCCGAGACTTTCCTCAGTCATAGCGCCGCAGCAGCCGAGCCTTTCCTCAGTCATAGCGCCGCAGCAGCCGAGCCTTTCCTCAGTCAGAGCGCCGCAGCAGCCGAGCCTTTCCTCAGTCATAGCGCCGCAGCAGCCGAGCCTTTCCTCAGTCATAGCGCCTCAGCAGCCGAGCCTTTCCTCAGTCATAGCACCGCAGCAGCCGAGTCTTTCCTCAGTCATAGAGCCGCAGCAGCCGAGTCTTTCCTCAGTCATAGAGCCGCAGCAGCCGAGTCTTTCCTCAGTCATAGCGCAGCAGCAGCCGGGCCTTTCCTCAGTCATAGCGCCGCAGCAGCCGAGTCTTTCCTCAGGTCATAGCGCCGCAGCAGCCGAGTCTTTCCTCAGTCATAGCGCCGCAGCAGCAGCCGAGTCTTTCCTCACTCATAGCGCCGCAGCAGCCGAGCCTTTCCTCAGTCATAGCACCGCAGCAGCCGAGTCTTTCCTCAGTCATAGCACCGCAGCAGCCGAGTCTTTCCTCAGTCATAGCACCGCAGCAGCCGAGCCTTTCCTCAGTCATAGAGCCGCAGCAGCCGAGTCTTTCCTCAGTCATAGCACCGCAGCAGCCGAGTCTTTCCTCAGTCATAGCGCCTCAGCAGCCGAGCCTTTCCTCAGTCATAGAGCCGCAGCAGCCGAGTCTTTCCTCAGTCATAGCACCGCAGCAGCCGAGTCTTTCCTCAGTCATAGCACCGCAGCAGCCGAGCCTTTCCTCAGTCATAGCGCCGCAGCATCCGAGTCTTTCCTCAGTCATAGCGCCTCAGCAGCCGAGTCTTTCCTCAGTCATAGCGCCGCAGCAGCCGAGCCTTTCCTCAGTCATAGCGCCTCAGCAGCCGAGTCTTTCCTCAGTCATAGCGCCGCAGCAGCCGAGTCTTTCCTCAGTCATAGCGCCGCAGCAGCCGAGTCTTTCCTCAGTCATAGAGCCGCAGCAGCCGAGTCTTTCCTCAGTCATAGCGCCGCAGCAGCCGAGTCTTTCCTCAGTCATAGCACCGCAGCAGCCGAGCCTTTCCTCAGTCATAGCGCCTCAGCAGCCGAGCCTTTCCTCAGTCATAGCGCCGCAGCAGCCGAGTCTTTCCTCAGTCATAGCGCCGCAGCAGCCGGGCCTTTCCTCAGTCATAGCACCGCAGCAGCCGAGTCTTTCCTTAGTCATAGAGCCTCAGCAGCCGAGTCTTTCCTCAGTCATAGCGCCGCAGCAGCCGAGTCTTTCCTCAGTCATAGCGCCGCAGCAGCCGAGTCTTTCCTCAGTCATAGAGCCGCAGCAGCCGAGTCTTTCCTCAGTCATAGAGCCGCAGCATCCGAGTCTTTCCTCAGTCATAGCGCCGCAGCAGCCGAGTCTTTCCTCAGTCATAGCGCCGCAGCAGCCGAGTCTTTCCTCAGTCATAGCGCCGCAGCAGCCGAGTCTTTCCTCAGTCATAGCGCCGCAGCAGCCGAGTCTTTCCTCAGTCATAGCGCGGCAGAAGCCGAGCCTTTCCTCAGTCATAGCGCCGCAGCAGCCGAGTCTTTCCTCAGTCATAGAGCCGCAGCAGCCGAGTCTTTCCTCAGTCATAACACCGCAGCAGTCGAGCCTTTCAGTCATAGCGCCGCAGCAGCCGAGACTTTCCTCAGTCATAGCGCCGCAGCAGCCGAGACTTTCCTCAGTCATAGCGCCGCAGCAGCCGAGACTTTCCTCAGTCATTGCGCCGCAGCAGCCGAGACTTTCCTCAGTCATAGCGCCGCAGCAGCCGAGTCTTTCCTCAGTCATAGCGCCGCAGCAGCCGAGTCTTTCCTCAGTCATAGCGCCGCAGCAGCCGAGTCTTTCCTTAGTCATAGAGCCGCAGCAGCCGGGCCTTTCCTCAGTCATAGCGCCGCAGCAGCCGGGCCTTTCCTCAGTCATAGAGCCGCAGCAGCCGAGTCTATCCTCAGTCATAGCGCTGCCGCAGCAGCCGAGTCTTTCCTCAGTCATAGCGCAGCAGCAGCCGAGTCTTTCCTCAGTCATAGCGCTGCCGCAGCAGCCGAGTCTTTTCCTAGCGCAGCAGTCATAGAGTCTTTCCTCAGTCATAGAGCCGCAGCAGCCGAGTCTTTCCTCAGTCATAGAGCCGCAGCAGCCGAGTCTTTCCTCAGTCATAGCGCCTCAGCAGCCGAGTCTTTCCTCAGTCATAGCGCCGCAGCAGCCGAGTCTTTCCTCAGTCATAGCGCCGCAGCAGCCGAGTCTTTCCTCAGTCATAGAGCCGCAGCAGCCGGGCCTTTCCTCAGTCATAGAGCCGCAGCAGCCGAGTCTTTCCTCAGTCATAGCGCCGCCGCAGCCGAGTCTTTCCTCAGTCATAGCGCTGCCGCAGCAGCCGAGTCTTTCCTCAGTCATAGAGCCGCAACAGCCGAGTCTTTCCTCAGTCATAGCGCCGCCGCAGCCGAGTCTTTCCTCAGTCATAGCGCAGCAGCAGCAGCCGAGTCTTTCCTCAGTCATAGCGCTGCAGCAGCCGAGTCTTTCCTCAGTCATAGCGCCGGAGCAGCCGAGCCTTTCCTCAGTCATAGCGCCGCAGCAGCCGAGTCTTTCCTCAGTCATAGCGCTGCAGCAGCCGAGTCTTTCCTCAGTCATAGCGCAGCAGCAGCAGCCGAGTCTTTCCTCAGTCATAGCGCCGCAGCAGCCGAGTCTTTCCTCAGTCATAGCGCTGCAGCAGCCGAGTCTTTCCTCAGTCATAGCGCAGCAGCAGCAGCCGAGCCTTTCCTCAGTCATAGCGCTGCAGCAGCCGAGTCTTTCCTCAGTCATAGCGCCGGAGCAGCCGAGTCTTTCCTCAGTCATAGCGCCGCAGCAGCCGAGTCTTTCCTCAGTCATAGAGCCGCAGCAGCCGGGCCTTTCCTCAGTCATAGAGCCGCAGCAGCCGAGTCTTTCCTCAGTCATAGCGCCGCCGCAGCCGAGTCTTTCCTCAGTCATAGCGCAGCAGCAGCAGCCGAGTCTTTCCTCAGTCATAGCGCTGCAGCAGCCGAGTCTTTCCTCAGTCATAGCGCCGGAGCAGCCGAGTCTTTCCTCAGTCATAGCGCTGCAGCAGCCGAGTCTTTCCTCAGTCATAGCGCTGCAGCAGCCGAGTCTTTCCTCAGTCATAGCGCCGCAGCAGCAGCCGAGTCTTTCCTCAGTCATAGCGCTGCAGCAGCTGAGTCTTTCCTTAGTCAATAATTGGTTCTCGACTCCTGTCCTCTGGACCTACTAACAGGCCAGATTTGAAGTATTACCTTGGGGAGGTGCAGACTAGAACAGTGTTCCTCAACGCCGGACCTCAAGGCGCCCAAACAGGTCATGTTTAATGATTTGATCACTTTCACTGCCTTAGAAATTACCACAGCCATTTCATCTGAGGGAAATCCTGAAAACATGACCTGCTGGGGCGCCTTGAGAAACATTGACTAGAATACTGCAATCACTGAGCAGCAAATGATATCACAGGTGATGCATTTCTGTTATCCTGCCCTGCTAGTGGGTCCTGAAGACAGGAGATGAGAACCGATGCTCCATATGGACCCGAAGTTGGAGGTGCTCAGGACACGTCTCTGGAAAATACGTCAGAAGGGACGCAGCCAAATTGATTCCATAGAAATCAGATGCATCACTTTTTTTGGACCAATGAGCACTCAAGACAAGGATCGGGTAATTTTAGCTTTATATAAATGGTGGTTCTGACCTGGTGGAAGTCCGGATCGTTCTCCCCCTCTGGCCTGGGCTCTTCTCTTTCATCCTCCGGGTCAGAACCGCTGACATTCAGTTCTGGTGCCGCCTCTTTCATGACCTGCAGGGGGAGGGGGGGTCAGAGATCAGGAAATCCTCAGGAGAAGAAGAAGAAGATCTCAGGAAGAGACGTCTCACCTTTTTATTATCCACCACTTTATGAATGTAGATGGTGGCCTGAGCGTATTCCCGCAGATCCCGCTCCTGCTGACACAGCAATCCTTCCCGACACTCCGGACAAAGCTCTGCCAGGAGACAACAGTATTTTCTACCAAGTTATAAAACGTATTCAATAAAAAAAAAAATTTATAAAATTCTGCCCAAAATATTTTCTGCTACATGTTTTTGATAAAAAAAATTAAAATAAAGAAGAAGCAGAGCATAAAATTCCCAATAAGCGTATATTGATCAGGGTGTGTGATATTGATTATATATTGATCAGGGTGTGTGATATTGATTATATATTGAGCAGGGTGTGTGATATTGATTATATATTGATTAGGGTGTGTGATATTGATTATATATTGATCAGGGTGTGTGATATTGATTATATATTGAGCAGGGTGTGTGATATTGATTATATATTGATTAGGGTGTGTGATATTGATTATATATTGATCAGGGTGTGTGATATTGATTATATATTGAGCAGGGTGTGTGATATTGATTATATATTGAGCAGGGTGTGCGATATTGATTATATATTGAGCAGGGTGTGTGATATTGATTATATATTGAGCAGGGTGTGTGATATTGATTATATATTGAGCAGGGTGTGTGATATTGATTATATATTGAGCAGGGTGTGTGATATTGATTATATATTGATCAAGGTGTGTGATATTGATTATATATTGATCAGGGTGTGTGATATTGATTATATATTGATTAGGGTGTGTGATATTGATTATATATTGATTAGGGTGTGTGATATTGATTATATAATGATCAGGGTGTGTGATATTGATTATATATTAATTATATATTGATCAGGGTGTGTGATATTGATTATATATTGATCAGGGTGTGTGATATCGATTATATATTGATCAGGGTGTGTGATATCGATTATATATTGATCAGGGTGTGTGATATTGATTATATATTTGATTAGGGTGTGTGAAAAGTATAGCGTCTACAAACTATCGGATATATTACTAGAACTTTTGTTTTAGATTTTTTTGATGCTTGTAATGGCAGTGATCAGAGACTGAAAATGGAACTGTGAACGGAATGGAACTGTGAATGGAACCCCTTGCGCTAGCAAGGGGAAATCTGACACTAACTGATGCTGGGAGGGAACTGACATCACCAGTGACACTAATACAGAGATCAGTGCCAATACTATACACCGTCACTGGGCAGGAAGGGGTTCTAAACACTCACGGTTTTTCGCCACTATCCATTGGAGGTGAAAAACCTCTTGTAGTGGACCAGCATCCTGAGCCCCCCCCCCCCCCCCTTTACTTACCTGAGCACGATCGTTTCCTGCATCAGGGATGAGCACACCCGCTCCCGAAGTCTCTGGTCCTGATTGGATAGATCGATGGCAGCGCAGCCATTGGCTCCTGCTGCTGTCAATCAAACCCAATGACGCGGGAGCCGAGTGGCGGAGTCGAGTCTTGCTGTCTGTGTCAATGGACGCAGCAGCAGGACTTGAGAGCTCCGAGGGAGAGCGCTTCTTTGACGGGGCACAAGAAAAAAGGAAGAGCCAGGAGCGCCGCTGAGGTACCCCAGAAGAGGAGGATTGGTGCGAAACCAACTGCACAGAGGAGGCAAGTATAAGATGTTTGTTAAAGGATGTTATTTTTTTTTTAACATCTTGAGGAGATGAAAGGGTTAAATGTGTGGCTAGCCAGTGTTTATGTGCGCTGCTTTTTACTGGGGAATCTCTCAGTTTCAGGGATAAGAAACTGCGAGATCGCTCCCTCTGTACAGAGCTCTGGGCTATGGTTGGATGCAGCAGGTCCCATCCATGAATCATTGGCCGGGACTTGCTGACAGGTACCCTCTGTGAGGGGGCACACATGCGCCCACCCCAAACCCTGAATTAGGCAGGGAAGCCTAAAGTTTGGTACGAAGTGACAGATGAAGAGAAGACCTTACCGGGACTGGTGACGTAGACGGTGCGCTCGGCGTTCTCCTCCGTCATCACCGTCCGCCTGGTGATTCTGATGGCGTGATCGACCATGAAGAATTTCTGAATGAAGTCCCACTCAGCCGGCCAGAGGAGAGCTATACTGTGCAGAGGAAAGTCACGCCGTTACTCTTGGAAGCATATTATTATTATTATTATCCAGAATGTATTTTTATAATCCTGAATATATTATTACATTCTGGATAATATAAATACATCCTTTATAATAAATACATCCTCTATAATAATAATAAATACATTCTGGATAATAATAGTAATAATAAATACATCCAGGATGTATTTATATTATTATCCAGGATGTATTTATTATACAGGATGTATTTATATTATCCAGAATATATTATTACATTCTGTATAATAATAAATACATTCTGTATAATAATAAATACATCCTCTATAATAATAATAATAATACATCCTGGATAATAATAAATACATCCTCTATAATAATAATAATAATACATCCTGGATAATAATAATAAACACATCCTGGATGTATTTATATTATTATCCAGGATGTATTTATATTATTATCCAGGATGTATTTATTATAGAGGATGTATTTATTATACAGGATGTATTTATATTATCCAGAATATATTATTACATTCTGGATAATATAAATACATTCTGTATAATAATAAATACATCCTCTATAATAATAATAATAATACATCCTGGATAATAATAAATACATCCTCTATAATAATAATAATAATAATACATCCTGGATAATAATAAATACATCCTCTATAATAATAATAATAATAATACATCCTGGATAATAATAAATACATCCTCTATAATAATAATAATACATCCTGGATGTATTTATTATTACTATTATCCAGGATGTATTTATTATTATACAGAATGTATTTATATTATTATTCAGAATGTATTAATAATATAAATACATTCTGGATAATAATAATAATAAATACATCCTGGATAATAGTAATAATAAATACATCCAGGATGTATTATTATTATTATAGAGGATGTATTTATTATTATCCAGGATGTATTATTATTATAATAGAGGATGTATTTATTATTATCCAGGATGTATTATTATTATTATTATAATAAAAATGTATATACTATTGTTTTTCAGGATGTATGTATTATAGAGGATGTATTTATATTATTATTATCCAGGATGTATTATTTATTATTATAATTCAGGATGTAAATGTGACGGAGGCTTTTGGAGGGGACTGAATGCCGGTCTCTTGCCTTACGATCATGGGCCCTGGCATTTGGGGGAACTGTGCCCTTTGTGAGCTGTATGCCTGGGGACCCTGTATATGCCATATTAGAGTGACTGATTCATACTGTTGGCACATACAGTGTAAGGAGATGCTAATGCCGTCACCTCCAGCCATCTGTCTGTTCTCTGTGCTATTGTGTGAAGATGTCCTGTGTTTACACTTATGATAATGTGTATTGTATAGCAGGTGAGCGAGGAGACGTGACGTCTACCCTGAAAGGTCGGAGTCGCCTCGTCTGGGTAAATGATTAGTTAATTAGCTCATGTTAATTTATGTTCTGGTTACCTCTTTAAACTGTATATAAGGCTGTATTCTTGGTTCTAATAAACACTCCATGTTCAGCACACAGACAAGTCTCGTCTCGTTGTGTGTTGAGAGCAGCTGAAATATCTGATATCTATATCCAGACTGATAGGAAGCGGTATGTGATGGAAGCACTCAATCGTGTGGGACAGTATATATTATTATTATTATAATACAGGATGTATAAAGCGCCAACAGTTTGCACAGCACTTTACAAATGTACATTCCATGATGAATCGGGCCGATGAGCGCCGTTGTGTGAATGACCCCATTAATAGATTGCTTCTTTGGCGTGGACACACCTTCAGCCAATCAATGATCAGCACAGACTCCACCCCCCACCATATAACCCCTCCCCCAATATAAAAGGGCACTCACAGTTTGGAATCTTCTTTCGTCATGTTGGAGAAGGAGAACATGAGGCCTCCATGAGGACAGAGGAGGTAGGCGTTCCCCACAGAGGAGACGGGGCCGCTCTTGGTAGGCCGCCTGCAGACACAATATGTATGAGGCGGCAGAACAAATCACAGACATTCAATCGATCTCATTATAGAGGGGAACTTACCTGATAAATTTCCTCCATTCTTCCACAAACATCTGAGACACGATATACAGCTCTGACGTCTCCTGACAAACAAATAGTAGAGTTACTGCTGGGACCCGACACCCTAATGACAGACAGACAGACAGACAGAAGTGAGATGTACCTGAGGCCACGCCCCTCCGGTGGGCCGGTTCTTGTCCAGGAAGAGGTTGGCAAGGGCCAGCTTCTGCTCATTGGCCATTCTTCTATGAAGAGCGTCGTGCTGCTCCCCTTCTTCCTCCAGAATCTAGAAAAAAATAAAAAAATATTCCATCACCAATCACAGAGACCGCCAATTGCACCGTCATGCGTGGCGTACCCCTGCACCGCTATGCAAAAGCGTACCCCTGCACCGTATGGGTGGGGTACCCTGCACCGTTATACGTGGCGTACCCTGCACCGTTACACCTGGCGTACCCCTGCACCGTTACACCTGGCGTACCCCTGCACCGTTACACCTGGCGTACCCCTGCACCGTTATACGTGGCGTACCCTGCACCGTTACACCTGGCGTACCCCTGCACCGTTACACCTGGCGTACCCCTGCACCGTTACACCTGGCGTACCCCTGCACCGTTACACCTGGCGTACCCCTGCACCGTTACACCTGGCGTACCCCTGCACCGTTACACCTGGCGTACCCCTGCACCGTTACACCTGGCGTACCCCTGCACCGTTACACCTGGCGTACCCCTGCACCGTTACACCTGGCGTACCCCTGCACCGTTACACCTGGCGTACCCCTGCACCGTTACACCTGGCGTACCCCTGCACCGTTACACCTGGCGTACCCCTGCACCGTTACACCTGGCGTACCCTGCACCGTTACACCTGGCGTACCCTGCACCGTTACACCTGGCGTACCCTGCACCGTTATACCTGGCGTACCCTGCACTGTTATACCTGGCGTACCCCTGCACCGCTATACGTGGTGTACCCTGCACCGTTATACGTGGCGTACCCTGCACCGTTATACGTGGCGTACCCCTGCACCGCTATACGTGGCGTACCCTGCACCGTGGCGTACCTTGCACTGTATGCACGGCTCTTGGTCGTTTTTGAACTCGGGAGCGCCAGGGAAATACTCCTTCAGCTTGTGCCAGGCTGTGTCTGATATCAGCCGTCGCTCTCCCTCCGGCAAGCACAATCCTCCTGCAATCAGAAATAGAGACACGATCGTCAGAGACGCACACATACGATCTATGACTACACATGCTGCAAGGGGCGCTCCAACAACCTACCATGCTGGCAGACCAGATCTTCATTGAAGGCCATTTCTGTGTCGTCCTCCCTCTTCTCCTCCAGGATTTCCTCTGTAAGATACAAGGGGGCTGCTATGAGTTCTGTTCGGCCAGTTCAGGCCCCCCCCCAACCCTCACATACAAGGATTTACCTTTTATGGGGGTACTTCCATTCACTTTCACATCTCCTTGCTCAAAATCCTCCTCATGCTGGCCCAGCTGCTCTGTTGCTAGTTGCCTCCAGCGTCGCAACGATGCTTTCCCGATCCAATACCCTTCATCACTAAAGAGGAGGAGGAGGAGGAGAGAGCGTCACTTAGGCTCTGAAAACCAATCAAAGCTCCAGTCACCCTACAGTCCTGGAGTGTCTCCAAAGCCTCCATAGAAGTCAATAATAAAGCTCACTGAAGCTTTAGCTTTGCCTTGGAGGTATTGCCGGAATGAGTGATCAGCACACGGGGCATCTGCAAAGCTTCACTAAAAATGGACAGAGCGCATCTCCAGCAGCAGGCACAAGCCAAAACCAGCGCCGTCACCAGAGGTGTATTTAGGTTTTGTGTTGCCCTAGTCCTGACTAAACTTGCGCACCCCCTAATTTAAATATGACCCACCCCTTCCTGTCAAAGCCACATCCCTGTCATATTCATGGAAAGAGGACAGAGGGACGCCCTGGGAGGAGGACAGAGGGACGCCCTGGGAGGAGGACAGAGGGACGCCCTGGGAGGAGGACAGAGGGACGCCCTGGGAGGAGGACAGAGGGACGCCCTGGGAGGAGGACAGAGGGACGCCCTGGGAGGAGGACAGAGGGACGCCCTGGGAGGAGGACAGAGGGACGCCCTGGGAGGAGGACAGAGGGACGCCCTGGGAGGAGGACAGAGGGACGCCCTGGGAGGAGGACAGAGGGACGCCCTGGGAAGAGGACAGAGGGACGCCCTGGGAGGAGGACAGACGCCCTGGGAGGAGGACAGAGGGACGCCCTGGGAGGAGGACAGAGGGACGCCCTGGGAGGAGGAAAGAGGGACGCCCTGGGAGGAGGACAGAGGGACGCCCTGGGAGGAGGACAGAGGGACGCCCTGGGAGGAGGACAGAGGGACGCCCTGGGAGGAGGACAGAGGGACGCCCTGGGAGGAGGACAGAGGGACGCCATGGGAAGAGGACAGAGGGACGCCATGGGAAGAGGACAGAGGGACGCCCCCAAAAAAGTAATGATGGCTCCGATGGAGGACAGAACAGCATTTCTTACCCAGAGAAGCAGAGAAAATCTACGGGGGACCCAAGAGCCCGGCAGGTGGTCTTTTATACCTTATGACCACTTCTTTAACCACTTCCCACCCGGCCTATAGCAGAATAACGGCCGGGCGGTGGTTCAGTTTTCCTGACTTGGTGTCATATGACGTCCAGCAGGAGAACAGCCGCCGTGCGCCCGTAGGGAGCGAATCACAGCGACGTGTGGTGTGTCAGTCTGACATACCGCTACGCCGATCTCGGTAAAGAGCCTCTGACGGAGACTCTTTACCATGTGATCAGCCGTACCCAATCACAATGTAAACAGGAAGATTGTTTATCAGTGCAGCCCCGCCCCTCTCTCCTGACTGGCTAACAGACTGATTGACAGCAGTTGGCGCCAATGGCACTGCTGCTGTGCCTTAGCCAATCAGTCACTGGAATATTGGAAATTGTGCCAATAACACCACCACGTTTTGCAGCGCTGCTCCTCTTCCGGTCTCATTTTAGGGTGTCTACCCACTTGGGCGTCTCACAAAACCCCTCCCCCCGGACCCCTCCCTGATCCTTCAGGCCATCCTATAGCTCGGCCCATCCCCCCTCTCCTAGTTACCTGTTTACGGTGACCTTCACCAAGTTGGCGATGGTTTTGTGATCCTCATTCAACTGATTCTTCAGACGCAAGACTCGGCATCGTTCCACCACACATTCCTCACACAGAGAATCCGCTGCAAGGACACGAGGGGGACAGCGTGATCAGCGGGAGGACAACCTCTCACCACCTTCTCATCACATTGTAATATTATACTAATATATGCAGCTAGATTCTCCCCATTCATGGAGGTTCTAATAGAGATCTGTATATACAGTGCCTGGAAAAAGTAATCATACCCCTCAATACACAGTGCCTGGAAAAAATATTCATACCCCTATATATACAGTGCCTGGGAAAAGTATTCATACCCCTTGAAATTTCCCACATCTTGTCATGTTACAACCAAAAACATAAATGTATTTTTCATGATAGACCAACACAAAGTGTCACACAATTGTGAAGTGGAAGGAAAACAATACAAAATATGTGAAAGTGTGGGGGGAGGGGGCATTTGTATGGGGCCCCCTTTACTCTGATAACTAAAATCTAGGGGAACAAATCACCTTCAGAAGTCATCTGATTAGTAAATAGAGTCCTCCTGTGTGTCATGTAATCTCAGTATAAATACAGCTGTTCTGTGAAGCCCTCGGAGGTTTGTTAGGGAACTTTAGTGAACAAACAGCATCATGAAGGCCGAGGAACACACCAGACAGGTCCGGGATAAAGTTGTGGAGAAGTATAAAGCCGGGTTCGGTTATAAAAAAAATCTCCCAATCTTTGAAGATCTCACGGAGCTTCTGTTCAATCCATCATCGGAAAATGGAAAGAGTATGGCACAACCGCAAACCTACCAAGACATGGCTGTCCGCCTAAACTGACCGGGCCGGGCAAGGAGAGCGTTCATCAGAGAAGCAGCCATGGTAACTCTGGAGGAGCTGCACAGCTCAGGGGGGAGAATCTGTCCACAGGACAACTATTAGTGGTGCTCTCCACAAATCTGTCCACGGGACAACTATTAGTGGTGCTCTCCACAAATCTGTCCACAGGACAACTATTAGTGGTGCTCTCCACAAATCTGTCCACAACACAACTATTAGTGGTGCTCTCCACAAATCTGTCCACAGGACAACTATTAGTGGTGCTCTCCACAAATCTGTCCACAACACAACTATTAGTGGTGCTCTCCACAAATCTGTCCACAACACAACTATTAGTGGTGCTCTCCACAAATCTGTCCACGGGACAACTATTAGTGGTGCTCTCCACAAATCTGTCCACAGGACAACTATTCGTGGTGCTCTCCACAAATCTGTCCACGGGACAACTATTAGTGGTGCTCTCCACAAATCTGTCCACAGGACAACTATTAGTGGTGCTCTCCACAAATCTGTCCACAGGACAACTATTAGTGGTGCTCTCCACAAATCTGTCCACAGGACAACTATTAGTGGTGCTCTCCACAAATCTGTCCACGGGACAACTATTAGTGGTGCTCTCCACAAATCTGTCCACAGGACAACTATTAGTGGTGCTCTCCACAAATCTGTCCACAGGACAACTATTAGTGGTGCTCTCCACAAATCTGTCCACAGGACAACTATTAGTGGTGCTCTCCACAAATCTGTCCACGGGACAACTATTAGTGGTGCTCTCCACAAATCTGTCCACAGGACAACCATTAGTGGTGCTCTCCACAAATCTGTCCACGGGACAACTATTAGTGGTGCTCTCCACAAATCTGCCCCTCTCTAGATGTGCAAAGCTGGTAGACACCCCCCAAAAAGACTTGTAGAGAAAGGGGGTTCTACAAAGTATTGACTCCGGGGGGCGCCATACAAATGCCCCTCCCCCCACACTTTTCACATTTATTTGTATCATTTTCCTTCCACTTCACAATCATGTGACACTTTGTGTTGGTCTCTCACATAAAATACATTTACGTTTTTGGTTTTCTACAGCTGGGCCCAATTGCAGCTTCATAGGATACCAAGGACAGCTCAAGGTCTCTTACTGGGCTCACTGGTTCCCAATCACCCGATTGCTATGATACCGTCAGATTGGCTATCACAGTGATCAGTCACCACTACCAGAACACGGCATGATGGGAAACGCACCTCCTATATACAATAAAAGTCTCTCCTGTGTTCATAGGAGAGATAGAAGAGACGCGCAGCGTTTCCGAGGTGCTCACCTTTCAGCCGCGGCCCTCCGCCGTATCTCTGATAAAAGACCTGGGCTGAGAACTCTGAGATTCTCTTCATGTGGGAGATCTTGTCGGGGTGCAGCTTGTTGTGGGCACACTGGTATTTGGAGTTGTCGATGGGTTTGGCCGGTGTGGACTCATCCAGCCATTTCTGCAGCCATTCCAGAGGAACAAACTCGTATTTCTCATCTGCAGCAAGACGAAGCACAAAGGACGGGACATGTAGTAATGACCCCAGGAGGAGGGAGGACAATAATAATCATCCCCACACACCACCCAATCATCATCTGCTAGAAGCTGGGGAGGACCTTCCCTCAAAGTGCTCCTTGTCACCATCTTCATTTATTTTCCATCAACACAATAATCTGACACATTCACCTTTATTCATAGGAAGATCATCAGGGCAGGAGGCAAAGGGACCCCCGAGGAAAGGGACAGAGGGTGGGAGGCAAAAAAGGGATTGCGAGGAAGGACAGAGGGCGGGAAGGGATTGCGAGGAAGGACAGAGGGCGGGAAGGGATTGCGAGGAAGGACAGAGGGCGGGAAGGGATTGCGAGAAAGGACAGAGGGCGGGAAGGGATTGCGAGAAAGGACAGAGGGCGGGAAGGGTTTGCGAGGAAGGACAGAGGGCGGGAAGGGATTCCGAGGAAGGACAGAGGGCGGGGTTTCCGAGGGAGGACAGAGGGCGGGAAGGGATTGCGAGGAAGGACAGAGGGCGGGAAGGGATTGCGAGGAAGGACAGAGGGCGGGAAGGGATTGCGAGGAAGGACAGAGGGCGGGAAGGGATTGCGAGGAAGGACAGAGGGCGGGAAGGGATTGCGAGGAAGGACAGAGGGCGGGAAGGGATTGCGAGGAAGGACAGAGGGCGGGAAGGGATTGCGAGGAAGGACAGAGGGCGGGAAGGTGAAGGGATTGCGAGGAAGGACAGAGGGCGGGAAGGGATTGCGAGAAAGGACAGAGGGCGGGAAGGGATTGCGAGAAAGGACAGAGGGCGGGAAGGGATTGCGAGAAAGGACAGAGGGCGGGAAGGGATTGCGAGAAAGGACAGAGGGCGGGAAGGGATTCTGAGGAAGGACAGAGGGCGGGAAGGGTTTGCGAGGAAGGACAGAGGGCGGGGTTTCCGAGGGAGGACAGAGGGCGGGAAGGGATTGCGAGGAAGGACAGAGGGCGGGAAGGGATTGCGAGGAAGGACAGAGGGCGGGAAGGGATTGCGAGGAAGGACAGAGGGCGGGAAGGGATTGCGAGAAAGGACAGAGGGCGGGAAGGGATTGCGAGAAAGGACAGAGGGCGGGAAGGGATTGCGAGAAAGGACAGAGGGCGGGAAGGGATTCTGAGGAAGGACAGAGGGCGGGAAGGGTTTGCGAGGAAGGACAGAGGGCGGGGTTTCCGAGGAAGGACAGAGGGCGGGAAGGGATTGCGAGGAAGGACAGAGGGCGGGAAGGGATTGCGAGGAAGGACAGAGGGCGGGAAGGGATTGCGAGGAAGGACAGAGGGCGGGAAGGGATTGCGAGGACGGACAGAGGGCGGGAAGGGATTGCGAGGAAGGACAGAGGGCGGGAAGGGATTGCGAGGAAGGACAGAGGGCGGGAAGGGATTGCGAGGAAGGACAGAGGGCGGGAAGGGATTGCGAGGAAGGACAGAGGGCGGGAAGGGATTCTGAGGAAGGACAGAGGGCGGGAAGGGATTCTGAGGAAGGACAGAGGGCGGGAAGGGATTGCGAGGAAGGACAGAGGGCGGGAAGGGATTCTGAGGAAGGACAGAGGGCGGGAAGGGATTCTGAGGAAGGACAGAGGGCGGGAAGGGATTGCGAGGAAGGACAGAGGGCGGGAAGGGATTGCGAGGAAGGACAGAGGGCGGGAAGGGATTGCGAGGAAGGACAGAGGGCGAAAAGGTGAAGGGATTGTGAGGAAGGACAGAGGGCAGGAAGGTGAAGGGATTGCGAGGAAGGACAGAGGGCGTGAAGGGATTGCGAGGAAGGACAGAGGGCGGGAAGGTGAAGGGATTGCGAGGAAGGACAGAGGGCGGGAAGGTGAAGGGATTGCGAGGAAGGACAGAGGGCGGGAAGGGATTCTGAGGAAGGACAGAGGGCGGGAAGGTGAAGGGATTCTGAGGAAGGACAGAGGGCGGGAAGGTGAAGGGATTCCAAGGAAGAACAGATGGCGGGAAGGTGAAGGGATTCTGAGGAAGGACAGAGGGCGGGAAGGTGAAGGGATTCCAAGGAAGAACAGATGACGGGAAGGTGAAGGGATTCTGAGGAAGGACAGAGGGCGGGAAGGGATTCTGAGGAAGGACAGAGGGCGGGAAGGGATTCTGAGGAAGGACAGAGGGCGGGAAGGTGAAGGGATTCTGAGGAAGGACAGAGGGCGGGAAGGTGAAGGGATTCCAAGGAAGAACAGATGACGGGAAGGTGAAGGGATTCTGAGGAAGGACAGAGGGCGGGAAGGGATTCTGAGGAAGGACAGAGGGCGGGAAGGGATTCTGAGGAAGGACAGAGGGCGGGAAGGTGAAGGGATTCTGAGGAAGGACAGAGGGCGGGAAGGTGAAGGGATTCCAAGGAAGGACAGAGGGCGGGAAGGTGAAGGGATTGCGAGGAAGGACAGAGGGCGGGAAGGTGAAGGGATTGCGAGGAAGGACAGAGGGCGGGAAGGGATTCTGAGGAAGGACAGAGGGCGGGAAGGTGAAGGGATTCTGAGGAAGGACAGAGGGCGGGAAGGTGAAGGGATTCCAAGGAAGAACAGATGGCGGGAAGGTGAAGGGATTCTGAGGAAGGACAGAGGGCGGGAAGGTGAAGGGATTCCAAGGAAGAACAGATGACGGGAAGGTGAAGGGATTCTGAGGAAGGACAGAGGGCGGGAAGGGATTCTGAGGAAGGACAGAGGGCGGGAAGGGATTCTGAGGAAGGACAGAGGGCGGGAAGGTGAAGGGATTCTGAGGAAGGACAGAGGGCGGGAAGGTGAAGGGATTCCAAAGGAAGGACAGAGGGCGGGAAGGTGAAGGGATTCTGAGGAAGGACAGATGGCGGGAAGGTGAAGGGATTGCGAGGAAGGACAGAGGGCGGGAAGGTGAAGGGATTCTGAGGAAGGACAGAGGGCGGGAGGCAAAAAAGGGATCCCGAGGAAGGACAGAGGGCGGGAAGGTGAAGGGATTCTGAGGAAGGACAGAGGGCGGGAAGGTGAAGGGATTCCAAGGAAGGACAGAGGGCGGGAAGGTGAAGGGATTCTGAGTAAGGACAGAGGGCGGGAAGGTGAAGGGATTCCAAGGAAGGACAGATGGCGGGAAGGTGAAGGGATTCTGAGGAAGGACAGAGGGCGGGAAGGTGAAGGGATTCTGAGGAAGGACAGAGGGCGGGAAGGTGAAGGGATTCCAAGGAAGAACAGATGGCGGGAAGGTGAAGGGATTCTGAGGAAGGACAGAGGGCGGGAAGGTGAAGGGATTCCAAGGAAGGACAGAGGGCGGGAAGGGATTCTGAGGAAGGACAGAGGGCAGGAAGGTGAAGGGATTCTGAGGAAGGACAGAGGGCGGGAAGGTGAAGGGATTCCAAGGAAGGACAGAGGGCGGGAAGGTGAAGGGATTCTGAGGACAGAGGGCGGGAAGGTGAAGGGATTCTGAGGAAGGACAGATGGCGGGAAGGTGAAGGGATTGCGAGGAAGGACAGAGGGCGGGAAGGTGAAGGGATTCCAAGGAAGGACAGAGGGCGGGAAGGTGAAGGGATTCTGAGGAAGGACAGATGGCGGGAAGGTGAAGGGATTGCGAGGAAGGACAGAGGGCGGGAAGGTGAAGGGATTCTGAGGAAGGACAGAGGGCGGGAAGGTGAAGGGATTCTGAGGAAGGACAGAGGGCGGGAAGGTGAAGGGATTCTGAGGAAGGACAGAGGGCGGGAGGCAAAAAAGGGATCCCGAGGAAGGACAGAGGGCGGGAAGGTGAAGGGATTCTGAGGACAGAGGGGGGGAAGGTGAAGGGATTCTGAGGAAGGACAGAGGGCGGGAAGGTGAAGGGATTCTCAGGACAGAGGGGGGGGAACACAATTAATCATCTCTACATTTATGATTGTGAGATCCATTACAATTTTTTTTCATTGTACAATAACTTATTAAAGGGAAACTCCGGGAAGCAATACTTTTTTTTCACTGAGTGCCCCACCCACCGAACATGCAGGAAAAGATGTAAACTGTAAATTGTGAAGCATTTAAAAATCATATTTTTAGACAAAGATACATAAAAAGGAGCCTAAATGATTTCACAAAGACGCATTACATTAAGCAGCAGTGATATTAATTTAGGAACCCTTTTACCCACCATAGTCCTGCTTATTTAGCACCTTGTGAGTCCATAAACATGGGTGGGGGCAAAATTCTATTCTCTGTATGTGAGGACTGGTAACACCGTTGCTAAAGTAATGGGCGGATTTTACATCCAATAGGGAGAGTTACAGGAGAAGCAGCACCCAACTTCCTCAGGAGAAGTCCAGATTAGAATGGTGGTGAAGGATTCAGGGTGCCAAATACACAGGACTAGGGGGCATGTGCGTCATCTACAGGCAATGCTACAAGTCTAACCAGGACAATAATAAGAACGCGTAACGTCCCCGGAGAAAATGCTGCTCCCCCCATCACCGACCAGTACAAGGCGAGGCGTTCTGACTTCCCTTAAAGCATGCTTGCTCCACGTCAGTGTCTTCCATCCTTACATCATTCTAGAACAGGGGTCTCAAACTGGCAGCCCTCCAGCTGTTGCGAAACTACAAGTCCCATGAGGCATTGTGTGACAGACTCACCCGGGACATCCCCTCTTATGTCTAAAATCATCCTATGTCCACTAGGGGTGGGGGATAGGATGTTCACTAGGGGCGGGGCATAGGATGACTGAGGAATGATAGCTTGGACTACCTGAGGTGGGATTATTATGTAATTATTATCCACAATATATTCCAGGATATCTGTAAAGAACTATTTGCTGGTTGTTGATTCTGAACACAACGGGTTAATTGTAGAGTGACTCCTTCATAGATATTAATGTCCTCACCTCCAGCCACCTGTCTGTTCTCTGTGCTAATAGACCCTGCTATTGTGTGAAGATGTCCTGTGTTTACACTTATGATAATGTGTATTGTATAGCAGGTGAGAGGAGACGTGACTTCTGCCTTGAAAGGTCATATCTCAGAGTCGCCTCGTCTGGGTAAATGATTAGTTAATTAGCTCATGTTAATTTATGTTCTGGTTACCTTCTCTTAAAAATGTATATAAGGTTGTATTCTTGGTTCTAATAAACACTCCATGTTCAGCACACAGACAAGTTTCGTTGTGTGTTGAGGGAATATCTGATCTCTATATCCAGACTGATAAGAAGCGGTATATGATGGAAGCACTCAAGCGTAGTGTGGGGGACGTTCCGTTACACATTGCAAGGCGGAAAGTTACGAGCACGACTCCCACAAACAGAGGGATGATGGGACTTGTAGTTTCATAAGAGCTGGAGGGCCGCCGGTTTGAGACCCCTGTTCTAGAAGGATCTCCGCAACTGCAATCCCACACTTGTGACCTTGGCATTTCGATCATGCGATTTATGCTTCAGAAAATGATTGGCCAATCCGAACTCTTGATCCTCCCCCTTTAGCAGAGATCACATGACCAAGAGCCTAAGCCTTCAGAGATGTGTGAGCAGTACTGAAGGGAGCCTGGAGAAGAAGCATTATTATTTCAGCTTATTAGTCTTTACTCAACTTTACAACATTTAGATTCCACATAAATACATTTCATACAAATTATGTTTTGATCGCTTTTCTAGTCACATGACTCGCTGCCACGGCAAAAGGTCACATGGTCTGACCCGCAGCTCTCTGGGAATTAGGACTTTACATTAATCCAATGCAGAACATTGTCCATGTGTGCCAGGCAGTTAAAGAACAGCGGCCACGGGACCGCCGTCCTTCGACAGCCCGCCACGGGACCGCCGTCCTCCGACAGCCCGCCACGGGACCGCCGTCCCCCGACAGCCCGCCACGGGACCGCCGTCCCCCGACAGCCCGCCACGGGACCGCCATCCTCCGACAGGGATCATGTGACTGAGCACCACAGCAATGTGGTCTTCCTATTGTTGGATTTTCCTTCTAAATATACAAATAATGAAACATTCCATCTCCGGCAACCCCTCATTGCCAGCTCCTGCCAGAGGTGTGACATGTGGCCCAAAGTCCATACTACTGGCTCTGGGTTGTCAGTGCTGGAGGTGGGGGACTGAGCGCTCTCCCAGTGGCAGCACAGAATAAAGCTCACCTCCGGTCTAGCACACGCATGCGTAGAGCCGGCAGGAAGGGGTTACCACAACCTTCATTATACAGAAGAGAACAATACGAGCATTGAATGAATATGTGAGATAAAAGATCTTACAGACCAGCTCCAGCTGGTAACCTCTGGTACAGCTCCTTCACCTCTTCGTGTTTGGCCTTCCCTTTGTCCACGCTCTGTTTACGCATTTCAGACATCTCCACGCACCACTCCTCAAACTTACAGTTATCCAGCTCCACCAGTTTCTGGAGGAAACCTGCAAAACACACCAGCAGAGGGCGCTAGTACAAAAAAACAGGGGGGAACCCAGGTAGGTCACACTCAGGGCCACCATTAGAAGTCATGGGGCCCGATACAGCCCATAGGACAGGGACTGCGCACCCCAGGAACTCCCCATACACTTTAACTTCATTGGGTATAATAGGTCTTAATACAGCCTGACATGGCGTGACCCGCCTCCCCTGGACACTCCCCATATACTTTACTTCATTGGGTATAATAGGTTCATACAGCCTGACAGGGCGTGACCCGCCTCCCCTGGACACTCCCCATATAGTTTACTTCATTGGGTATAATAGGTCAATACAGCCTGACAGGGCGTGACCCGCCTCCCCTGGACACTCCCCATATAGTTTACTTCATTGGGTATAATAGGTCAATACAGCCTGACAGGGCGTGCCCCGCCTACCCTGGACCCTCCCCATATAGTTTACTTCATTGGGTATAATAGGTCAATACAGCCTGACAGGGCGTGCCCCGCCTACCCTGGACCCTCCCCATATACTTTACTTCATTGGGTATAATAGGTCAATACAGCCTGACAGGGCGTGCCCCGCCTACCCTGGACACTCCCCATATAGTTTACTTCATTGGGTATAATAGGTCTTAATACAGCCTGACAGGGCGTGCCCCGCCTCCCCTGGACCCTCCCCATATAGTTTACTTCATTGGGTATAATAGGTCTTAATACAGCCTGACATGGCGTGACCCGCCTCCCCTGGACACTCCCCATATACTTTACTTCATTGGGTATAATAGGTTCATACAGCCTGACAGGGCGTGACCCGCCTCCCCTGGACACTCCCCATATAGTTTACTTCATTGGGTATAATAGGTCAATACAGCCTGACAGGGCGTGACCCGCCTCCCCTGGACACTCCCCATATAGTTTACTTCATTGGGTATAATAGGTCAATACAGCCTGACAGGGCGTGCCCCGCCTACCCTGGACCCTCCCCATATAGTTTACTTCATTGGGTATAATAGGTCAATACAGCCTGACAGGGCGTGCCCCGCCTACCCTGGACCCTCCCCATATACTTTACTTCATTGGGTATAATAGGTCAATACAGCCTGACAGGGCGTGCCCCGCCTACCCTGGACACTCCCCATATAGTTTACTTCATTGGGTATAATAGGTCTTAATACAGCCTGACAGGGCGTGCCCCGCCTCCCCTGGACCCTCCCCATATAGTTTACTTCATTGGGTATAATAGGTCAATACAGCCTGACAGGGCGTGACCCGCCTCCCCTGGACCCTCCCCATATACTTTATTTCATTGGGTATAATAGGTCTTAATACAGCCTGACAGGGCGTGACCCGCCTCCCCTGGACCCTCCCCATATACTTTATTTCATTGGGTATAATAGGTCTTAATACAGCCTGACAGGGCGTGACCCGCCTCCTCCAGACCCTCCCCATATAGTTTACTTCATTGGGTATAATAGGTCAATACAGCCTGACAGGGCGTGCCCCGCCTCCCTCGGACCCTCCCCATATACTTTACTTCATTGGGTATAATAGGTCAATACAGCCTGACAGGGCGTGCCCCGCCTCCCCTGGACCCTCCCCATATAGTTTACTTCATTGGGTATAATAGGTCAATACAGCCTGACAGGGCGTGCCCCGCCTCCCCCGGACCCTCCCCATATACTTTACTTCATTGGGTATAATAGGTCAATACAGCCTGACAGGGCGTGCCCCGCCTCCCCCGGACCCTCCCCATATACTTTACTTAATTGGGTATAATAGGTCTTAATACAGCCTGACAGGGCGTGCCCCGCCTCCCCCGGACCCTCCCCATATACTTTACTTCATTGGGTATAATAGGTCAATACAGCCTGACAGGGCGTGCCCCGCCTCCCCTGGACCCTCCCCATATACTTTACTTCATTGGGTATAATAGGTTCATACAGCCTGACAGGGCGTGCCCCGCCTCCCCCGGACCCTCCCCATATACTTTACTTCATTGGGTATAATAGGTCAATACAGCCTGGTCGTGTTCTGCTAACAGAAAGTCTGATAAATGGAAGGTGACGGGATGACGTCACAATTACCTGGAACCTCAAACTCCACCTCCGGTTTCTCCTCCGTCTTCAGCCTGTACACCAACATGTAGGCGTTCCGGGAGCAGTGGTAGCCTCGCGCACACTTGGGTTTGCGGGCGATGGCCTTAGAAGGTTCTGGTGAGGAAAAGGAGAGAAAACGCAGAGGAGACGACATCAGTAGATTATGGAATACAGGAAACTTCATGTCTATGTGTACGCCGATCACCATCACTACACCGATCACCATCACATGATGACCACCCACCCCAATATGGAGGAGGTCCCCTTTTTCCTAAGTGGGCTCCACTAGACCTCTGAAGGTACTCTCTGGCACCAAGCTGTCCCTAATCCAGGACCATCCACATTACTAACAATGATAACTCCTTCCATACCAGGTACCTTCCCCCCCCCCCTTCCTGCCCACACCAATTTTCAGCTTTCAGCGCGGTCGCACTTTGAATGACAATTGCGCGGTCATGCTACATGTTGGGCAGTGATTTACAACTTTTGATGGGGGCTTTGTTGAAAATCAATCTGCTATTATCAGCACAGGCCCCCCCCCCACTGTACAGGGAGAGCCGCCGATCGGCTCTCCCAGTCAGCATGGACAGAGGAAAGCCGTTTACCAGCACTTCCCGTGATTGGTCACAGCTGATCACGTGGTAAGGAGCCTCTGACAGAAGCGTCATTCATACCGCGATCGGAGATCGGGTCAGACTGACACACAGCACCACCGATCAACGAGGAAGAATCGTACAATTTTCGGATCGTGTGTACACTACTGTGGAGAGCCGATCACGACCGTTCATCCGATATTATTTGATCGGACATGCATGAAAATTTTCCTCGTACAATTGGACGACCTTTGTTTAGTCAGTACAGTTGTCGCCTGAAAATACATTACAACACGTCACAGATATCATTTTTCTGTCGTACGAGAATTTCCGGGATTTTGATAACGTATTACATTTCTAACTTGCGACTATTTAGCAAAAGTCGTCGTATGATATTCAGATCGTGTGTACGGGACATAAGGGGCGTGCACTACAGGGGAAGAACATCCATCACATACCCACCGACAGGATGGAGCTCTGCATTGTTTACATCGAGTTCTAGGTCTCTCCTTGAGAGTCAGCAGACATCCATTGGCCGGCACACACTGGGCTTCTGCTGTGACCAATCATAAGTATCACAGGCTCCTCCCACGCGCACACACGTATGACAGGCTCCTCCCATGCGCACTTACGTATCACAGGCTCCTCCCATGCACACACACACGTATCACAGGCTCCTCCCATGCGCACACACGTATGACAGGCTCCTCCCATGCACACACACGTATCACACTCCCATGCGCACACACGTATCACAGGCTCCTCCCATGCACACACACACGTATCACAGGCTCCTCCCATGCGCACGTATCACACGTATCACAGGCTCCTCCCATGCACACACACGTATCACAGGCTCCTCCCATGCGCACACACGTATCACAGGCTCCTCCCATGCACACACACGTATCACAGGCTCCTCCCATGCACACACACGTATCACAGGCTCCTCCCATGCGCACACACACGTATCACAGGCTCCTCCCATGCGCACACACGTATCACAGGCTCCTCCCATGCACACACACGTATCACAGGCTCCTCCCATGCGCACACACACACACGTATCACAGGCTCCTCCCATGCGCACACACACGTATCACAGGCTCCTCCCATGCGCACACACACGTATCACAGGCTCCTCCCATGCACACACACACGTATCACAGGCTCCTCCCATGCACACACACGTATCACAGGCTCCTCCCATGCACACACACGTATCACAGGCTCCTCCCATGCACACACACGTATCACAGGCTCCTCCCATGCACACACACGTATCACAGGCTCCTCCCATGCACACACACGTATCACAGGCTCCTCCCATGCACACACACGTATCACAGGCTCCTCCCATGCACACACACGTATCACAGGCTCCTCCCATGCACACACACGTATCACAGGCTCCTCCCATGCACACACACGTATCACAGGCTCCTCCCATGCACACACACGTATCACAGGCTCCTCCCATGCACACACACGTATCACAGGCTCCTCCCATGCACACACACGTATCACAGGCTCCTCCCATGCACACACACGTATCACAGGCTCCTCCCATGCACACTTACGTATCACAGGCTCCTCCCATGCACACTCACGTATCACAGGCTCCTCCCATGCACACTCACGTATCACAGGCGCCTCCCAATGCGCACACTTACGTATCACAGGCTCCTCCCATGCGCACACTTACGTATCACAGGCTCCTCCCATACACACATAAGTATCACATGCTCCTCCCATGCACACACGTATCACAGGCTCCTCCCATGCGCACACACGTATCACAGGCTCCTCCCATGCGCACACACAAGTATCACAGGCTCCTCCCATGCGCACACACAAATATCACAGGCTCCTCCCATGCGCACACACAAATATCACAGGCTCCTCCCATGCGCACACACAAGTATCACAGGCTCCTCCCATGCGCACACACAAGTATCACAGGCTCCTCCCATGCGCACACACAAGTATCACAGGCTCCTCCCATGCACACATAAGTATCACAGGCTCCTCCCATGCACACATAAGTATCACAGGCTCCTCCCATGCACACATAAGTATCACAGGCTCCTCCCATGCACACATAAGTATCACAGGCTCCTCCCATGCACACATAAGTATCACAGGCTCCTCCCATGCACACATAAGTATCACAGGCTCCTCCCATGCACACATAAGTATCACAGGCTCCTCCCATGCACACATAAGTATCACAGGCTCCTCCCATGCACACATAAGTATCACAGGCTCCTCCCATGCACACATAAGTATCACAGGCTCCTCCCATGCACACAAGTATCACAGGCTCCTCCCATGCACACATAAGTATCACAGGCTCCTCCCATGCACACATACCGTAAGTATCACAGGCTCCTCCCATACACTCATAAGTATCACAGGAGGAGCCCGTCATACTTATGTATATGGTATTTTTTCCTACTTATGTACATAGGTGGAGCCGATGATGGGCGGAGCCCGTGATACTCACGGACATGGGGTGACCCCGTAATGGAAGGTGCCTGTGATACTTGTGTACATGGTATTTTTTCCTTTTTTATTTGCAATAAATTAGCAAAGATTTTAAACAAACTTCTCTCACGTTGTCACTATGGGGGATGGTTTGTAGAATTCTGAGGAAATCCTGCAATATAACAAAATGTGGAAAAAGTGAAGCCCTGGGTATACTTTTCGGATGCACTGTGTGACAGACTCACCCGGGACGGAGGCTTTTGGAGGGGACTGAATGCCTTGCGATCATGGGCCCTGGTGCTCTTTGTGAGCTGTATGCCTGGGGACCCTGTATATGCCATATTAGAGTGACCGATTCATACTGTTGGGACATACAGTGTAATGAGATGCTCATGCCATCCCCTCCAGTCATCTGTCTCTCATCTGTCTGTTCTCTGTGCTAATTGACCCTGCTATTGTGTGAAGATGTCCTGTGTTTACACTTATGATAATGATTCTGCAGGAATCGGCCGCCCTGTAGCAGTAAATCTGGGCAGTCATTAAGTAGTTATAATACAATATCACACATCTACAGGACCACCTCTGACTTCTATCACCGATATGTGGGGGGGGGGGTGCGAGTACACCGGCCGTAGTAAAGCGAGAGGTAAAAGGGCACTCACAACGTAAAGCCTTTACCTAGATCCTCCTCAATTCCCAGCTGGAGCTTCTTCCCCTCCATCTTCTCGATCTCCTCATCATTGAACTTGTACCACTCGGAGGTGTGGGGGTCCCGGACGTGGGCGATGTAATGCCCGGAGTAGGCGCTCACACCCCGGTGTATGAGGACCGCCGTCAGCTCATAACTACAATTACTGCCTGAAAAGAAGAGGAGAGGTCAGGAAAGTCCCAGAACGCGTGGACCATCGGGAGTTCCTAGAAATGTGGCGGGGTCACCCACCTGGCTGCTCTACGTAGGGCCCCATGTCCAGGGTCTCGGAGAAGGCGATGTACGTGTTCAGCTTCTTCTTGTGGCCGGTTTGTCTGCAGACAGAAGATGGGATTATACAGAGAGGGTCAATGAAAACTACACTGCTCCAAGCCCTTAGCTTCTGGTCGCTATTGGCAACACATTATGGGGCGGAGTCAGTCGGTACCACACCTGTCAAAGACGAATCGCATGAGCTGGAGGTTCAGGGTTGGTGGCAACTTGACCAATCGGATTTTGCGGGTGGCGTTCTGCTTGGTCTGACAAGTCTCACAGAAATACCGATTGTCTCCCTCCAACTTCTCCTCCTGCAGAGAAAACAAACGTTCTAAGAACGCAGGGAACAAACAAGATGGCGGCTGTGAAGGGGGGCGGGGAGGAGACCTACCTTGAGGAACTCTGTGACACAGTCCGTCAGCTGCTTGTGGCCCTGAATGTTCAGCTCCAGCTCATAGAACTTCGACACCAACTTGGACTCTCGACCGCAGTGACTGCAACTGGAAGAGAGAGCAGAGAGTGACACCAACGCACCACACCGGGGCAGAGAGAGCGACACCAACAGGGCAGAGAGCGACACCAACGCACCACACCGGGGCAGAGAGAGCGACACCAACAGGGCAGAGAGTGACACCAAACGCACCACACCGGGGCAGAGAGAGCGACACCAACAGGGCAGAGAGCGACACCAACGCACCACACCGGGGCAGAGAGAGCGACACCAACGCACCACACCGGGGCAGAGAGAGCGACACCAACAGGGCAGAGAGTGACACCAAACGCACCACACCGGGGCAGAGAGCGACACCAACAGGGCAGAGAGTGACACCAAACGCACCACACCGGGGCAGAGAGAGCGACACCAACAGGGCAGAGAGTGACACCAAACGCACCACACCGGGGCAGAGAGAGCGACACCAACGCACCACACCAGAGAGGGCAGAGAGAGCGACACCAACAGGGCAGAGAGTGACACCAAACGCACCACACCGGGGCAGAGAGCGACACCAACAGGGCAGAGAGTGACACCAAACGCACCACACCGGGGCAGAGAGAGCGACACCAACAGGGCAGAGAGTGCACCACACCGGGGCAGAGAGCGACACCAACGCACCACACCGGGGCAGAGAGAGCGACACCAACAGGGCAGAGAGTGACACCAAACGCACCACACCGGGGCAGAGAGAGCGACACCAACAGGGCAGAGAGCGACACCAACGCACCACACCGGGGCAGAGAGAGCGACACCAACAGGGCAGAGAGCGACACCAACGCACCACACCGGGGCAGAGAGAGCGACACCAACGCACCACACCGGGGCAGAGAGAGCGACACCAACAGGGCAGAGAGTGACACCAAACGCACCACACCGGGGCAGAGAGCGACACCAACAGGGCAGAGAGTGACACCAAACGCACCACACCGGGGCAGAGAGAGCGACACCAACAGGGCAGAGAGCGACACCAACGCACCACACCGGGGCAGAGAGCGACACCAACGCACCACACCGGGGCAGAGAGAGCGACACCAACAGGGCAGAGAGTGACACCAACGCACCACACAGAGAGAGCGACACCAACGCACCACACCGGGGCAGAGAGAGCGACACCAACAGGGCAGAGAGTGACACCAAACGCACCACACCGGGGCAGAGAGCGACACCAACAGGGCAGAGAGTGACACCAACGCACCACACCGGGGCAGAGAGAGCGACACCAACAGGGCAGAGAGTGACACCAAACGCACCACACCGGGGCAGAGAGCGACACCAACAGGGCAGAGAGTGACACCAAACGCACCACACCGGGGCAGAGAGAGCGACACCAACAGGGCAGAGAGCAGAGAGTGACACCAAACGCACCACACCGGGGCAGAGAGCGACACCAACGCACCACACCGGGGCAGAGAGAGCGACACCAACAGGGCAGAGAGTGACACCAAACGCACCACACCGGGGCAGAGAGAGCGACACCAACAGGGCAGAGAGCGACACCAACGCACCACACCGGGGCAGAGAGAGCGACACCAACAGGGCAGAGAGCGACACCAACGCACCACACCGGGGCAGAGAGCGCGACACCAACGCACCACACCGGGGGAGAGAGAGCGACACCAACAGGGCAGAGAGTGACACCAAACGCACCACACCGGGGCAGAGAGCGACACCAACAGGGCAGAGAGTGACACCAAACGCACCACACCGGGGCAGAGAGAGCGACACCAACAGGGCAGAGAGTGACACCAAACGCACCACACCGGGGCAGAGAGCGACACCAACGCACCACACCGGGGCAGAGAGAGCGGCACCAACGCACCACAACGGGGCAGAGAGAGCGGCACCAACGCACCACACCGGGGCAGAGAGAGCGGCACCAACGCACCACACCGGGGCAGAGAGCGACACCAACAGGGCAGAGAGCGACACCAACAGGGCAGAGAGCGACACCAACAGGGCAGAGAGCGACACCAACAGGGCAGAGAGCGACACCAAACGCACCACACCGGGGCAGAGAGAGCGACACCAACGCACCACACCGGGGCAGAGAGAGCGACACCAACAGGGCAGAGAGCGACACCAACGCACCACACCGGGGCAGAGAGAGCGACACCAACAGGGCAGAGAGTGACACCAAACGCACCACACCGGGGCAGAGAGAGCGACACCAACAGGGCAGAGAGCGACACCAACGCACCACACGGGGCAGAGAGAGCGACACCAACGCACCACACCGGGGCAGAGAGAGCGACACCAACAGGGCAGAGAGTGACACCAAACGCACCACACCGGGGCAGAGAGCGACACCAACAGGGCAGAGAGTGACACCAAACGCACCACACCGGGGCAGAGAGAGCGACACCAACAGGGCAGAGAGTGACACCAAACGCACCACACCGGGGCAGAGAGAGCGACACCAACGCACCACACCGGGGCAGAGAGAGCGACACCAACAGGGCAGAGAGTGACACCAAACGCACCACACCGGGGCAGAGAGCGACACCAACAGGGCAGAGAGTGACACCAAACGCACCACACCGGGGCAGAGAGAGCGACACCAACAGGGCAGAGAGTGACACCAAACGCACCACACCGGGGCAGAGAGCGACACCAACGCACCACACCGGGGCAGAGAGAGCGACACCAACAGGGCAGAGAGTGACACCAAACGCACCACACCGGGGCAGAGAGAGCGACACCAACAGGGCAGAGAGCGACACCAACGCACCACACCGGGGCAGAGAGAGCGACACCAACGCACAGAGAGCACACCAACGCACCACACCGGGGCAGAGAGAGCGACACCAACAGGGCAGAGAGTGACACCAAACGCACCACACCGGGGCAGAGAGCGACACCAACAGGGCAGAGAGTGACACCAAACGCACCACACCGGAGCGACACCAACAGGGCAGAGAGCGACACCAACGCACCACACCGGGGCAGAGAGAGCGACACCAACGCACCACACCGGGGGAGAGAGAGCGACACCAACAGGGCAGAGAGTGACACCAAACGCACCACACCGGGGCAGAGAGACACAACAGGGCAGAGAGTGACACCAAACGCACCACACCGGGGCAGAGAGAGCGACACCAACAGGGCAGAGAGCGACACCAACGCACCACACCGGGGCAGAGAGCGACACCAACGCACCACACCGGGGCAGAGAGAGCGACACCAACAGGGCAGAGAGCGACACCAACGCACCACACCGGGCAGAGAGAGCGACACCAACGCACCACACCGGGGCAGAGAGAGCGACACCAACAGGGCAGAGAGTGACACCAAACGCACCACACCGGGGCAGAGAGCGACACCAACAGGGCAGAGAGTGACACCAAACGCACCACACCGGGGCAGAGAGAGCGACACCAACAGGGCAGAGAGTGACACCAAACGCACCACACCGGGGCAGAGAGCGACACCAACGCACCACACCGGGGCAGAGAGAGCGACACCAACAGGGCAGAGAGTGACACCAAACGCACCACACCGGGGCAGAGAGAGCGACACCAACAGGGCAGAGAGCGACACCAACGCACCACACCGGGGCAGAGAGAGCGACACCAACAGGGCAGAGAGCGACACCAACGCACCACACCGGGGCAGAGAGCGCGACACCAACGCACCACACCGGGGGAGAGAGAGCGACACCAACAGGGCAGAGAGTGACACCAAACGCACCACACCGGGGCAGAGAGCGACACCAACAGGGCAGAGAGTGACACCAAACGCACCACACCGGGGCAGAGAGAGCGACACCAACAGGGCAGAGAGTGACACCAAACGCACCACACCGGGGCAGAGAGCGACACCAACGCACCACACCGGGGCAGAGAGAGCGGCACCAACGCACCACACCGGGGCAGAGAGAGCGGCACCAACGCACCACACCGGGGCAGAGAGAGCGGCACCAACGCACCACACCGGGGCAGAGAGCGACACCAACAGGGCAGAGAGCGACACCAACAGGGCAGAGAGCGACACCAACAGGGCAGAGAGCGACACCAACAGGGCAGAGAGCGACACCAACAGGGCAGAGAGCGACACCAAACGCACCACACCGGGGCAGAGAGAGCGACACCAACGCACCACACCGGGGCAGAGAGAGCGACACCAACAGGGCAGAGAGCGACACCAACAGGGCAGAGAGCGACACCAAACGCACCACACCGGGGCAGAGAGAGCGACACCAACGCACCACACCGGGGCAGAGAGAGCGACACCAACGCACCACACCGGGGCAGAGAGAGCGACACCAACGCACCACACCGGGGCAGAGAGAGCGACACCAACGCACCACACCGGGGCAGAGAGAGCGACACCAACGCACCACACCGGGGCAGAGAGAGCGACACCAACGCACCACACCGGGGCAGAGAGAGCGACACCAACGCACCACACCGGGGCAGAGAGCGACACCAACAGGGCAGAGAGTGACACCAACGCACCACACCGGGGCAGAGAGCGACACCAAACGCACCTCACCGGGGCAGAGAGAGCGACACCAAACGCACCACACCGGGGCAGAGAGCGTGACACCAACGCACCACACCGGGGCAGAGAGAGCGACGCCAACGCACCACACCGGGGCAGAGAGCGACACCAACGCACCACACCGGGGCAGAGAGAGCGGCACCAACGCACCACACCGGGGCAGAGAGAGCGGCACCAACGCACCACACCGGGGCAGAGAGCGACACCAACAGGGCAGAGAGCGACACCAACAGGGCAGAGAGCGACACCAACAGGGCAGAGAGCGACACCAACAGGGCAGAGAGCGACACCAACAGGGCAGAGAGCGACACCAACAGGGCAGAGAGCGACACCAAACGCACCACACCGGGGCAGAGAGAGCGACACCAACGCACCACACCGGGGCAGAGAGAGTGACACCAACAGGGCAGAGAGCGACACCAACAGGGCAGAGAGCGACACCAAACGCACCACACCGGGGCAGAGAGAGCGACACCAACGCACCACACCGGGGCAGAGAGAGCGACACCAACGCACCACACCGGGGCAGAGAGCGACACCAACAGGGCAGAGAGTGACACCAACGCACCACACCGGGGCAGAGAGCGACACCAAACGCACCTCACCGGGGCAGAGAGAGCGACACCAAACGCACCACACCGGGGCAGAGAGCGTGACACCAACGCACCACACCGGGGCAGAGAGCGACACCAAACGCACCTCACCGGGGCAGAGAGAGCGACACCAAACGCACCACACCGGGGCAGAGAGAGCGACACCAACGCACCACACCGGGGCAGAGAGAGAGCGACGCCAACGCACCACACACCCTATAGTGGATTTTTTATACTCGACTGTACGTAGAATGTATTAGTGTCTGCTAAGGACGACGTGTACGGTGCGCCGCTGGCGAGGGCGACGTGTACCGTGTGGGGGGGGGTTCGTCTCTGCTAAGGACGACATGTACGGGGGGGCTACTCTGCTAGGGACGACGTGCATCAGGAAAAAAAGGGATTTTTAATAACAGCTTACCTGTAAAATCCTTTTCTTGGAGTACATCACGGGACACAGAGCGCATAGTCATTACATATGGGTTATATGGAGTACCTTCAGGTGTGGACACTGGTGTAATCAACTTCACAGGAAGTTCCTCCCTATATAACCCCCTCCCACTGAGAGTGCTTTAGTTTTGTAGCAAGCAATTTCTCTGAGGTTACACAATGTTCCCACAAAGAGGGGTGGGAGCTCTGTGTCCCGTGATGTACTCCAAGAAAAGGATTTTACAGGTAAGCTGTTATTAAAAATCCCTTTTTCTTGATCGTACATCACGGGACACAGAGCGCATAGTCATTACATATGGGATGTCCCAAAGCAATGCTCTATGAAGGGAGGGAGACCGTAAGGCCAAAAATAGCCAAACAGAAACTATATCAGGAGGTAAAATAGCTCCACCAACAGAAAAAGGGGGCGTGAACCGGGCCAGAGGATTCTATACTGCTGCCCGTAGGACCGCCTGCCCAAATGCTGCGTCCGCAGCCTTTGTGACGTCCAACTTATAAAATTTAGTAAACGTATGTACGGAAGACCAGGTTGCCGCTTTGCAAACCTGTGCCATAGAGATCTGATGGTGTGCCGCCCAAGAGGCACTCATGGCCCTCGTAGAATGGGCCTTAACTGATAAGGGCGGTGGAACGCGCTTCAGACCATAGGCCTGAAAAATCAGCTGCTTAATCCACCTAGCCAAGGAAGACTTGGCACCCGGCTGACCCTTCTTGGGGCCATCCGGAAGAATGAAAAGCACATCTGTTTTCCTAATCCTTTCTGTAGCCTTGAGATAAACTCTCATGGCTCGGACCACATCCAAAGTATGAAGCAGTCTTTCCTCTCTGGACTGGGGAGTAGGAAAGAAGGATGGCAGGACTAGGTCCTGATTCAAGTGAAAACTGGATATGACCTTAGGAAGGAAAGAAGGCTGAGGCCGCAGAACCACTCTGTCCTTATGCAGAATAAGGTACGGTTCCCTGCAAGACAAGGCTGCCAGCTCGGAGACCCTTCTGGCCGAAGCCATAGCCACCAAGAAAACCAACTTTCGGGTTAGTAGCACAAGAGGGATTTCTGTCAGAGGTTCAAACGGCTGCCTTTGTAAAGCTGACAAGACCAGATTTAAATTCCAGGGGCAGAGGGTAGCTCTAATAGGGGGATTTACATGCAAGACCCCCTGCAAAAAGGTTTTTACAAGCGAATGTGTGGCCAAAGGCCTTTGAAACCATATCGATAAGGCAGACACCTGCCCCTTTAGAGTACTAAGAGCCAACCCCTTGTCAACGCCAACCTGGAGGAATCGCAAGATCCTGTCAATAAAAAACTTGCGAGGATGCCCTCCTTGAGACTCGCACCACTCCACATAGGTCCTCCAGACTCTGTAATAGATATTTCTAGAGACTGGCTTTCTAGCTTGAATTAACGTAGATATGACTTGGGCAGAGAGGCCTCTGCCCTTAAGAATTAGAGATTCAGCCGCCAAGCCATCAAATTTAGCTGCTGTGAAGCAGGGTGGTAGATCGGGCCCTGAGCCAGCAGATCTGGGCGCAGGGGGAGTGGCCACGGTGCCCTTACTGACATCCTCACGATGAGTGCGTACCAAGCCCTTCTGGGCCAGGCTGGGGCCACCAGGATCACCGGCCTGCGCTCCACCCTGATCCTTCGTAGAAGGCGGGGAATCATGTGTAGTGGAGGGAACGCATACAGGAGAGAAAACTGGTGCCAGGGGCAAACCAACGCATCGGTCCCGTAGGCCGAGGGGTCCCTGGCTCGGGATACAAATTTGTCCAATTTCTTGTTGAATCTTGTTGCCATGATGTCCACATCGGGAACTCCGAATCTTTGGCAAATCTCTTGGAATACCTGGGGGTGAAGAGACCACTCTCCCGGGAGTAACTGTTGACGACTCAAAAAATCTGCTTGAGAATTGTCTATCCCTGGGATGAACACTGCTGAGATGCAGGGTACATGGGCTTCGGCCCATGCAAAAATTAGGTTTACTTCCCTTTGAGCCGCCAGGCTCTTTGTGCCCCCCTGGTGGTTTATGTATGCCACCGCCGTGGCATTGTCGGACTGTATCCTTACTGGCAGACCCTGCAGGGGGAGAGTCCAGGCGACCAGGGCCAACCGAACAGCTCTGATCTCTAGGACATTGATGGGAAGCAGACTTTCTGCCTCTGACCACTGTCCCTGCTGGGTCCGTTTTCCTAAGATTGCCCCCCAACCTGTTAGGCTGGCATCTGTGGTTACTATTTTCCACGAGATGGGGCAAAAGGTTTTCCCTTTTGATAATTTTTGAGGGATCAGCCACCAGTACAGGCTGTGCCTGACTTCTGGAGAAAGAACTAATGGACGGTCTAATGCCTGTATGGACTTGTTCCAAGCAGAGAGAATAGCTGCTTGCAGAATTCTGGTATGGATCTGGGCGTAGGGCGCTGCTTCGAAGGCGGCCACCATCTTCCCCAGCAGTCGCATGCATAGGCGAATAGTCGGCTTCTTTTTGCCTAAGACTATTTGAATCGTTTGAATCAACGACCTGATCTTCTCTTGAGGTAAAAATACCCTCTGGCATTCTGTATCTAACCGAAAGCCTAGATATTCCAACTGTCTTGTGGGTTGTAACCTTGATTTTTCTTGGTTCACAATCCACCCGAACTCTTCTAGATGCCGCACTGTGCGGACTACTGCATGATTGAGGTTGGAAGCTGAACTGTCGATAACCAGGAGATCGTCCAGGTATGCTAGGACCAAGATGCCTTCTGTCCTTAGGACGGCTAGTACCGGGGCTAACACCTTTGTGAATACCCGTGGAGCTGTTGCCAACCCGAAAGGGAGGGCTACGAACTGATAATGACTTTGGTTTATCGTAAAACGAAGAAACTTGTGATGTGCTGGGTAAATTGGCACATGCAGATATGCATCCTTTATGTCTATAGATGCTAGGAAGTCGCCCTGATGCAGGCTGGTTGTCACTGAACGTATGGAGTCCATACGGAAGGTCTGAATCCTTAGAAAGCGATTTAGGCGTTTGAGGTCTAATATAGGCCTGACGTCGCCATTGGGTTTTGGTATAACAAAAAGGTTGGAGTAGAATCCCAGACCCCTTTCTTGGGTTGGTACTTCTACAATTACTCCTTGGAGCAAGAGGCGATCCAACGCCTTTACGAGAGAGGCCCTCTTTAACGGGTCGCTTGGAAGACTTGACCCCTGAAAATGAGGAGGGGGGATTTCTCGAAACTCTAGTTTGTAGCCTGAGGCTACTACGGACCGAACCCAAGAGTCGGGAATTCTGGCCTTCCAGACTTCGGAGAAAAACTGAAGTCTTCCCCCCACCCAAGAGAGTGGGGGCGCCCCTTCATGAATCTGATTTGATGACTGGTTTAGCCGGCTTGCGAGACCAGGGCCTCTTGTTTGCCGCGGCTTGTCCCTGTGGGCGGCTATTAACTGCTGAACGCCCGGGAGGCCGTCGATACTGACGGGAAGTCGAAGGGGCCGAGCCTGCAATGGCCTGTCGTTTAAACGTGGGCCCACGCGGTCTTTTCTTGACCGGTAAGGAAGTACTTTTTCCACTTGATATGGTGTGGATATATTTATCTAGGTCTTCCCCGAGTAGTCTTCCCCCATGAAAGGGAAACCCTGCTAGAGGCTTTTTGCAGGGTGCCTCTGCTGACCAGTTCTTTAGCCACAAAAGACGACGCATGTGAACCATCAGTAGAGATAAACGAGATGCCTGTTGGATGGAGTCCTTAATAGCATCTACTGCAAAGCAGAGAGCCCTAGGGAATTCTGCTAATTCATGAGTATGCTGAGCCGGCATGTCCTTCAATATATGCTTTGCCTGATCCTTCAAGGCCTGACAAACACCAATGGCTGCTACTGCTGGCTGAACCATGGCACCTACTGAGGTAAAAGCTGCTTTCAGTAGTGTCTCGAATTTCTTGTCGACCGGATCCTTGAACATATGGACATTTTCAACCGGACAAGTCAGGGATTTATTCACGCAGGAAATGGCTGCGTCCACTGTAGGGAGAGCCCATTTCTTTACATATTCCTCTTCCATAGGGTAGAGAATAGAGAATCTTTTAGGAGGGACAAAGATTCTATCAGGTCGAGCCCAATCTTGGTAAATCACGTTCCGCAGAAGGGGGTGCATTGGAAAAGATGCACCAGTTAATGGGGCCTTTAAAGAACCCAATGAGGATACCTCCGGGGCTACTAGTTCTGGCACTGGAAGTTTAAAGGCAGTGCGAACCATATCTGTCAAAGACTGGATCCACAGGCCCTCCGCTTGAGAGGCCGAAAAATATTCATCTATAGTGGAATTTTCCCTGTCTGAACCGTCGGGACTTGGGTCTGCCTGATCCCCTTGTGGGTCCCGTTCCTCTGAAGAGGAGACCTCCGCATCTGAAAACCCCACACTGGGTGAGGGGGATCTAGCCCGCTTGCTACTTGGGCAAGGACGGGAAAGTAACGCAGTTAACCTTTTCTCTAGCCCACTCATGGTGGCTGCTAGCATTTCTTCCGTCACGTAAACGGGAATGGGTGGATCGGGGGCCGCCTCTGCCCCCAGCACTCCCAATGGCTCTTGTACTATGCCACTCGGTGTCCTGACTGGCGAGGGTGGGGCCGTAGAAGCCTGGCCCAAATCCTCTGACCCCGATGGAGACCCTTTGCTTTTTGGTACCTTTAGCAGCCTTGGCTGGTCCAGATCCCTTTGGAGCCATTGTACAACCTTGGGTCACCCCTATAGCCAACACCTGACTGTTGTAGCTAGGAATAACCAATATGAGGGCAGGTATGAGAAAAATGAAAAAGAACTAATTTCTCTCTTTTTCTTTTATATTTCTCTTTTTTTTTTTTTTTTCCAAAAAATGTTTTACCCGCCTGGGAGGTGACAATACCGAGGAAGCCTGTGAGTATTGACACACCAATGCCCGTTAGCCGGAGTCCAAGGTAGACTCAGATACTGCTGGATCTAAGGCTGAGTCCCTTTTTGCAAAAAAAACTTTTTTTTTTTTTTTTTTTTCTGGTCAATAGTGGACCTAAGTCCTAGACCTGAAGATCCACAAAACCGCCACTAGGTGTCCCTGTGTGGCCAAAAGACCCAGCTGCACGCTCTGTATCCTTTCTTCCTCTGCCTCCAGGAGGGAAAAGACCAGCCAGAGAAAAAGTTTTTCCTTTATACAGACCCTGACGCTGCTGGCCCGCCCCCCCGACGCACGCCGACGCTATAAAAGGCGGCGTGCACGCGCGCGCGTATGCGCGCGCCCACACGCGCGCATGATCGCGCGCACGATCGCGCGCACCACGCTGAACCCACATGGAGGAAGCAGAGCAGAGGAACAACATGGACCAGCGTTATGCAGCACCAACAGACACCAGGTAAGCACTAATCTTATTGTAGTGCACACACAGCGAGGAAGCTGTCCCCATGGGCTTCCTAAGAAACAGGAGTTTTTTACCAGCAATTTCCTCTTTAAAACATGTGGGGTTGCAGTATCAGTGTTAACAGGCAGACCTGGGGTGAGTAGCAAATATATAACTTACACAAGTATACATATATTTACATATTATCTGGGTAAACATTATAATCCCATCCTGCCTCAACAGACATAGTGGAGATAGTGGCTGATGCACAAGCATACTGTTAGCCAACCCAGAACCCCCAGGGGGATACCTACTGTCGAACCAAGTCCCGCAGGTTCCCTCTTACCTGCTCCACGCCGCAGGGTATTGCAAAATGCAAGAGGCCCAGCCTTCCCCCCATCTCCGTGGGTATTGTCTTGGACCTTCAGGGACCGGGGTCCTGTGTTAAGGAACCCACACCCCTGGACCTATATAGCATCCTGGCATCAGTAGCGTTTAGTTCTTGGAAGAGACTAAGGCACTGGAGCCCAGAATCCAGCCCTCCAAGGAGAGGCATTATAGGCACAACCCCACTCCAGCAGGGCCCGGGTACCGTACATCTTGGCTCTGAAGCACTTCGGACGGATCCGGCTAGCTATCCTGGGTCCCGAGACCTCCGAGGGACAGCTAGACGTGACCAACACCTAAGACACTGGCGGAAAAACTAAAGCACTCTCAGTGGGAGGGGGTTATATAGGGAGGAACTTCCTGTGAAGTTGATTACACCAGTGTCCACACCTGAAGGTACTCCATATAACCCAAGTGTAATGACTATGCCGCTCTGTGTCCCGTGATGTACGATCAAGAAATCAAAATTCCTAATTTTTTCTTCTCCACGTTCAGCTTTTTTCTACCTAAACACTGATTAAGATCCAGATAGAAATGGCCCCCCGGCTGTGTGTTGCTGTACTGCAGCAGGGTGACGGGCGGTATCCAGGGAACGCACAATGACAGCGCAGCAATGCTCGCCGGCACGGCGGGAGGTCACATGACAAGATTTACTGATGTAATATCAGAGTCCCCTGTGAGACTTTACAGAACAAAGCTTTGCTATACGTGGCTTCAAGAGGACCCGTCATCTTCTCACAGAACTGCCTGCCACCCTTCCAGAGGAGGAGATTGGTGCTGCCTGAATATTCCTCCCCCCACCAAGACCACCCAATACCTGGGCTCTGACCTACAGGAGGAAAGATTTCCTTATACTGCCCCTGAATGACCGCCTGACATCACCACACGGCAACAGGAACTAAAAATGTCTATTGGCTGAAAACTGCCATGGGTGTGGCCAGTCACTAAACAGCCCCGCCCTCCCAGGACTCACATGGTGACGTAGGCGTACTGCCCGCAGAACTGGTCCTGGATGATGTTCCGGACATCCGGGTTCTTCTGCTTGATTAAAGTGTTTTCCAGAAGAGTCATGAACAGCTTGGAGAACTCCTGAGCATCCTAAAAACAGGAACAGAGGGCAAAGGTCAGCAAGGCAAACACCCCCCTCCCCCTCTGGATAACTGACAAATACAAATCCCATCCCCCCCCCGGATACCCAACACACAAATACACCCCCCCCCTCCGGATACCCAACTGACAAATACAAATCCCCTCCCCAGATACCCAACTGACAAATACAAATCCCCTCCCCAGATACCCAACTGACAAATACAAATCCCCTCCCCAGATACCCAACTGACAAATACAAATCCCCTCCCCCGATACCCAACTGACAAATACAAATCCCCTCCCCAGATACCCAACTGACAAATACAAATCCCCTCCCCCGATACCCAACTGACAAATACAAATCCCCTCCCCAGATACCCAACTGACAAATACAAATCCCCTCCCCAGATACCCAACTGACAAATACAAATCCCCTCCCCAGATACCCAACTGACAAATACAAATACCCTCCCCAGATACCCAACTGACAAATACAAATCCCCTCCCCAGATACCCAACTGACAAATACAAATCCCCTCCCCAGATACCCAACTGACAAATACAAATCCCCTACCCCCCCGATACCCAACTGACAAATACAAATCCCCTCCCCAGATACCCAACTGACAAATACAAATCCCCTCCCCAGATACCCAACTGACAAATACAAATCCCCTCCCCAGATACCCAACTGACAAATACAAATCCCCTCCCCAGATACCCAACTGACAAATACAAATCCCCTCCCCAGATACCCAACTGACAAATACAAATCCCCTCCCCAGATACCCAACTGACAAATACAAATCCCCTCCCCAGATACCCAACTGACAAATACAAATCCCCTCCCCAGATACCCAACTGACAAATACAAATCCCCTCCCCATCCCCTCCCCCGATACCCAACTGACAAATACAAATCCCCTCCCCGATACCCAACTGACAAATACAAATCCCCTCCCCAGATACCCAACTGACAAATACAAATCCCCTCCCCCAGATACCCAACTGACAAATACAAATCCCCTCCCCAGATACCCAACTGACAAATACAAATCCCCTCCCCAGATACCCAACTGACAAATACAAATCCCCTCCCCAGATACCCAACTGACAAATACAAATCCCCTCCCCCGATACCCAACTGACAAATACAAATCCCCTCCCCCGATACCCAACTGACAAATACAAATCCCCTCCCCCGATACCCAACTGACAAATACAAATCCCCTCCCCAGATACCCAACTGACAAATACAAATCCCCTCCCCAGATACCCAACTGACAAATACAAATCCCCTCCCCCGATACCCAACTGACAAATACAAATCCCCTCCCCCGATACCCAACTGACAAATACAAATCCCCTCCCCAGATACCCAACTGACAAATACAAATCCCCTCCCCAGATACCCAACTGACAAATACAAATCCCCTCCCCAAATACATCGGAGCAACCCCCCCCCCCAGAATACACTAAATAAAAAATATACACATATGTAGAATAGTATTCTTACTATTACTAGTGACAATCAGTAAATTAAGGCCAAAAAATAATCAGCAACCACCCCACCCCCGTGTCCTTCCTTCTGACAGGAGTGTTTATGCAAAGCAGCGTTCTACACCTCTTAGGACTGGGAGAGAGGCCACGCCTCCGAGAGATGAACCCGCCCACCTGCAGGCAGGGGGCGGGGTCTCACACTTTTACAGAACAGTAAAGGGGGATCCTCAGCATGTCAAAGCCGCACACTATTACAGGTGTAATGAAGAGGCGTCACCTGTTGCTGCCCCGTGTCCAATCCCAGCGCTCGGATGAAGCTGCAGGGGTCGATGTAGCGGCGGTTGCTGTTCTGTAGCAGAGCGAAGAGGTACTGGAGGTGTTCACAGATACTCTGCGGCTCGTATTCTGAAAAAAAGGACACAACACAGGAGGTCAGTCACCCCAGACAGCCAATCATAGGAGCCGATTACAGGCAGATTCCCCCCCCCCACATTCACTTTACTGACCAATCAGCTTCTCTGCCTGCAGCCCCCTCCCCCCCCACCAAAAAATAGACCATCACTGCTGAGTAGCCTGGCTGAGAGAAAACAGTTCACCTTTACTATAAACCTCCCATACAGGAGAGGGGGGGGGGTGTAGATTTGGGGGGAGGGGTCTGTAGATTACAAAAGACTGAGCAGCTCTGACCAGAGTTGTGCAATGTCCTTCCTATAGGTGGAGACCATTTCCATACCCCCTGAGCTCTGACAGAAAAACTCCCAGAGAGGTCATCATCACATCCTGCCTTGTTGGTAAGACACTAAGGAAGTGGCGGGCACTGACCGGCGGGCGGGAAGTGGCGGGCTTGAAGTGGCGGGCACTGACCGGCGGGCGGGAAGTGGCGGGCACTGACCGGCGGGCGGATAGTGGCGGGCACTGACCGGCGGGCGGATAGTGGCGGGCACTGACCGGCGGGCGGGAAGTGGCGGGCTTGAAGTGGCGGGCACTGACCGGCGGGCGGGAAGTGGCGGGCTTGAAGTGGCGGGCACTGACCGGCGGGCGGATAGTGGCGGGCACTGACCGGCGGGCGGATAGTGGCGGGCACTGACCGGCGGGCGGATAGTGGCGGGCACTGACCGGCGGGCGGGAAGTGGCGGGCTTGAAGTGGCGGGCACTGACCGGCGGGCGGGAAGTGGCGGGTACTGACCGGCGAGACTGCCCCGATTATCAGGGTAGATGTCCGGGTATCGGCCCTCCTCTCACGCTGTCAGGGTGAAGAGAGGAAAGCAGATAACCCGCTTGTGTTTACATCCGAGATCAGCTGTCATTGGACACAGCTGATCACATGGTAAAGGGCCGCTGTGATTGGCCCTGTACCTCAATCTGAGATCAGCTGTGTCTGAAGGATTGCAGGCAGTGGGATCAGAAGGAGGACATGGAAGGCCTGGCGATTCCGTAGTTGGGGTCCTTGGACTGCAAATCTGTTGGACTTGGATCTGGCGGAGAACGTGGTCGGTGGATCGGAGAATGCGATTGGGGTTGTGACATTTACATTTTTTACTTAGATATTGGGGGGCGTTTCCTTGTTAGATATTGGGGGGGGCGCGCTTCCTTGATATTGGGGGGGGCGCATTTCCTTGTTAGATGTTTGGGGGGCGCTTCCTTGTTAGATGTTGGGGGGGCGCTTCCTTGTTAGATATGGGGGGGGGGGGGCGTTTCCTTGTTAGATATTGGGGGGGCGCTTCCTTGTTAAATATTGGGGGGGCGTTTCCTTGTTAAATATTGGGGGGGGGGCGCTTCCTTGTTAAATATTGGGGGGGGGCGCTTCCTTGTTAAATATTGGGGGGGGCGCTTCCTTGTTATATATTGGGGGGGGGGGGGGGGGGGGGGGGGCGCTTCCTTGTTAGATATTGGGGGGGCGCGCTTCCTTGTTAGATATGGGGGGGGGCGCTTCCTTGTTAGATATGGGGGGGGGCGCTTCCTTGTTAGATATGGGGGGGGCGCTTCCTTGTTAGATATGGGGGGGGGGGCGCTTCCTTGTACACATTTGTGCGTCAGGCAGAGCGCCTTAAACGTGATTCGATCTTTTACAGGGCAGCCAATGAAGGGATCGATTCCCAGTTTTTTTCCCCATTACCAGTTGTGCCGCCGTATTCTGGACGACCTGCAGACGAGAGATTTGGTACTTAGGGAGTCCGAGGTAAAGGGCGTTTGCATAGTTGAGTCTGGAGTCGATTATCGTTCCCACCACGACTGCTGTGTCTTCTTTTGGGATAAAGGGGAGGAGTCTGCGCAGCAGACGGTGGGATCCGCTCACTACTGACCCTATTTGTGCGTCCATTGTCATGTCCGAGTCAAAGGTGACTCCGAGACTTTTGACTTTGGTGCTGGGGGGTGATGGTTTGTCCCAAGATGGGCGGGGCGTCAATGTTGTAGTAGCCAGGTCTTTTTCGGTTGGGGTGGAACAGGACAAGTTCTGGATTTGAGCCGTTGAAGGTAACTCTCCGTCATCCAATCAGAGTGAGGCATTGCTCTAGAGAGGACGATCCTTTTTACTGCCGATATGGAAGTAGTAGAGTTGGGTGTCATCCGCGTAGGAGTGGTAGAGTAAATTCTGATTACCGACCCTTTAAGCCAACTTCCTGCCAATCCTCCCCAGGACTGGTATGATAAGTCCATCGCCGGGACCCCCAGACCCCGATCTCCACCACGTTACCTGAAAGCCACAGCGTGCTGTACCGGTCCGCTCCCCAACACAACCCCCCCCCCCCCCCCCCTGCAGCAGAGTCTGCAGTCCCACCTTTGTCCTCCAGGATGCACTCCTCCGCCTTCGCCACACTGGAGGGATCATCATACAGGTAGAGCGCCCTCCGCAGCTCCATGTTCAGGAACCACACCTGTACAAAGGTGTTCACATAACACGTGGCCCCCAGATTGGTCAACCCCACAAACGTGTCCTACAAGAGAGAGAGAGAGAATATAGTGAAGGACAAGCAGGTGACAACCCCACAAACCTGACCAGCCCCCTTCAACAAACCCCCGCCCCCCAACACACGCCCAGCCCTGTGACACCCGCCCCCCAACACACGCCCAGCCCTGTGACACCCGCCCCCTTCAACAAACCCGGCCTCGTGACACCCGCCCCCCAACACACGCCCAGCCCCGTGACACCCGCCCCCCAACACATGCCCAGCCCTGTGACACCCGCCCCCTTCAACAAACCCGGCCTCGTGACACCCACCCCCCAACACAGGCCCAGCCCTGTGACACCCGCCCCCCAACACATGGCCAGCCCTGTGACACCCGCCCCCCAACACACGCCCAGCCCTGTGACACCCGCCCCCCAACACATGCCCAGCCCTGTGACACCCGCCCCCCAACACGCCAAGCCCTGTGACACCCGCCCCCCAACACACGCCCAGCCCTGTGACACCCGCCCCCTTCAACAAACCCGGCCTCGTGACACCCGCCCCCCAACACACGCCCAGCCCCGTGACACCCGCCCCCCAACACATGCCCAGCCCTGTGACACCCGCCCCCTTCAACAAACCCGGCCTCGTGACACCCGCCCCCCAACACAGGCCCAGCCCTGTGACACCCGCCCCCCAACACATGCCCAGCCCTGTGACACCCGCCCCCTTCAACAAACCCGGCTTCGTGACACCCGCCCCCCAACACACGCCCAGCCCTGTGACACCCGCCCCCCAACACATGCCCAGCCCTGTGACACCCCGCCCCCCAACACATGCCCAGCCCTGTGACACCCGCCCCCCAACACGCCAAGCCCTGTGACACCCGCCCCCCAACACATGCCCAGCCCTGTGACACCCGCCCCCCAACACATGCCCAGCCCTGTGACACCCGCCCCCCAACACACGCCCAGCCCCGTGACACCCGCCCTCCAACACATGCCCAGCCCCGTGACACCCGCCCCCCAACACACGCCCAGCCCTGTGACACCCGCCCCCTTCAACAAACCCGGGTTCGTGACACCCGCCCCCCAACACATGCCCAGCCCTGTGACACCCGCCCCCCAACACATGCCCAGCCCTGTGACACCCGCCCCCCAACACGCCAAGCCCTGTGACACCCGCCCCCCAACACATGCCCAGCCCTGTGACACCCCGCCCCCCAACACATGCCCAGCCCTGTGACACCCGCCCCCCAACACATGCCCAGCCCTGTGACACCCGCCCCCCAACACACGCCCAGCCCCGTGACACCCGCCCTCCAACACATGCCCAGCCCCGTGACACCCGCCCTCCAACACATGCCCAGCCCCGTGACACCCGCCCCCCAACACACGCCCAGCCCCGTGACACCCGCCCTCCAACACATGCCCAGCCCCGTGACACCCGCCCCCCAACACACGCCCAGCCCTATGACACCCGCCCCCTTCAACAAACCCGGCCTTGTGACACCCGCCCTCCAACACATGCCCAGCCCTGTGAAAACCCCCTCCAACCAGGAGGATGGCGATGCGGGGACACATTGGGGGGGACAGAGGCGGGGGGTCACTGACCTTCTTGCGTCTCTCACAGTTGGGATCGTCGATATTATGGAAAGTGTTCTCATCGATCTCCCCCAACCACACGTGTTCCCCGACTCCAACCAGACAATTCGGGTTCCCCTTACAGTTCCTCCTATAGAGAGAGAGAGAGAGAGTGAGAGACGTCACTATATACAGAGGGGGAGGGGGGAAATGGCAGTTGCACACAGAGGATGATGAGGGGGGGAAGGAATGTCAGTTGCACACAGATAATGATGGGGAAGAAATGTCGGTTGCACACAGATAATGATGGGGGAGGGGAGGAAGAAATGGCAGTTACACACACACAGAGGATGATGATGGGGGTGGCAGTTGCACACAGAGGATGATGGGAGAGGGGGGGGGGAATAGAAGTTGCACACAGATAATGATGGGGAAGAAATGTCAGTTGCACACACAGGATGATGGGGAGGGGGAAGAAATGTCAGTTGCACACAGATAATGATGGGGAAGAAATGTCAGTTGCACACACAGGATGATGGGGAGGGGGAAGAAATGTCAGTTGCACACAGATAATGATGGGGAAGAAATGTCAGTTGCACACACAGAAATGTCAGTTGCACACACAGGATGATGGTGAGGGGGAAGAAATGTCAGTTGCACACAGATAATGATGGGGAGGGAATGTCAGTTGCACACACAAATAATGATGAGGGGAAGGAATGTCAGTTGCAGACAGATAATGATGGGGAAAAATGTCAGTTGCACACACAGATAATGATGGGGGAGGGGAGGAAGAAATGGCAGTTACACACAGATAATGGAGGGGAAGGAATGGCAGTTGCACAGAGGATGATGATGGGGGGGGTGGCAGTTGCACACAGAGGATGATGGGGGAGGGGGGGAAAATGGAAGTTGCACACAGATAATGATGGGGGAAGAAATGGCAGTTGCACACACAGATAATGATGGGGGGAGGGGGAGGAATGGCAGTTGCACACAGAGGATGGGGGGAATGGCAGTTGCACACAGAGGATGATGATGGGGGGAATGGCAGTTGCACACACAAATAATGATGAGGGGAAGGAATGTCAGTTGCACACAGATAATGATGGGGAAGAAATGTCAGTTACACACACAGATGATGGGGGAGGGGAGGAAGAAATGTCAGTTGCACACAGGATGATGGGGGAGGGGGAAGAAATGTCAGTTGCACACACAGATCACGATGGAGGGGGAGGGGGAGGAATGGCAGTGGCACACACAGGATAAGGGATGGGGAAGAAATGTCAGTTGCACACACAGATAATGATGGAGGGGGAGGGAATGGCAGTTGCACACACAGGATGATGGGGGAAGAAATGTCAGTTGCACACACAGATAATGATGGAGGGGAAGGAATGTCAGTTGCACAAATGATGGGGGGATGTCAGTTGCACACACAGGATGATGGGGGAGGCGAAAGAAATGTCAGTTGCACACAGATGATGGGGGAAGAAATGTCAGTGGCACACACACAGGATGATGGGGGAGGGGGAAGGAATGGCACTTGCACACAGAGATAGTGCTAGGGAAGGAATGGCAGTTGCACAGAGAATAATGGGGGAGGGGGAGGAATGTCAGTTGCACACAGATAATGATGGGGGGAGGGGAAGAAATGTCAGTTGCACACAGAGGATGATGTGGGAAGGGGCTGGCAGTTGCACACACACAGATGATGGGGAGGGGAGGAAGAAATGGCAGTTGCACACTGATAATGATGGGGGGGAGGGAAATGTCAGTTGCACACATAATGATGGAGGGGGAGGGAAATGTCAGTTGCACACACAGATAATGATGGAGGGGGAGGGAAATGTCAGTTGCACACACAGATAATGATGGAGGGGGAGGGAAATGTCAGTTGCACACACAGATAATAATGGATGGAGGGGGAGGGAAATGTCAGTTGCACACACGGATAATGATGGAGGGAGAAGGAATGGCAGTTGCACAGATGATGGGGGGGAATGTCAGTTGCACACACAGGATGATGGGGGAGGCGGAAGAAATGTCAGTTGCACACAGATGATGGGGGAGAAATGTCAGTTGCACACACAGATAATGATGGGGGAGGGGAGGAAGAAATGGCAGTTGCACACAGGATGATGGGGGAGGGGGGAATGGAAGTTGCACACAGATAACGATGGGGGAAGAAATGGCAGTTGCACACACAGATAATGATGGGGGAAGGAATGGCAGTTGCACACAGATAATGATGGGGAAGAAATGTCAGTTGTACACACAGATAATGATGGAGGGGAGGGAATGGCAGTTGCACACACAGGATGATGGGGGAAGAAATATCAGTTGCACACACAGATAATGATGGAGGGGAAGGAATGGCACTTGCACACAGAGATAGTGCTAGGGAAGGAATGGCAGTTGCACAGAGAATGATGGGGGAGGAATGTCAGTTGCACACAGATAATGATGGAGGGGGAGGGAAATGTCAGTTGCACACACAGAGGATGATGGAGGGGAGGGAAATGTCAGTTGCACACACAGATAATGATGATGATAGGGGGAGGGAAATGTCAGTTGCACACACAGAGGATGATGGAGGGGAGGGAAATGTCAGTTGCACACACAGATAATGATGGAGGGGGAGGGGGAAATGCCAGTTGCACACAGATAATGATGATAGGGGAGGGAAATGTCAGTTGCACACACAGATGATGGTGATAGGGGGAGGGAAATGTCAGTTGCACACACAGATGATGATGGGGGGAGGGAAATGTCAGTTGCACACACAGATAATGATTGAGGGGGAGGGAAATGTCAGTTGCACACACAGATAATGATGATAGGGGGAGGGAAATGTCAGTTGCACACACAGATAATGATGATGGGGGGAGGGAAATGTCAGTTGCACACACAGATAATGATGGAGGGGGAGGGAAATGTCAGTTGTACACACAGATAATGATGAAGGAGGGGAGGGAAATGCCAGTTGCACACAGATAATGATGATAGGGGAGGGAAATGTCAGTTGCACACACAGATGATGGTGATAGGGGGAGGGAAATGTCAGTTGCACACACAGATGATGATGGGGGGAGGGAAATGTCAGTTGCACACACAGATAATGATGATGGGGGGAGGGAAATGTCAGTTGCACACACAGATAATGATGATGTGGGGAGGGAAATGTCAGTTGCACACACAGATGATGATGGAGGAGGGGAGGGAAATGTCAGTTGCACACACAGATAATGATGATAGGGGAGGGAAATGTCAGTTGCACACACAGATAATGATGATAGGGGGAAGGAAATGTCAGTTGCACACACAGATGATGATGATAGGGGGAGGGAAATGTCAGTTGCACACACAGATGATGATGGAGGGGGAGGGAAATGTCAGTTGCACACACAGATAATGATGATGGGGGGAGGGAAATGTCAGTTGCACACACAGATAATGATGATGGGGGGAGGGAAATGTCAGTTGCACACACAGATAATGATTGAGGGGGAGGGAAATGTCAGTTGCACACACAGATAATGATGATAGGGGGAGGGAAATGTCAGTTGCACACACAGATAATGATGATGGGGGGAGGGAAATGTCAGTTGCACACACAGATGATGATGGAGGAGGGGAGGGAAATGTCAGTTGCACACACAGATGATGATAATGGGGGAGGGAAATGTCAGTTGCACACACAGATAATGATGATAGGGGAGGGAAATGTCAGTTGCACACACAGATAATGATGATAGGGGGAAGGAAATGTCAGTTGCACAGACAGATAATGATGAAGGAGGGGGAGGGAAATGTCAGTTGCACACACAGATAATGATGAAGGAGGGGGAGGGAAATGTCAGTTGCACACACAGATAATGATGAAGGAGGGGGAGGGAAATGTCAGTTGCACACACAGATAATGATGGAGGGGGAGGGAAATGTCAGTTGCACACACAGATAATGATGAAGGAGGGGGAGGGAAATGTCAGTTGCACACACAGATGATGATGGAGGGGGAGGGAAATGTCAGTTGCACACACAGATAATGATGATAGGGGGAGGGAAATGTCAGTTGTACACACAGATAATGATGATAGGGGAGGGAAATGTCAGTTGCACACACAGATAATGATGATAGGGGGAGGGAAATGTCAGTTGCACACACAGATAATGATGGAGGAGGGGGAGGGAAATGTCAGTTGCACACACAGATGATGATGGAGGGGGAGGGAAATGTCAGTTGCACACACAGATAATGATGGAGGAGGGGGAGGGAAATGTCAGTTGCACACACAGATGATGATGGAGGGGGAGGGAAATGTCAGTTGCACACACAGATAATGATGGAGGAGGGGGAGGGAAATGTCAGTTGCACACACAGATAATGATGATAGGGGGAGGGAAATGTCAGTTGCATACACAGATAATGATGATGGGGGGAGGGAAATGTCAGTTGCACACACAGATGATGATGGAGGGGGAGGGAAATGTCAGTTGCACACACAGATAATGATGGAGGGGGAGGGAAATGTCAGTTGCACACACATAATGATAGGGGGAGGGAAATGTCAGTTGCACACACAGATGATGATGATGGGGGGAGGGAAATGTCAGTTGCACACACAGATGATGATGATGGGGGAGGGAAATGTCAGTTGCACACACAGATAATGATGATAGGGGAGGGAAATGTCAGTTGCACACACAGATAATGATGGAGGGGGAGGGAAATGTCAGTTGCACACACAGATAATGATGGAGGGGGAGGGAAATGTCAGTTGCACACACAGATAATGATGGAGGGGGAGGGAAATGTCAGTTGCACACACAGATGATGATGATAGGGGGAGGGAAATGTCAGTTGCACACACAGATAATGATGGAGGGGGAGGGAAATGTCAGTTGCACACACAGATAATGATGAAGGAGGGGGAGGGAAATGTCAGTTGCACACACAGATAATGATGGAGGGGGAGGGAAATGTCAGTTGCACACACAGATAATGATGGAGGGGGAGGGAAATGTCAGTTGCACACACAGATAATGATGGAGGGGGAGGGAAATGTCAGTTGCACACACAGATAATGATGGAGGGGGAGGGAAATGTCAGTTGCACACACAGATAATGAAGGAGGGGAGGGAAATGTCAGTTGCACACACAGATAATGATGATGGGGGGAGGGAAATGTCAGTTGCACACACAGATGATGATGGAGGGGGAGGGAAATGTCAGTTGCACACACAGATGATGATGGAGGGGGAGGGAAATGTCAGTTGCACACACAGATAATGATGAAGGAGGGGGAGGGAAATGTCAGTTGCACACACAGATAATGATGATGGGGGGAGGGAAATGTCAGTTGCACACACAGATAATGATAGGGGGAGGGAAATGTCAGTTGCACACACAGATGATGATGGAGGGGGGAGGGAAATGTCAGTTGCACACACAGATAATGATGATAGGGGAGGGAAATGTCAGTTGCACACACAGATAATGATGATAGGGGAGGGAAATGTCAGTTGCACACACACAGAGTAGAAGGCGGGAAGCCCCCCCTCTCTCCCCTCCCCCTCTCTCACCGGCACACCCCCCGCACACACGGCTCTAGGAGGACTCGGTAGGCGGTCTCTATGTGTTCCCGGGTCACCTCCTCCGGGCGGACGGTGTCGGTCCATCTCCAGGCCGCCTTCTCCAGCTGGAGCCGGGGAGCCATAGCGGCCTGACAGAGTACGGCGGTGCCTCACACGCACCAACCAGGCGGCGTCATGACGTACGGACGAACGCAGCCAATCGGAGGGAAGCGCGGGATGCGCTGACCCCGCCCACTAGCGAGGAGGCACGTCCGACTGAGCGCGCCGAGAAAAAAGAGGCGGGGCTCAGAGAGGGCGGGGAGTGACTGAGGGGGAGGAAGGGGCGGGTCGTGACTGAGGAGGAGGAAGGGGCGGGTCCTAGGGCGAGCGAGTATAAGACGGGGAGTGACGGTCGGAGGAAGGGGCGGGGCTGGCTGTCCTATCAGTGTGTCACGTGGTGAGTATACGGGACTTTTCTGTCAATGTGAAGGACCTGTAATGGGCGGGGTCTCATTTTATTTCCATACTTTGGTCTAAACAACGGTAACCCACGTTTTCTCTCCACCTGCAATGGAACTACAAGTCCCATGAGGCATTGCAAGCCAGTGACAGTGAAAACATTGGTCTCCAGTGGTAGAGGGATGATGGGAATTGTAGTTTCTATGTTTCCCTACAGTGGGGACCAGACTCCTCTGTACCCTGAGGGCACCGATTATTTGGGGGGGCGATCTAAGCTGGATTCACCCCTTTGTCGGTAGAAGAGGGTCAGAGCGCCCCCCCCCCCCCATTAATGCCGAACCTGCCCCCAAATAGCTGTCTGAATAATGTCTCTGGGTTTCAGTCTGCCTGAAACCCGGACACATAATTCAAAACCCGGACTGTCCGGGTGATTCCCGAGCAGGTGGCAACCCTACACCATCACTCTGTGAAGTACACCCAACCCTCTGAGGACCTACCATCAGCCTGTGAAGGACACCCAACCCTCTGAGGACCCTCCATCAGCCTGTGAAGGACACCCAACCCTCTGAGGACCCTCCATCAGCCTGTGAAGGACCTCTGCCCTCTGAGGACCCACCATCAGCCTGTGAAGGACACCCAACCCTCTGAGGACCCTCCATCAGCCTGTGAAGGACCTCTGCCCTCTGAGGACCCACCATCAGCCTGTGAAGGACACCCAACCCTCTGAGGACCCACCATCAGCCTGTGAAGGACACACAACCCTCTGAGGACCTACCATCAGCCTGTGAAGGACACCCAACCCTCTGAGGACCCACCATCAGCCTGTGAAGGACACCCAACCCTCTGAGGACCTACCATCAGCCTGTGAAGGACACCCAACCCTCTGAGGACCCACCATCAGCCTGTGAAGGACCTCTGAGGACCCTCCATCACCCTGTGAAGGACCTCTGAGGACCCTCCATCACCCTGTGAAGGACCTCTGAGGACCCTCCATCACCCTGTGAAGGACCTCTGAGGACCCTCCATCACCCTGTGAAGGACCTCTGAGGACCCTCCATCACCCTGTGAAGGACCTCTGAGGACCCTCCATCACCCTGTGAAGGACCTCTGAGGACCCTCCATCACCCTGTGAAGGACCTCTGAGGACCCTCCATCACCCTGTGAAGGACCTCTGAGGACCCTCCATCACCCTGTGAAGGACCTCTGAGGACCCTCCATCACCCTGTGAAGGACCTCTGAGGACCCTCCATCACCCTGTGAAGGACCTCTGAGGACCCTCCATCAGCCTGTGAAGGACCTCTGAGGACCCTCCATCAGCCTGTGAAGGACCTCTGAGGACCCTCCATCAGCCTGTGAAGGACCTCTGAGGACCCTCCATCACTCTGTGAAGGACCTCTGAGGACCCTCCATCAGCCTGTGAAGGACCTCTGAGGACCCCCCATCAGCCTGTGAAGGACCTCTGAGGACCCTCCATCAGCCTGTGAAGGACCTCTGTCCTCTGAAGACCCACCATCAGCCTGTGAAGGACCTCTGTCCTCTGAAGACCCACCATCAGCCTGTGAAGGACACCCAACCCTCTGAGGACCCTCCATCAGCCTGTGAAGGACCTCTGAGGACCCTCCATCAGCCTGTGAAGGACCTCTGAGGACCCTCCATCACTCTGTGAAGGACCTCTGAGGACCCTCCATCAGCCTGTGAAGGACCTCTGAGGACCCCCCATCAGCCTGTGAAGGACCTCTGAGGACCCTCCATCAGCCTGTGAAGGACCTCTGTCCTCTGAAGACCCACCATCAGCCTGTGAAGAACACCCAACCCTCTGAGGACCCTCCATCAGCCTGTGAAGGACACCCAACCCTCTGAGGACCCACTGTCAGCCTGTAAAGGACAATGCTGGCACAAACTGACTGGCAATACTTATAATGCAATGTTTCTATCGGAGCAGTTCACTCATAAACAAATATAAAAATGGTGATATACATATCAACCTGTAAACATAAAATGTGCAAAATACAAATTCGTGCAAAAATGCACCGCCACCTGGTTGCTGCGAACACACTGACTGACAATACTGGCACTGACTGCAGTGATCGATCATTGTATTACCACAGAACGAGGACTTGGATCATTGTATTACCACAGAACGAGGACTTGGATCATTGTATTACCACAGAACGAGGACTTGGATCATTGTATTACCTCAGAACGAGGACTTGGATCATTGTATTACCACAGAACGAGGACTTGGATCATTGTATTACCTCAGAACGGGGACTTGGATCATTGTATTACCTCAGAACGGGGACTTGGATCATTGTATTACCTCAGAACGAGGACTTGGATCATTGTATTACCTCAGAACGAGGACTTGGATCATTGTATTACCTCAGAACGGGGACTTGGATCATTGTATTACCACAGAACGGGGACTTGGATCATTGTATTACCACAGAACGAGGACTTGGATCATTGTATTACCTCAGAACAAGGACTTGGATCATTGTATTACCTCAGAACGAGGACTTGGATCATTGTATTACCTCAGAACGGGGACTTGGATCATTGTATTACCACAGAACGGGGACTTGGATCATTGTATTACCACAGAACGAGGACTTGGATCATTGTATTACCTCAGAACGGGGACTTGGATCATTGTATTACCTCAGAACGGGGACTTGGATCATTGTATTACCTCAGAACGGGGACTTGGATCATTGTATTACCTCAGAACGGGGACTTGGATCATTGTATTCAGAACGGGGACTTGGATCATTGTATTTACTTGGATCATTGTATTACCACAGAACGAGGACTTGGATCATTGTATACCTCAGAACGGGGACTTGGATCATTGTATTACCTCAGAACGGGGACTTGGATCATTGTATTCAGAACGAGGACTTGGATCATTGTATTAACAGAACGGGGACTTGGATCATTGTATTTCAGAACGGGGACTTGGATCATTGTATTCAGAACGGGGACTTGGATCATTGTATTCAGAACGGGGACTTGGATCATTGTATTACCACAGAACGAGGACTTGGATCATTGTATTACCTCAGAACGGGACTTGGATCATTGTATTACCTCAGAACGGGACTTGGATCATTGTATTACCTCAGAACGAGGACTTGGATCATTGTATTACCTCAGAACGAGGACTTGGATCATTGTATTACCTCAGAACGGGACTTGGATCATTGTATTACCTCAGAACGGGACTTGGATCATTGTATTACCTCAGAACGGGACTTGGATCATTGTATTACAGAACGAGGACTTGGATCATTGTATTACCTCAGAACGGGGACTTGGATCATTGTATTACCTCAGAACGGGGACTTGGATCATTGTATTACCACAGAACGGGACTTGGATCATTGTATTACCTACTTGGTATTACCACAGAACGAGGACTTGGATCATTATATTACCTCAGAACGAGGACTTGGATCATTGTATTACCTCAGAACGAGGACTTGGATCATTGTATTACCTCAGAACGAGGACTTGGATCATTGTATTACCTCAGAACGAGGACTTGGATCATTGTATTACCTCAGAACGAGGACTTGGATCATTGTATTACCTTGGATCATTGAACGAGGACTTGGATCATTGTATTACCTTGGATCATTGAACGAGGACTTGGATCATTGTATTACTTGGATCTCAGAACGAGGACTTGGATCATTGTATTACCTCAGAACGAGGACTTGGATCATTGTATTACAGAAGGACTTGGATCATTGTATTACCTCAGAACGAGGACTTGGATCATTGTATTACCTCAGAACGAGGACTTGGATCATTGTATTACCTCAGAACGGGGACTTGGATCATTGTATTACCTCAGAACGAGGACTTGGATCATTGTATTACCTCAGAACGAGGACTTGGATCATTGTATTACCACAGAACGAGGACTTGGATCATTGTATTACCTCAGAACGGGGACTTGGATCATTGTATTACCTCAGAACGGGGACTTGGATCATTGTATTACCACAGAACGAGGACTTGGATCATTGTATTTACGAGGACTTGGATCATTGTAACCTCAGAACGAGGACTTGGATCATTGTATTACAGAACGAGGACTTGGATCATTGTATTACCTCAGAACGAGGACTTGGATCATTGTATTACCTCAGAACGAGGACTTGGATCATTGTATACCTCAGAACGAGGACTTGGATCATTGTATTCAGAACGAGGACTTGGATCATTGTAACGAGGACTTGGATCATTGTATTACCTCAGAACGAGGACTTGGATCATTGTATTACCTCAGAACGGGGACTTGGATCATTGTATTACTTGGATCATTGTATTCAGAACGAGGACTTGGATCATTGTATTTACGGGGACTTGGATCATTGTATTACCTTGGATCATTGTAACGAGGACTTGGATCATTGTATACCTCAGAACGGGGACTTGGATCATTGTATTCAGAACGAGGACTTGGATCATTGTATTTACGGGACTTGGATCATTGTATTTACGGGACTTGGATCATTGTATTACTTGGATCATTGTAACAGAACGAGGACTTGGATCATTGTATTACTTGGATCATTGTATTACAGAACGGGGACTTGGATCATTGTATTACCTCAGAACGGGGACTTGGATCATTGTATTACCACAGAACGAGGACTTGGATCATTGTATTACCTCAGAACGGGGACTTGGATCATTGTATTACCTCAGAACGGGGACTTGGATCATTGTATTACCTCAGAACGAGGACTTGGATCATTGTATTACTTGGATCATTGTATTCAGAACGAGGACTTGGATCATTGTATTACCTCAGAACGAGGACTTGGATCATTGTATTACCTCAGAACGAGGACTTGGATCATTGTATTACCTTGGATCAGAACGAGGACTTGGATCATTGTATTACCTCAGAACGAGGACTTGGATCATTGTAATAGGACTTGGATCATTGTATACCTACCTTGGATCATTGTATTACCACAGAACGAGGACTTGGATCATTGTATTACCTCAGAACGGGGACTTGGATCATTGTATTACCTCAGAACGAGGACTTGGATCATTGTATTACCTCAGAACGGGGACTTGGATCATTGTATTACCTCAGAACGGGGACTTGGATCATTGTATTACCACAGAACGAGGACTTGGATCATTGTATTACCTCAGAACGAGGACTTGGATCATTGTATTACCTCAGAACGAGGACTTGGATCATTGTATTACGGGGACTTGGATCATTGTAACAGAACGAGGACTTGGATCATTGTATTACCTCAGAACGAGGACTTGGATCATTGTATTACCTCAGAACGGGGACTTGGATCATTGTATTACCTCAGAACGGGGACTTGGATCATTGTATTCAGAACGAGGACTTGGATCATTGTATTACCTCAGAACGGGGACTTGGATCATTGTATTACCTCAGAACGGGGACTTGGATCATTGTATTACCTCAGAACGAGGACTTGGATCATTGTATTACCTCAGAACGGGGACTTGGATCATTGTATTACGGGGACTTGGATCATTGTATTACCTCAGAACGAGGACTTGGATCATTGTATTACCTCAGAACGAGGACTTGGATCATTGTATTACCTCAGAACGGGGACTTGGATCATTGTATTACCTCAGAACGGGGACTTGGATCATTGTATTACCACAGAACGAGGACTTGGATCATTGTATTACCTCAGAACGGGGACTTGGATCATTGTATTACCTCAGAACGGGGACTTGGATCATTGTATTACCTCAGAACGGGGACTTGGATCATTGTATTACCTCAGAACGAGGACTTGGATCATTGTATTACCTCAGAACGAGGACTTGGATCATTGTATTACCTCAGAACGGGGACTTGGATCATTGTATTACCCTCATACTGGTCACTGGAAGGTAAGGTGACCAGATTTTTAAAATGAAATCCGGGGACATATTTTTTCTTTACTAGTAATGGCAACAATCAGCGACTAGTGTTGCTCACGAATATTCGCATTGCAAATATTCGTTACGAATATTGCATATTCGAGTATTCGCGAATAAATCGAATATCACGGCGAATATTCGCCATTGCGAATATTCGTATTTTTTCAAATTTATTTTTAAAACAGATGACATCCTAGTGATCTCCATCGACGTCTAAAAGCATTGCTGGTATGATTAGAGACCCTGGGCCGAGTAGCTGAGGCCAACCTTTTATGTTGCCGAATATTCGCAATGCGAATATTCGTATTACGAATATTCGCGAATACTTTCTCTGCCCTTCTGTGTTTTGTGTATAAAAAAAAAAACAAAAAAAAAATTAGCTTTAGTTTAGTCCTATAAGTTTGTGTAAGTAGAGTTGGCTGCCGTGTCCGAGTCTCAGGTGTTCGTTGCCGACATCCCCCCGATGTACTTCACCATTGGAGGCTGTGTTTTTTTCCTCGTTTTTCTGATTCCACATCCCCTCTGATCCATCGATGGAGCCTTGAGCCCTGATCAACATAAGGATAAGGAAGAGGAATCCCCAGAGAGAAACTGAGGTCGCTAATACAGCAGGACATATCTATATATGCTCATATATAGCAACCCTAAGGTAAGGGAACTACAACACTCCTTTGGATTTGATAACCCGGTACAGCAATTTTAAATGAACACTTCCATCACATCTCATCCAGCTACTCATCCCACCATTGTATAGAGACTGTTTGTTATTTACCCCATTTGATATATAGTGCCGCCTCCTTTGGTTTGATGAGGCATTCACCATTGGCACTTAGAAATATCTACGTACGGGACTCGCTACTAGTGTTGAGCAGAATATGCCATATTCGAATTCGCGATATATCTCGAATATATAGTCGAATATTCGACATATATTCGCTAAATACGAATATTCGTGATATTTTTTGGAAATGAAATGATTGCGAATTTTCGCTATCGCGAATTGCGAATTGCGAATTGCGAATTGCGAATATTCGAGAAATGCGGAATGGAGCATTCTGATTGGCACAGAATATTCGTGATATATTGCAATATAAAATAATTGCGAATATTCGAGAAATGCGGAATGGAGCACTCTGATTGGCTCAGAATATTCGTGATATATTACAATACACAATAATTGCGAATATTCGGCAAATGCGGAAGGAGCACTCTGATTGGCTCAGAATATTCGTGATATATTACAATACACAATAATTGCGAATATTCGGCAAATGCGGAAGGAGCACTCTGATTGGCTCAGAATATTCGTGATATATTACAATACACAATAATTGCGAATATTCGAGAAATGCGGAAGGAGCACTCTGATTGGCTCAGAATATTCGCGATATATTACAATACACAATAATTGCGAATATTCGAGAAATGCGGAAGGAGCACTCTGATTGGCTCAGAATATTCGCGATATATTACAATACACAATAATTGCGAATATTCGAGAAATGCGGAATGGAGCACTCTGATTGGCTCAGAATATTCGTGATATATTACAATATAAAATAATCGCGCGATATCGCTATTGCCGAATAATCGCATTGCGATTTTTTCGGCAATATAAAATGAGCGCTGCAGCTACTCGGCCCAAGGTCTCTAATCATACCAGCAATGCTTTTAGACGTCGATGGGGATCTCTAGGATGTGATCTGTTCTAAAAAAAAATTGAAAACATTCGAATATTCGAAATAGCGAATATTCGCCGCGATATTCGCGATATTCGCGAATACTCGAATATGCAATATTCGTAGCGAATATTCGCAATGCGAATATTCGTGAGCAACACTACTCGCTACAACAGTTCCCAGTACGCTTTATATAGTTACTGGTTACATTTATTTCACCATCCTGGGACTTTTTTGGTTCATTATCAGTCTGTTTATAATATTTGGTGTCCTGCACTATTTTCATTCTGTAGCGCTTATCACTTATTTTATTCTTCATTTTATTCACCAGTGTTTTGTGGGCACTTTAGATTGAGCCGCTCTTTACCAATTTATGTGACTCTAGCTTACACTCGTTTACTCACAGTAGCGCACCAGTTTCCTATTTATTAAGTAGAGTTAGGGCCAGATTCTCCAATATTTTCGGCGGCGTAGCGTAAGCCAGTTACACTACGCCGCCGCTTCGTACTGGAGCAAGTGCTTTATTCTCTAAGCACTTGCTCCGTAGGTTTCGCTTACGTCGCGTAAATCGCGCAGCGTAAACCCGCGCAATTCAAATGGGGCGGCTTGTATTTAAATTAAGCGCGCCCCCGCGTCGAACGAACTGCGCATGCGCCGGCCGGGGAAAAAGCCCAGTGCGCATGCTCCAAAGGACGTCACATTTTCTCAATGTAAACGACGTAATCGCAGCGTACGCCAGCCCCATTGAGAATCGACGTACGCAAACGACGTAAACGACGCACAACACGACGCGGTCCCGAGGCCATACTTAACATGGCATCCGACGGGACACGACGGCATCCGACGGGACCTCGTAAGGTTACTCCACATAGAAGCTGGGGTAACCTTACGCGAACGAAAACGACGTACGCGACGACGGGGCGACGTAAAAGCGATCGAGAATCGGCGTACTACTTCATTTGCATATGCAAATGAAAAAACAACGTAAAGGCCACCTAGTGGCCGGAGTTGTCATTACACCTACGATCCGAAAGTGTAATTGGATTACACTTGTCGGATGTAGAAGCGTATCTATGCAAAAGTGATGCACAGCATCACACGCATAGATACGACTAAAAAAAAAAGGCGATACGACGGGGTATCTGAGATACTCCGTCGTAACGCCTCTGAGAATCTGGCCCTTAGTGTTTAGTGCATATTAGTTTAGTAATCCAGGAAATGATCTCCGTTTTCGCGTGTTGACGAGAATTTCGCAAACAATTTCGCATTAGCGAAATTTCGCAATTTTTTTTTTTATAAAATATCACGAATATTCGATATTAACGAATATTTCGCGAATATTCTTCTATATATTCGTGAAATATCGCGAAATCGAATATGGCGTATTCCGCTCATCACTATCAGCGACTCTCTGCCCATCACCGCCCCCCCTCACAGCCTCTCAAGGCTTACTCTTTGGTCCCCGGCTACTACTGGATGGGGAGCGGAGGAAGATCACTCCACCAGGGAAGGCAAGGAGACAGGCAAGTGGCTGGCCAGGATTTGAGCCAAGGCAGAAGAAAATGCGAGCGAAGCTGAATGGGCATGCACCCGAAACTGAAGAAATATTCCCTCCGCTCCGACCAGCACATGATCATCAGAAAGGGGCACAGATAATGGGAAAAATACAACCCCATATGCTAGTAGGCACGGTGGAGCAGGGGGGTGTAATTCAAATTAATTCTGCACTGATTGTCTTTGAAATTGCCCCGCCCCCTATTAAATCCAATCTGGGGACAAAACCAGGAACAGACTTGGTCCGGGGACAGTGTCCTCAATCAGGGGACTGTCCCCTGAAACTGGGGATGTCTGGTCACCCTACTGGAAGGACAACATGGCCCCTCATGGCAAAGATCTCTCTAAGGATCTGATATAAAGAATTGTGTCTCTACATAAAGATGGGCGAGGATATAAGAAGATCGCCGAGACCCTGAGACTGATCGGCAGGACGGAGGCCGGGACCATCCAGCGGTATAACAGGACGGGTTCCCCTCAGACCACCTGCCCCCTTCTATCCATAGAAATGCATGTGCCTCCACTGTGGGGACGCTCACTGTTTAGTGTTAGGACCACAGATCACAGGGTGCCTTGGCGCGGCTCTGTGGCTCAGGCATGCGTTTGCAAATGCGTGTGGACACAACCCCTGTTTTTAACGCATTCTGTTAGACAGGTTAATTGGTTGTCCTGCAAGCTGGTCGGTAAGTAGGCTTGTTTTTTTTTTGGGCATTCCCCAGGTTTTTGTTGTTATCCCCTCAGAACAGGCCTCTCCATGGTCCACCAATAGAAGTTGAGGTCACGTGATCAGCGTCATATCCAGAGGTTGTATTTGGGAAATAGACGTATGAGTGCTGCCGGCATTGCTGGGGGAGGGGTCAGCCTGTCAGAGCTCAGACCATACGCCGCACACTGCATCAAATTGGTCCCCAGAAGGAAGCCTCTTCTAAAGATGAGGCACAAGAAAGAGCCGCAAACAGTTTGCTGAAGACAAGCAGACTAAGGACATGGATTACTGGAACCGCGTCCTGTGGTCTGATGAGACCAAGATAAAGGTATTTGGTGTCAGGTGTGTGTGTGTGGGGGGACGGGGGACGGACCAGGTGAGGAGGACAAAGACAAGTGTGTCCTGTCTACAGTCAGGCATGGTGGTGGGAGTGTCATGGTCTGGGGATGCATGAGTGCTGCCGGCACTGGGTGGCTACAGATCATTGAGGGGACCATGAATGCCAACATGTACTGTGACCTACTGAAGCCGAGCATGATCCCCTCTCTTCAGAGACTGGACCGCAGGGTAGTATTCCAACATGATAACCACCCCAAACACACCTCCAAGACCACCACTTCCTTGCTATAGAAGCTGAGGGTAAAGGTGATGGACTGGAAAACAGCAGGGGGCGCTAGAAACTGATTGTTTAAATACAATAGTGAACTATGTATATCCCCATCAAAGGAGATAATCAGAATAAAGGTGCAATACAGTGCAAAGTGTTAGTATTGCACCTTTATTCTGATTATCTCCTTTGATGGGGATATACATAGTTCACTATTGTATTTAAACAATCAGTTTCTAGCGCCCCCTGCTGTTTTCCATTTATCGATTCTAATTTGAATTTTTGGGGTGCAGCTCACTTAGTGGTTAATTTATATCACGTTAATACACATTTATTAGTTATTTTGGCGCGAGATCCTTACCCTACCAAAGGTGATGGACTGGCCAAGCATCTCCAGACCTAAACCCTATTGAGCATCTGTGGGGGATCCTTAAACAGAAGGTGGAGGAGAGCAAGGTCTCCAACATCCACCAGCTACGTCATGTCATCATGGAGGAGGGGAAGAGGACTCCAGTGACAACCTGTGAAGCTCTGGTGACCTCCATGCCCAAGAGGTTTAAGGCAGTGCTGCAAAATAATGGCGGCCACACAAAATACTGACACTTTGGGCCCAATTTGGAGATTTAAACTTAGGGGTGTCCTGACTTTTGTTGCCAGCGGTTTAGACATGAATGGCTGTGTGTTGAGTTATTTGTTATACAAGCTGTACACTCACTACACAACCCCTCCCCCCCATGTACACTCACTACACAACATTGTAGATACAAAGCGTCGTCATTTCTTCAGTGTTGTCACAAGAAATGTGACTGAGGGGGTGTACTTACCTTTGTCATGTATTGTATGTCTTCAGAATGGTCCTGTGCGATGTTAAAAATCCTGCATGCCACATTTTTAGTGCAAAAAAAAAAGCACCTCCCATTTGAAAGTAAAAAACGCACCCGTGTTGCGTTTTTGATGCGCTTTTTTGAGTCACTTTTGTGGCACCTTTTTCTATCGGCAAAACGCAGATAACCCTATTTTCTGTCTAGTATATAGCGGTCTTGTTCGTGTCACCGGTGAGCCGGGACTTTCACCAGCATTGTGCCATTTTATTTCGAGCCCCTCGGCCCGTCCGGAGAATTATGATTTCCCCCCCCCCCTCGGCCTCCAGAGAGTTCTGATCTCCCCGGCCCGTCTGGAGAGTTCTGATCTCCTCGGCCCGCCTGGAGAGTTCTGATCTCCTCGGCCCGCCTGGAGAGTTCTGATCTCCTCGGCCCGCCTGGAGAGTTCTGATCTCCTCGGCCCGCCTGGAGAGTTCTGATCTCCTCGGCCCGCCTGGAGAGTTCTGATCTCCTCGGCCCGCCTGGAGAGTTCTGATCTCCTCGGCCCGCCTGGAGAGTTCTGATCTCCTCGGCCCGCCTGGAGAGTTCTGATCTCCTCGGCCCGCCTGGAGAGTTCTGATCTCCTCGGCCCGCCTGGAGAGTTCTGATCTCCTCGGCCCGTCTGGAGAGTTCTGATCTCCTCGGCCCGTCTGGAGAGTTCTGATCTCCTCGGCCCGTCTGGAGAGTTCTGATCTCCTCGGCCCGTCTGGAGAGTTCTGATCTCACCGGCCCGTCTGGAGAGTTCTGATCTCCTCAGCCCGTCTGGAGAGTTCTGATCTCCTCGGCCCGTCTGGAGAGTTCTGATCTCCTCGGCCCGTCTGGAGAGTTCTGATCTCCTCGGCCCGTCTGGAGAGTTCTGATCTCCTCGGCCCGTCTGGAGAGTTCTGATCTCCTCGGCCCGCCTGGAGAGTTCTGATCTCCTCGGCCCGCCTGGAGAGTTCTGATCTCCTCGGCCCGCCTGGAGAGTTCTGATCTCCTCGGCCCGACGGGAAAATTCTGATCTCCGCGGCCCGACGGGAAAATTCTGATCTCCGCGGCCCGACGGGAAAATTCTGATCTCCGCGGCCCGACGGGAAAATTCTGATCTCCGCCCCCCGACGGGAAAATTCTGATCTCCGCGGCCCGACGGGAAAATTCTGATCTCCTCGGCCCGTCTGGAGAGTTCTGATCTCCTCGGCCCGTCTGGAGAGTTCTGATCTCCCCGGCCCGTCTGGAGAGTTCTGATCTCCCCGGCCCGTCTGGAGAGTTCTGATCTCCTCGGCCCGCCTGGAGAGTTCTGATCTCCTCGGCCCGCCTGGAGAGTTCTGATCTCCTCGGCCCGCCTGGAGAGTTCTGATCTCCTCGGCCCGTCTGGAGAGTTCTGATCTCCTCGGCCCGTCTGGAGAGTTCTGATCTCCTCGGCCCGTCTGGAGAGTTCTGATCTCCTCGGCCCGTCTGGAGAGTTCTGATCTCCTCGGCCCGTCTGGAGAGTTCTGATCTCCTCGGCCCGTCTGGAGAGTTCTGATCTCCTCGGCCCGTCTGGAGAGTTCTGATCTCCGCGGCCCGTCTGGAGAGTTCTGATCTCCGCGGCCCGATGGGAAAATTCTGATCTCCGCGGCCCGTCTGGAGAGTTCTGATCTCCGCGGCCCGACGGGAAAATTCTGATCTCCTAGGCCCGTCTGGAGAGTTCTGATCTCCTCGGCCCGTCTGGAGAGTTCTGATCTCCCCGGCCCGTCTGGAGAGTTCTGATCTCCCCGGCCCGTCTGGAGAGTTCTGATCTCCCCGGCCCGTCTGGAGAGTTCTGATCTCCTCGGCCCGTCTGGAGAGTTCTGATCTCCTCGGCCCGTCTGGAGAGTTCTGATCTCCTCGGCCCGTCTGGAGAGTTCTGATCTCCTCGGCCCGTCTGGAGAGTTCTGATCTCCTCGGCCCGTCTGGAGAGTTCTGATCTCCTCGGCCCGTCTGGAGAGTTCTGATCTCCTCGGCCCGTCTGGAGAGTTCTGATCTCCTCGGCCCGTCTGGAGAGTTCCGATCTCCTCGGCCCGTCTGGAGAGTTCTGATCTCCCCGGCCCGTCTGGAGAGTTCCGATCTCCTCGGCCCGTCCAGGGATGATTTATCCCGTCTCCTATCAGCCAGCAGTCAGAAGTAATGAAGGGAAGAAAGACCCCGCTCCTAAATTGGGTGGTACATTGTTTATCACCCTGCGCTATCGTCGTCATGGATACCAGGACACACAAACGCCGAGCACAAAGCCGCTCCGGCCCGCAGACAATAGCTGACCTCGACAAGTCATTGTGGACACAAGACCAACAGAAACCTTCGTCCAGAGAAGTGGTGAGGGGCGCCGAAGAGACACAAGTTTACTTACTGGGAGTGAAGGGTGTCAGAGCGCCCCCCCAACGCCCAGCTGTTACCCCCCCCAATACCGCAGGTCCTGAACCCCCCCACCGCAGACCCCCGACGCTGAGAAAGGAATGCAGACATGGCTGTGAAGAAGGAGAAGAGTTTACGACCGCTGTCACCACTATTTGTAGTCGTGAGTGTCATGATCGGGGCAGCCTACCCCCTAGAAACAGGTAGGTAACGGGAACTGATCCAGGGGGTGGGGGGGCGGGGGTGATTGGTTATGAGTTGTTGTCGGTCCGTCTGTAATATTTGAGGCTGTGCCGTGCCGCCGCTCATTCTGGGGGTTGCAGGATTGTGTTCATAGGATTTCTATTCATGGTTCTCCTCCGGATTCGGGAAGGTTTGGCCGGTCTTTGGTGTTTCCGTGGTGGAGTCATTCACTTGTATCGTCTCTTCATCCCACTCCGGGGGGCTTACAGGTATGATCTGGGGGGACACTTTCCTGTTCATCCCACTTCGGGGGGATTATATGTATGATCTGGGGGGACACGTTCCTGTCCATCCCACTCCGGGGGGCTTACAGGTATGATCTGGGGGGACACGTTCCTGTCCATCCCACTCCGGGGGGCTTACAGGTATGATCTGGGGGGACACGTTCCTGTCCATCCCACTCCGTGGGGCTTACAGGTATGATCTGGGGGGACACGTTCCTGTCCATCCCACTCCGGGGGGCTTACAGGTATGATCTGGGGGGGGGGAAACGTTCCTGTCCATCCCACTCCGGGGGTCTTACAGGTATGATCTGGGGGGACACGTTCCTGTCCATCCCACTCCGGGGGGCTTACAGGTATGATCTGGGGGGGAAACGTTCCTGTCCATCCCACTCCGGGGGGCTTACAGGTATGATCTGGGGGGACACGTTCCTGTCCATCCCACTCCGGGGGGCTTACAGGTATGATCTGGGGGGACACGTTCCTGTCCATCCCACTCCGGGGGGCTTACAGGTATGATCTGGGGGGACACTTTCCTGTCCATCCCACTCCGGGGGGCTTACAGGTATGATCTGGGGGACAATTTTCTTTTCTATCCCACTCTGGGGGGCTCATATGTATGATCTGGGGGGACACTTTCCTGTTCATCCCACTCCAGGGGGCTTACAGGTATGATCTGGGGAGACACTTTCCTGTCCATCCCACTCCGGGGGGCTTACAGGTATGATCTGGGGGGACACTTTCCTGTCCATCCCACTCTGGGGGGCTTACAGGTATGATCTGGGGGGACACTTTCCTGTCCATCCCACTCTGGGGGGGGACACTTTCCTGTTCATCCCACTTCGGGGGGCTTATATGTATGATTTGGGGGGACACATTCCGGGGGGCTCACAGGTATGATCTGGGGGGGACACTCCGGGGCGCTGATATGACGGGAAGGTTTGGTCGGTCTTTAGTGTTTCCTTGGTGGAGTCATTCACTTGTATCGACTCTTCATCCCACTCCGGGGGGCTTACAGGTATGAACTGGGGGGACACTTTCCTGTCCATCCCACTCGGGGGGGTTTACAGGTATGATTTGGGGGGACAATTTCTTGTCTATTCCACTCTGGGGGGCTCATATGTATGATCTAGGGGACACTTTCCTGTCCATTCCACTCCAGGGGCTTTATATGTATGATTTGAGGGGACACATTCCGGGGGGCTTACAGGTATGATCTGGGGGGACACTTTCTTGTTCACCCCCCCTGGGGGGCTTACAGTTATGATCTGGGGGAACACACACTCCGGGGGGGCTTACAGGTATGATCTGGGGACACACACTCCTGGGGGCTCATATGTATGACCTGGGGGAACATTTTTCCTATACATCCCACTTTGGGGGGGCTTATAGTTATGATCGGGGGGGACACTTTTCCATTCATCACACTCCGGGGGGGCTTATATGTATGATTTGGGGGGACACATTCCGGGGGTGCTCACAAGTATGATCTGGGGGGACACTTTCCTGTTCATCCCACTCTGGGGAGCTTACAGGTATGATCTGGGGGGACACACTCCTGGGGGCTCATATGTATGAATTGGGGGGACACACTCCGTGGGGGCTTACATGTATAATCTGGGGGATCATTTTCCTGTCAATCCCACTCTGGGGGGGCTTACAGGTATGATCTGGGGGGGCACACTCCTGGGGGCTCATATGTATGACCTGGGGGAACATTTTTCCTGTCCATTCCACTTTGGGGGGGCTTACAATTATGATCTGGGGGGACACTTTTCCGTTCATCCCCCTCCGGGGGGCTTATATGTATGATTTGGGAAGACACATTCCGGGGTGTGCTCACAAGTATGATCTGGGGGGACACTTTCCTGTTCATCCCACTTTGGGGGGCTTATAAGTATGATCTGGGGGGGGGACACTCCGGGGGCTCATATGTATGATCTGGGGGGACACACTCGAGGGGGCTTACAGGTATGATTTGGGGGGGGAGACTTTCCTGTTCATCCCACTTCATGGGGCTTATATGTATGATTGGGGGGGACACATTCTGGGGGGCTTACAGGTATGATTGGGGGGGGGGGAGACTTTCCTGTTCATCCCACTCCATGGGGCTTATATGTATGATTTAGGGGGCGGACACATTCTGGGGGCTCATATGTATGATCTGGAGGGGACACACACTCCAGGGGGCTTACAGGTATGATTTGGGGGGGAGACTTTCCTGTTCATCCCACTTCATGGGGCTTATATGTATGATTGGGGGGGACACATTCTGGGGGGCTTACAGGTATGATTGGGGGGGGGAGACTTTCCTGTTCATCCCACTCCATGGGGCTTATATGTATGATTTAGGGGGGGACACATTCTGGGGGCTCATATGTATGATCTGGAGGGGACACACTCCAGGGGGCTTACAGGTATGATTTGGGGGGGAGACTTTCCTGTTCATCCCACTTCATGGGGCTTATATGTATGATTGGGGGGGGGACACATTCTGGGGGTATGATCTGGGGGGACATTTACCTGTTCATCCCACTTTGATGGGGGAGTGGCCATGTGACCAATATAAGACATCTACACTGTGCAGTCCCTACTTTTCCCAACCAGAAGTTCAGGGAAGGGGCATGAAGCCACAAGGAACGATCGGATGTGATGACAACACACGAGATCTGAATACTCGATGTCAGAGGGTTTCTTGGTGCCCCTTCCATGTATAACGCAGTGCGGGAATGGGACCGAGTAATCGCTGCTCCTGGATTTTCTATAGAAGTCTCCATATTCCATTCCTCCAATAACATCTCACCGATCGAACCCTACGGAGATCTTCACCTATCGGAAGCAATGACTTTTATCTGACAATGTTCCTCCCTCCATCCCTACACAGTGATATAAAGTGTGAATTAATGATCCCGTATTTCCCGGCTTTTAGGAAGGTCGGCGGTGAGGCTCCAGTCTTTGTTGGGAAGGTCGGCGGTGAGGCTCCGGTCTTTGATGGGAAGGTTGGCGGTGAGGCTTCTGTCTTTGTTGGGAAGGTTGGCGTGAGGCTCTGGTCTTTGTTAGGAATGTCGGCGGTGAGGCTCAGGTCTCTGTTGGAAAGGTCGGCAGTGAGGCTCCGGTCTTTGTTGGGAAGGTTGGCGTGAGGCTCCAGTCTCTGTTGGAAAGGTCGGCGGTGAGGCTCCTGTGTTTGTTGGGAAGGTCGGCGGTGAGCCTCCGGTCTTTGTTGGGAAGGTCTGCGGTGAGGCTCCGGTCTTTGTTGGGAAGTTAGGCAGTGAAGCTCCGGTCTTTGTTGGGAAGGTCGGTGGTGAGGATCCGGTCTTTGATGGGAAGGTTGGCGGTGAGGCTCTGGTCTTTGTTAGGAATGTCGGCGGTGAGGCTCAGGTCTCTGTTAGAAAGGTCGGCGGTGAGGCTCCGGTCTTTGTTGGGAAGGTTGGCGTGAGGCTCCAGTCTCTGTTGGAAAGGTCGGCGGTGAGGCTCCTGTGTTTGTTGGGAAGGTTGGCGGTGAGGCTCCGGTCTTTGTTGGGAAGGTCTGCGGTGAGGCTCCGGTCTTTGTTGGGAAGTTAGGCGGTGAAGCTCCGGTCTTTCTTGGGAAGGTTGGCGGTGAGGTTCTGTTCTTTGTTGGAAAGGTCAGCAGTGAATTTCCGGTCTTTGTTGGGAAGGTTGGCGTGAGGCTCTGGTCTTTGTTGGGAATGTCGGCAGTGAGACTCCGGTCTTTGTTGGGAAGTTTGACGATGAGGCTCCGGTCTTTGTTGGGAAGGTTGGCGTGAGGCTCTGGTCTTTGTTGGGAATGTCGGCAGTGAGACTCCGGTCTTTGTTGGGAAGTTTGACGATGAGGCTCCGGTCTTTGTTGGGAAGGTTGGCGTGAGGCTCAGGTCTCTGTTGGGAAGGTCGGCGGGGAGGCTCCGGTCTTTGTTGGGAAGGTTGGCGTGAGTCTCCTATGTTTGTTGGGAAGGTCGGCGGTGAGGCTCCTGTGTTTGTTGGGAAGGTCGGCGGTGAGGCTCCTGTGTTTGTTGGGAAGGTCTGCGGTGAGGCTCCGGTCTTTGTTGGGAAGGTTGGCGGTGAGGCTCCTGTCTTTGTTGGGAAGGTTGGCGTGAGGCTCTGGTCTTTGTTGGGAATGTCGGCAGTGAGACTCCGGTCTTTGTTGGGAATGTCGGCAGTGAGACTCCGGTCTTTGTTGGGAAGTTTGACGATGAGGCTCCGGTCTTTGTTGGGAAGGTTGGCGTGAGGCTCCTATGTTTGTTGGGAAGGTCGGCGGTGAGGCTCCTGTGTTTATTGGGAAGGTCGGCGATGAGGCTCCTGTGTTTGTTGGGAAGGTCGGCGGTGAGGCTCCGGTCTTTGTTGGGAAGGTCTGCGGTGAGGCTCCTGTCTTTGTTGGGAAGGTTGGCGTGAGGCTCTGGTCTTTGTTGGGAATGTCGGCAGTGAGATTCCGGTCTTTGTTGGGAAGTTTGACGATGAGGCTCAGGTCTTTGTTGGGAAGGTTGGCGTGAGGCTCAGGTCTCTGTTGGGAAGGTCGTCGGTGAGGCTCCGGTCTTTGTTGGGAAGGTTGGCGTGAGGCTCTGGTCTTTGTTGGGAATGGCAGCAGTGAATCTCCGGTCTTTGTTGGGAAGGTTGGCGTGAGGCTCTGGTCTTTGTTGGGAAGGTTGGCGTGAGGCTCTGGTCTTTGTTGGGAAGGTTGGCGTGAGGCTCTGGTCTTTGTTGGGAATGTCAGCAGTGAATCTCCGGTCTTTGTTGGGAAGGTTGGCGTGAGGCTCTGGTCTTTGTTGGGAAGGTTGGCGTGAGGCTCTGGTCTTTGTTGGAAATGTCAACAGTGAATCTCCGGTCTTTGTTGGGAAGGTTGGCGTGAGGCTCTGGTCTTTGTTGGGAATGTCAGCAGTGAATCTCCGGTCTTTGTTGAGAAGTTTGACGATGAAGCTCCGGTCTTTGTTGGGAATGTTGGCGTGAGGCTCAGGCCTCTGTTGGGAAGGTCGTCGGTGAGGCTCAGGTCTCTGTTGGGAAGGTTGGCGGTGAGGTTCTGTTCTTTGTTGGAAAGGTCAGCAGTGAATCTCCGGTCTTTGTTGGGAAGGTTGGCGTGAGGCTCTGGTCTTTGTTGGGAATGTCGGCAGTGAGACGCCGGTCTTTGTTCGGAAGTTTGACGATGAGGCTCCGGTCTTTGTTGGGAAGGTTGGCGTGAGGCTCAGGTCTCTGTTGGGAAGGTCGGTGGTGAGGCTCCTGTGTTTTGTTGGGAAGGTCGGCGATGAGGCTTTGGTCTTTGTTGGTAAGATTGCGGTAAAGCTTTGGTCTTTGTTGGTAAGGTTATCGGTGAAGCTCCGGTCTTTGTTGTGGATAAAGATTCGGGGAGGATGTTGGACACGCGCCCCGTTCATTCTCCAATAAAGATAATTTATTGTCTGTATTGTGTGTGTGTGTGTGTGTGTGTGTATAGTGCAAGCTGAGGAGCTGAGATACCGAATGTGTGTGGGGGGAAGGGGAGGGCAGATAAACCCTATTCATGCCACACTCCACCGCCATGTATTTATGAGTGGTGTCACCCCCACCCCCCGCCATGTATTTATGAGTGGTGTCACCCCCACCCCCGCCATGTATTTATGAGTGGTGTCACCCCCACCCCCGCCATGTATTTATGAGTGGTGTCACCCCCACCCCCGCCATGTATTTATGAGTGGTGTCACCCCCACCCCCGCCATGTATTTATGAGTGGTGTCACCCCCACCCCCGCCATGTATTTATGAGTGGTGTCACCCCCACCCCCCGCCATGTATTTATGAGTGGTGTCACCCCCACCCCCCGCCATGTATTTATGAGTGGTGTCACCCCCACCCCCGCCATGTATTTATGAGTGGTGTCACCCCCACCCCCCGCCATGTATTCATGAGTGGTGTCACCCCCACCCCCCGCCATGTATTTATGAGTGGTGTCACCCCCACCCCCGCCATGTATTTATGAGTGATGTCACCCCCACCCCCGCCATGTATTTATGAGTGATGTCACCCCCACCCCCGCCATGTATTTATGAGTGGTGTCACCCCCACCCCGCCATGTATTTATGAGTGATGTCACCCCCACCCCGCCATGTATTTATGAGTGGATGTCACCCCCACCCCGCCATGTATTTATGAGTGGTGTCACCCCCACCCCGCCATGTATTTATGAGTGGTGTCACTCGTCAGCCAGTGAAGGGTATCAATACATTCTGCAATTTCTAAAGCAGTGGTCTCCAAGCTGTGCCCGGGGCCTTTGCTTGCCTTTATCCGGCCCTAGAGTCTTTATTCCTCTCACTGACACCAATGGTGGGGTACTCTCCCTCCCACCAACACCAACAATGGGACTCTATACCTTTTAACGACACCAATGGTGGGGCACTATCCCTTCCACCGATACCAATGGTGGGGCACCATACCTTCCACAAACACCAATGGTGGGGCACTATCCCTTCCACCAACAATGGGACACTATCCCTTCCACTGACGCCAATGGTGGGACACTATCCCTTTCACCGACGCCAATGATGGGGCACTATCCCTTTCACCGACGCCAATGATAGGGCACTATCCCTCCCATTGACACCAACGGTGAGACACTATTGCTTTTACTGACACCGACAGTGGGACACTATCCCTTCCACCAATGCAAACGATGGAACATTATTCCTGCCACCGACACTATTTCTCCCCCTAATACCAAAGACGGGGCATTGTTTACTCCCACTGGGCAAAGTCTGGCCCCCCCTAAAGTCTGGAGGACAGTCACCTGGGATCAGAGGCTCGCATGTTGCTTAGCCACATCCCGCCCCGGCTTATAGCAGAATGATGGATGTCTGGGGGTGGAGGGGTTTATTATCCTGACTGGACATCATATGACGTCCAGTAAGGTAAACTGCTCGTGCGCAGCGATCGGTAGCGCATCTCCGATCTCTGTAAAGAGCCTATGATGTAGACTCATTACCCTGTGTTCAATCACTGCTGGTCACGGCCTTACTAGTAAGTGCCAGTTATTGGCATTCCTTTATTCATCCTGACAGGGGGGGGTAAAGGAGAACTGATAAGTGGATCTCCTGACTGGGGGAGGGGGAGGGGGGTCTGCACTTATTATCAGTGCAGTGATTATCAGAGCAGCCCCCATTAGCGGTGCCCACCAATACCCACCTGTGATGCTGATCAGTGCCTGCCAATGAAGGAGAAAACTTGCGTCATTGCAACATTTTATAAGAGTGCCGAGTATTGAAGGGGGTGAAAGTGCCCGGTATTGAAGGGGGTGAAAGTGCCCGGTATTGAAGGGGGTGAAAGTGCCCGGTATTGAAGGGGGTGAAAGTGCCCAGTATTGAAGGGGGTGAAAGTTCCCAGTATTGAAGGGGGTGAAAGTGCCCAGTATTGAAGGGGGTGAAAGTTCCCAGTATTGAAGGGGGTGAAAGTGCCCAGTATTGAAGGGGGTGAAAGTGCCCAGTATTGAAGGGGGTGAAAGTGCCCGGTATTGAAGGGGGTGAAAGTGCCCGGTATTGAAGGGGGTGAAAGTGCCCGGTATTGAAGGGGGTGAAAGTGCCCGGTATTGAAGGGGGTGAAAGTGCCCGGTATTGAAGGGGGTGAAAGTGCCCAGTATTGAAGGGGGTGAAAGTGCCGGTATTGAAGGGGGTGACAGTGCCGGTATTGAAGGGGGTGAAAGTTCCCAGTATTGAAGGGGGTGAAAGTGCCCAGTATTGAAGGGGGTGAAAGTGCCGGTATTGAAGGGGGTGAAAGTGCCCGGTATTGAAGGGGGTGAAAGTGCCCAGTATTGAAGGGGGTGAAAGTGCCGGTATTGAAGGGGGTGAAAGTGCCGGTATTGAAGGGGGTGAAAGTGCCCAGTATTGAAGGGGGTGAAAGTGCCCGGTATTGAAGGGGGTGAAAGTGCCCAGTATTGAAGGGGGTGAAAGTGCCCAGTATTGAAGGGGGTGAAAGTGCCGGTATTGAAGGGGGTGAAAGTGCCCAGTATTGAAGGGGGTGAAAGTGCCGAGTATTGAAGGGGGTGAAAGTGCCCGGTATTGAAGGGGGTGAAAGTGCCCGGTATTGAAGGGGGTGAAAGTGCCCGGTATTGAAGGTGGTGAAAGTGCCCGGTATTGAAGGGGGTGAAAGTGCCCGGTATTGAAGGGGGTGAAAGTGCCCAGTATTGAAGGGGGTGAAAGTTCCCAGTATTGAAGGGGGTGAAAGTGCCCAGTATTGAAGGGGGTGAAAGTTCCCAGTATTGAAGGGGGTGAAAGTGCCCAGTATTGAAGGGGGTGAAAGTCCCCAGTATTGAAGGGGATGAAAGTGCCCGGTATTGAAGGGGGTGAAAGTGCCCGGTATTGAAGGGGGTGAAAGTGCCCGGTATTGAAGGGGGTGAAAGTGCCCAGTATTGAAGGGGGTGAAAGTGCCGGTATTGAAGGGGGTGACAGTGCCGGTATTGAAGGGGGTGAAAGTTCCCAGTATTGAAGGGGGTGAAAGTGCCCAGTATTGAAGGGGGTGAAAGTGCCGGTATTGAAGGGGGTGAAAGTGCCCGGTATTGAAGGGGGTGAAAGTGCCCAGTATTGAAGGGGGTGAAAGTGCCGGTATTGAAGGGGGTGAAAGTGCCGGTATTGAAGGGGGTGAAAGTGCCCAGTATTGAAGGGGGTGAAAGTGCCCGGTATTGAAGGGGGTGAAAGTGCCCAGTATTGAAGGGGGTGAAAGTGCCCAGTATTGAAGGGGGTGAAAGTGCCGGTATTGAAGGGGGTGACAGTGCCGGTATTGAAGGGGGTGAAAGTTCCCAGTATTGAAGGGGGTGAAAGTTCCCAGTATTGAAGGGGGTGAAAGTGCCCGGTATTGAAGGGGGTGAAAGTGCCCGGTATTGAAGGGGGTGAAAGTGCCGGTATTGAAGGGGGTGAAAGTGCCGGTATTGAAGGGGGTGAAAGTGCCCGGTATTGAAGGGGGTGAAAGTGCCCGGTATTGAAGGGGGTGAAAGTGCCTAGTATTGAAGGGGGTGAAAGTGCCGGTATTGAAGGGGGTGAAAGTGCCCGGTATTGAAGGGGGTGAAAGTGCCCGGTATTGAAGGGGGTGAAAGTGCCCAGTATTGAAGGGGGTGAAAGTGCCGGTATTGAAGGGGGTGAAAGTGCCCGGTATTGAAGGGGGTGAAAGTGCCCGGTATTGAAGGGGGTGAAAGTGCTCGGTATTGAAGGGGGTGAAAGTTCCCAGTATTGAAGGGGGTGAAAGTGCCCAGTATTGAAGGGGGTGAAAGTGCCCAGTATTGAAGGGGGTGAAAGTGCCCAGTATTGAAGGGGGTGAAAGTGCCCAGTATTGAAGGGGGTGAAAGTGCCCAGTATTGAAGGGGTTAACTTTTCAGCATTTGCAGAGCATCAGATTTGAAGCCTTGATGTTCCTCAGACATTGCAGAGCGCTGTGTTAGTCGGGAGGGCACATGCATTTATTGTCCTGTCCTAGTGCCTCACTCATGCCCACAGTAGATCTGTGCATTCGAACGCACAGAATCCGAAAGATCCGACATAAAAATACATTTTTTTTTGCGACAACAGTTGGATATAGACAGGAGATTCGTCATGACGGTGACAATAGCGATCTGCGTCTATCGAGCCTGTGGTCGAATGTGCCGAACCTAACGCTATTATTCCAAGATTACAGTGGAACCTCAGAGTGCGAGTGACGCGGTTAACGTGCGTTTCGCAATACGAGCGCTGTACTTCTATAAATCCTAACTCGGTTTGCGAGTGTTGTCTCGCAGGACCAACAGGATTCAGGCCAAAGCAGTGTGCAGTATCGCTTTTGGCCTGAGGTGGGGGGGTGGGGGGGGTCAAAGCCGAACACCGCCGATCGGCGCTGTTTGGAAATGCACAGAAAGGCTCGTGAACGGTTTGCCAAGATCAGCTAAACTGTCCTCGGGCCTTTCCGCCTGTTTCCGAGGCTCTCCGGTGCCCCGCCGCCTCTGGCCGCATGCGGTATTGCATGCCGTTGAAGTCAATGCGGAACAAATTGTTTTCATTCCCATTGACTTCAATGGAGAAACTGGCTTTGATATGCGAGTGCTTTGGATTACGAACATTCTCCTGGAACGGATTATGCTCGTAATCCAAGGTTCCACCGTATTCGCCATGGAGAGAGAAAAGATTCGACATTATAGAGACATGAAGATTCGACGAAGCAGCTAAAAGCATACGATCGCCGCATGGGCGCCCGCTGACATTTTTTCAGAGGGGGGCGCTTCGGCAGCGGTGATACACAGTCGCATTTAACCCTTTATTAAAACGCTAATGGGGGTTAAACCCCCCCCCCCCCCCCGGGCAGCTAAAACAATGGTAAAGAGCTGTTTTTTAGTGACACTTTACCGATAACGTGGTCAGCTGGCAGTGTGAAATAGCTCTTGAGATAATTCAGCTTCACTCCATGCCCATATAAAAATAGCCTACCCCCTTCAGCACAGACCCCTCCATTCAGCACAGATGGACCCCCTTCAGCACAGACCCCTCCATTCAGCACCGATGGACCCCCCCCCCCTTCAGCACAGACCCCTCCATTCAGCACAGATGGACTCCCTTCAGCACAGACCCCCCCATTCTGCACAGACCCCTCTATTCAGCACAGATGGACCCCCTTCAGCACAGACCCCTCCATTCAGCACCGATGGACCCCCCCCCCCTTCAGCACAGACCCCCTCCATTCAGCACAGATGGACCCCCTTCAGCACAGACCCCTCCATTCAGCACCGATGGACCCCCCCCCCCCCTTCAGCACAGACCCCTCCATTCAGCACAGATGGATTCCCTTCAGCACAGACCCCCCCATTCTGCACAGACCCCTCTATTCAGCACAGATGGACCCCCTTCAGCACAGACCCCTCCATTCAGCACCGATGGACCCCCCCCCCCCTTCAGCACAGACCCCTCCATTCAGCACAGATGGACCCCCTTCAGCACAGACCCCTCCATTCAGCACCGATGGACCCCCCCCCTTCAGCACAGACCCCTCCATTCAGCACTGATGGACCCCCCCCCCTTCAGCACAGACCCCTCCATTCAGCACAGATGGACCCCCTTCAGCACAGACCCCTCCATTCAGCACCGATGGACCCCCCCCCCCCTTCAGCACAGACCCCTCCATTCAGCACAGATGTACTCCCTTCAGCACAGACCCCCCCATTCTGCACAGACCCCTCTATTCAGCACAGATGGACCCCCTTCAGCACAGACCCCTCCATTCAGCACCGATGGACCTCCCCCCCTTCAGCACAGACCCCTCCATTCAGCACAGATGGACCCCCTTCAGCACAGACCCCCCCATTCTGCACAGACCCCTCCATTCAGCACAGATAGACCCCCCCTTCAGCACAGACCCCCCCACTCTGCAACAGACCCCCCCTCAGCACAGACAGACCCCCCTCCCCCATCCCATTCAGTACCTCAGATAAGACATCAGTGCGGCACAGGCACAGCAGGTTCCCCCCCCCTGTGTACACATAAACAACAGAGGGGGAGGCGGCTTTACTCTGCTCGCTGTGCCTGTGTGACATCCGGGCCGAGACCGCTCAGACAGCCCGCGGCCGCTAGACTCTTCAACACCTTCTCGATTTTTCAGGGGGGGGGTCAATTGCCCCCCCTTGCCCTATGGAGCAGATGCCCATGGATCGCAACGAGCCGACTTTTGTGGTAAAATGCTCCACCCATAGGCTATAGTAGAATTCTATTGTTGGTTGACTAGTAATAATAATTAATGACTATACAACATTAGAATTCTACTATAGCTTGTGGGCGGAGAATTCGACTCGGAAATGTACGATCGCGGCATCGAATCTTTTAGCTGCTCTGTGGAATCTTCTTAGAACATTCGACAGACAAACGCAAGGTGTCATGCGGAGTCCCTCAGGAGTCACTCTTGTCGCCCGTACTATTCAATATCTATCTCCGGCCTCTCCCTGAAACCATCAGTAACCAGAATTTTCTCTACCACTCCTATGCGGATGACACCCAACTCTACTTTCATATCAGCAACAAAAAGGATCGTTATCTCGGACTAGAGAAATGCCTCACTCTGATAGAAGATTGGATGACGGAGAGTTACCTTAATGTCAATGGCTCAAATCCAGAACTTCTTCTGTTCCACCCCAACCGAAAGAGACTTGCTACCACAACATGGACGCCCGCCCATCTTGGGACAAACCATTACCCCTAGCACCAAAGTCAAAAGCCTCGGAGTCACCTTTCACTCCGACATGACAATGGATGCACAGATAGGTTCAGTAGTCAGCGGATCCCACCGTCTGCTGCGCCTACTACGTAGACTCCTTCCCTTCATCCCAAAAGAAGACACAGCAGTCGTGGTGGGAACAATAATCAACTCCAAACTCGACCAGTGTTGCCAACCTACCAGATGGAAATTTACTGGCACGACACCTGAAATTTACTGGCGCAGCCACGTTTTTACTGGCATTTCACAAAAGTTATAAAATTACATTTTTAGGTGAAATTTTTTAGTATTTAGGCCACAAACAAGTACGCTAGGCAAATAGCAATGTGATATTAAGGTAAAAAAATATATTTTTGTTATTTTCAATATAATAAGGGCAAATTATTTAGTCACATTCCCCTCTGACACCAACACCCGCTGTCTTCACCCCCCCTCTGAGGTGCCAAAATCTCCCCCAGCCTCCAATCTCCCCCAGGCCCAATGCCTCCAATGACCCCCTGCCTCCATCGTCCCCTGCCTCCACCCCCTCTGCGGTGCCACCCACAACCCCTGTCTCCATCCCCACCCTCTGCGGTGCCACCAACACCCCCTGCCACTAAAACCCCTTACCTCCAATCTCCCCCTGCCTCCATTGCCCCCTGCCTCCATACCCCTCTGCGGTGCCACCACAGCCACCAAACCCCCCGCTGCCTCCAATCACCCCCTGCCTCCAATTTCCATGCGCAGTTCCAAGCCGTACCGATCTCGGCTATTTTTACTGGCACATTCCCGCAACCACGGACATTTACGAACGGGGAAAAAAAGTGCCTGTTTTTACGAACTGTCCGTAAAAATATGGACGGTTGGCAACACTGGACTCGACTATGCAAACGCCCTTTACATCGGACTCCCAAAGTACCAAATTGCTCGTCTACAAGTCGTCCAGAATACGGCGGCACGACTTGTAACAGGAAAAAAAAACCTGGGAATTGATCCCTTCCTCCCTCCACTGGTTGCCCGTAAAAGACAGAATCACGTTTAAGGCACTATGCCTGACGCACAAATGTGTTCAAGGAAGTGCCCACCAATATCTATGTGAAAAATTAAAATGTCACAACCCCAATCGCGTTCTCCGATCTACTAACCAAAATCTACTCCAGATACCCAAGGCCTGCTACAAGTCCAAAGGAGAACGAAGATTTGCAATCCAAGGACCTAGACTGTGGAATGCTTTACCAACCAGCATCCGAATGGAAGTGAATCGCCAGGCCTTCAGAAAAAAACTCAAAACCCTTCTATTCTGAAGGCAAAATACAGTAGGAAATGGACTCCAAGCGCCCTGAGGCGATTCAGTTCGCATGTGTTGCGCTATACAAGTTTTTCACTCACTCACCGTAAGCCTTCAATTGACAAATTCTACCCTAATTTGGATTTTTAGATTAATGTTTTTTTTTTAACAAAACAAAATAAATAAAAACGAATTTCGGGAGTAACTAAATAAATGTATTTTTTCGGACGAAACCGAAATTCCGAAACAAAATATTTCAGTGTGCGCCGGTCTAGCCAATAGCTTTCTACCAGAGCAACTCAGTCTGGTTGTTGGCCAAAATCACCTCGGCTTCTGGATGTGCTTTGCGTACAATGTCCATCTATAGATGCCTTCTAACTGAGCCTGTACCCATAGAGATAACCTGCCAGGATAAAAAAAAAAATAAAAAATGGTGGCCACCACTGGCGTCTAATTTCTGAAGCTTTAACCCTTACCTTTTTGTTTACTGCTTAGTGAATCTCTAACCCAGCACTGATTTTCGGACAATAAAATGAGTGCTACATTTATGAAATTTTGAAATATAGAAAGGTCTCCAGAGAGGGATGGCTGTATGCTTCTGGTGTAGCTCAATCTGTAGAGTGCTCGTCTTGAAGCTTAAAGGTTGTGTGTTCAAACCTGCATGCAGACACCCCAGTTTTGTGTTTCAGAGCCACCAAATATTTTTCAATTGTTCTGACCGTGTCGTATTCGCTATATAGTTCTCACCGTGTCGTATTCGGTATATAGTTCTCACCGTGTCGTATTCGGTATAAAGTTCTCACCGTGTCGTATTCGGTATAAAGTTCTCACCGTGTCGTATTCGGTATAAAGTTCTCACCGTGTCGTATTCGGTATAAAGTTCTCACCGTGTCGTATTCGGTATAAAGTTCTCACCGTGTCGTATTCGGTATAAAGTTCTACAGAGAAGTTACATAGTTGGATAGAGCCTGTGGCGTGTGGTGTTGGTGGGCTGCTGTCGAATGCTGAAAGCCCTTCAGATTTCTTAGTTCGAATCTCTGATGTGGTAACAATGTTTTGTTGGCCACTAAAAAAATTCTGTTGTTCTCATCCTGTTATGTTCAGAATATAGTTACACAGAGAAGTCAAGTTGTTGGCTGCAGCCTGTGGTGCACTGTGTTGGAGTGGTGCTGTTGAATGTGGAAAGCCCTGGATTTCTTGGTTCGAATCTCGGATGTGGTAGTTTTATGTTTCAAAGGCTTAGAGAGTCTGGATCCATGATATAGGGGCACTGGCAACGACTTCTCCTGTCTGCAGGTTCTGTGGCGCAGCATGTAAGCTACTGATGTTTGGATCAGAGGGCTGTAGGTTCGATTCCCACTGAGCGAGCAAAGATGATTCCTCAAAGTAGCACCAAGACTTTGGGGGTTGTCTGCATGAAATTGAACTGCAAATGAATTGGTTGAGACTTCCCTAAGTTGGTGGTGCGGATCACCGTTGGCTGGGTTTGGGTGAGCCTGTGAGCCTAGACTTGGGGGCAGGAGTACTGTGAAGGAGATGGGCATGTTGGTAAAAAATATGAGAATTATTGGGAAATTGTAAAAAAAATTGATTGCTTTCATAATCTTTGAGCTTCTTTCACCACCACCCCCCCATTGTACCAACTCCGGTTCTTTCAATGTTCAAGCTTCACTTTGTGGCACAGTATCCACAGCTTGTGGTTCTCACATGGTTGTAAGGACACCCACTTGACGGTTCTTTCACATGGTGCCAAGTTCACCCACTTGATTGTTACATGGTTGGACTCACATCCTTGAGGCTTCATTCCTATCTTGGCAAGGTCACTGACTTGATGGTTACATGGCTGGTACTCACATCCTTGAGGCTTCATTCCCATCTTGGTGAGGTTACTGACTTGATGGTTACATGGGTGGAACTTACATTGTTGAGGCTTGATTCACATTGTGCCAAGGTCACCAACTTAATGGCTGGAACTCAGGTATTTGAGGCTTCATTCAGGTGATGCCAAGGTCACTCACTTGATGATTTACATAGCTGAAACACAATCATTGAGGTTAATCGGTTGCATTGCTGGAGTCCAAGGTGACCCACATCATAGTTACACAGTTACCCCCCCATTACACACTTCTTACCTGTTTGGGAATCGAACTCACAGCCTTCAAACACCACACTCCTCGCTCCTACATGCTGCGCCACAGACCTGGATGTTCAAAGCTGCCAGCAGTGCCTATACATCCTAAATGCAACCAAGATTCAAGCCGCAAAGTGTAGTAACCCATAGCAACCGATATGCAGAGGATTAAAAAGAAGACTGGTTGCTATTGGTTTCAGCAGTTTGTACAACTCAAATAAATATATCTGAAAAGGTGACCGCCGGGGGATTTGAACTTTCAGCCATGTGGTTTAGAGATCACCGACATACCCACAAGGCTATAGTCTCAGATAGTGGGTGACACCCCAAACCAGAGTTGTGATATCATGACATCAGATATGATCAGTGGATTGATGTTCAAAACATTCTACTAAAGTGCCAACATCTAAGAAAAATAGTCTCCCAGTTGACCTTCCAAAGGATATTCCCATCTGGTAAAACTCTTTTTTTCGAGAATAGGTTACTTGGATCTTTATCTTAATTGCTGCCTGCAAAGTACAATGACCCAAAGCGACCATAACGGAAAAATACCATGACCAAAGCGACCGTAACATAGTAATACCTAGTCTGAAAGTTGATTGGTTATTATGGGATTCTTCAGTTGTCGTAACTTTAGTAAATTAATCACGAAAAGGTGGTTGCTTGAGGATTCGAACTTGCAACCTTATCGTTTGTGAGATCAGCGGCATACCTAGAAGGCCATTGTCTCAGGTGGTGGGTGTGGCTTAAACACGAGAGGTGTAATATTATGAAAGAACACAAGACTAGGGGCTTAATATTTGACTAGTCTGACACTTGGTCTAGACTCTAAAATTAATTCCAATATTGGTAAAACTTTAAAAAGTCCATTGCCACGAACCACAGGGCAATATGCTGCCTACGAAGTGCAATAATCCATCGCAATTAATAAGAAAGGAGAAGTCCTCTGAGGGTTGATTGGTTGCTTTAGGTTATTTAAATTGTAATAATTTAATCTGAAAGGGTGGTTCCCCAGGGATTTGAACTTGCAACCAATTTACTTGCTAGCCCAGTGTCTTCCATACAAGGCTATAGCCTCAGATGAAAGACCTTTCATTTAATGGACTACAATGTCACTAGAGGATAAATATTTACACAATTTACTAAACTGCGACCACCAGACGTGGATAAATCTCTCACCCAGCTTAGAGGACCTTCAAGAGTCCATGGCCACAAACCGCAGGACATCATCTCAACCGCTGCCTACAAAGTGCAATACCACATAGCAACCAATATGGAGGACACCTCGTCTCAAAGTTGATTGGTTGCACTGCAACTTTAATTACTAAATCTTAAAAAGGGTGTCCACCTGAGGATTCAAACTCACAACCTTTTATGTGTTAGCTCAACGGCATACATACAAGGGCATTTCCCCTGATGGTACATGAATCTCAGAACTAGAGCTTTTATGTCGTGGAATACCATATGACTAGTGCATTACTATTATTATTCAGACGTTTTCTGTTTTCCATATCGTCCTGTTTGGCTAATAGCTGGTTAATTTGGAGTTGCATGCGGTCAGATCCCGTTTGTAAGGGACGGCGTCCTCCACTAGGCCCGACCAAGTTTCTGCCGTCATGACTCTGTCGCGGAGCTTCTGGAAATCCTGACAGACATCCACCTTGACCTCCTTGATCTGCACCGTTAATGATGTCTGGCAGAAAGTAATGGCTTCAAGGAGTTTAGCGGTGTCTCCACTAGCCGGAGGTTGGGCCTCCCACGTGGGGCCACCATCGTCCTTCCCGTCCTTTCTGCGGAACTGGGCGAGTTTAGCCGTGGCTGCCTTCTGGGCTTTAGTCAGGGACATACCGCAGTGAGGCTACAAGGACTTCACAAGCTGGTCAGAGGTGATCAGAGTGCGTGGGGGGAGGGGACATTAGAGTGTAAGCTCCTCTGTACAGAGACTGATGTGACTGTGGGGGGAGGGGACATTAGAGTGTAAGCTCCTCTGTACAGAGACTGATGTGACTGTGGGGGGGAGGGGACATTAGAGTGTAAGCTCCTCGGGTACCGAGACTGATGTGATTGGCTCAGTGATCTTTGTACAGCACTGCAGTATGTCAGAGCTATATAAATGTATAATAATAATAATAGTGTGTGGCTGTGGGGGAGCGGACATTAGGGTGTAAGCTCCTGTGGTGCAGATATGACGGGTTTCCTCTCTCTCTCTCTCTGGCAGGGAATATGGTGGATTTCTGCGGTCAGACAATTAAAGGGGACGGGATGATAGTGAATTCTCACGCGGACTCCAGGAAATATTACTTTGTGTCGGTGGGGACGGACTGCCGGCTCACCATGGAAGCTGCGACTCCAAAGGACAAGGTCCAGTTCCAGTTTCGGTTCTTCCTGGTGTACAGCCTCCTGCGAATGTCCAATATGAGGAGCCCGGGGCAGAACAGCAGCGCACACGCTCCGTCCTCTCTAGAGACCCCCGGCCCCCCTGGATCTGTCAGTGACCCCTGTAATGCCGGCTCCTACGTCCAGTTCTATGACGGAAAAGACCTCCATGCGGAACCTCTGGGCACCCCGCTATGTGGAAAGACCACCCCCCGGCCGGTCCTGTCCACCGGCAACTACCTGACCCTTCGCCTGGTCACCCGGGGCCAGCAACCCAGAGTGGACTTTGTGGGAGACTTCACCTCCTTCCGGATCGGTAAGGACACCCTCCCCGTACCCCCTGGGAGGGATTTCATACTTTACAATCAGAGAACGGGAAGATTTGTGGGTTCAGAGATCTTGTGTATTATACTGAATAAGCCTGTTGCTGTAGAATTCAGAAATCCGACGGACTGTTTAGATGTTGAATTTTAAAAGCAGCGGCAAACCTGCTGATCTCACAGGTTTGCTAATCTGACAGAACACCTCTGCTTTTATAATTCAACGTGTAAATAGTCCGTCGGATTTCTAAATCCTGTATTTCACCAGATAAGCTCTGTTTACTGGTAAAAATAAGTGTGAAATGCAAAACTCTGGTGGGTGTAGCAAGATGTCCGCTTGCCCCTTCTCGGTGTATCCTTACTGTGATGGAGTGCGGGGTGTAGCAAGATGTCCGCTTGCCCCCTTCTCGGTGTAATCCTTACTGTGGAAGAGTGCGGGGTGTAGCAAGATGTCCGCTTGCCCCCTTCTCTGTGTAATCCTTACTGTGATGGAGTGCTGGGTGTAGCAAGATGTCCGCTTGCCCCTTCTTGGTGTATCCTTACTGTGATGGAGTGCGGGGTGTAGCAAGATGTCCGCTTGCCCCCTTCTCTGTGTAATCCTTACTGTGGAAGAGTGCGGGGTGTAGCAAGATGTCCGCTTGCCCCCTTCTCTGTGTAATCCTTACTGTGGAAGAGTGCGGGGTGTAGCAAGATGTCCTCTTGCCCCCTTCTTGGTGTACCCTTACAGTGATGGAGTACGGGGTGTAGCAAGATGTCCGCTTGCCCCCTTCTCACTGTATCCTTACTGTGGAGGAGTGCAGGGTGTAGCAAGATTGCGGGAGATGGAACATCACTTCCGAGACCAATTCTGACGGGCCGCCAAATCTGATGAAACACGCTGCCTCGTGGCCATCTTGGTACACCCCGCACTCATCCGCAGTAAGCCGAGAGTTAGAAGTCGGCAAGCGGCCATCTTGTTACACCCACCGGAGTCCTGCTTTTCACAGTTATTTTCACTAGTAAACTCGGCTTATATCGTGTAATACAGGATTTAGAAATCCGTCACACTGTTTTTATGTTGAATTTTAGAAGCAGCGGCAAACCTGCTGACCTCACAGGTTTGCTGATGTGACAGAACACCGCCGCTTTCACAATTAAAGATCAAAACAGCTGGACGGACCTCTGAATCCTGTATTTCACGATATAAGCTGAGCTTACTGTTAAAAAAAACTGAATAGCCACACTCTGGTGGGTGTATAAAGATGTCCGCTTGCCGACTTCTTACTCTCGGCATACTGCGGACAAGTGTGGGTGTACCAAGACGGCCGCGACGCAATGTGACTTTGGTTGCATATTCTGATGGGTAGTGGCTTTCTGATAGAACACTGGTGTTTCATCAAATTTGGCGACCCATCAGAATTGGTAACGGAAGTGACGTTCCATCGCCACCATCTTGCTACACCCTGCACTCCTCCACAGTAAGGATACACCAAAAAGGGGGCAAGCGGACATCTTGGTACACCCACCAGCGGCTTTCTGACTGGACACCGGAAACAAAAATGGCACCATTGACATCTGGGAAACCCGTAAGGTGATGTCAGGTCATCGCTTCTGGGTTACCATAGAAGACAGACGATCCCGGATTTGTTCGGCTTTCCAACAAGCCTGGTGGCGGGAGGTGCCGGCTGGTCGCTCTGGTCTCCTGGTGGAATGGAAAACCCAAGCAAGCCACGGAAGGTGGCAGGGGGAGGGTGGATGTTAGTTAGTGGTTAGGATTTCTATTACAAGAAAGCCGACCGCCTGCTCTAGTGGGGTGACTCTGAATAATACCCCGGCGCCGGTACGTGGCTGGTCTGGAAGTGGGTATTCCAGGTCTGATTGTCAGGTATTAGCCGTTGTCCGCCCCTCTCACCTCTCTGTATGACGGGGTGTCATTTCCGGTGTCAGTCCTCAGTGATCCAGTCATATTGGTGAAGACCCACCTGGACTCTCCTTCTTATAACCTATTCTTTCCCTCCCCACAGGATTCAACACCTCCGAGTGCAGACCGGAGCCGTACTTCTACTGCCACAACGGGAAGTGTATCCCCTCCAGCCTGGTGTGTGATGAACGGGACATCGATAACTGCGGTGACGGCAGCGACCAGTCCGCCAGTCCCCCCGCAAACTGCCAGCAAGACGGGGGGAGGGGTAAGTGCTCCGCCTCTAATTCCTGTATCCATGAAGACCCAATCGGCCCTGATGGGGCCCCTATGTGCATCTGGGGCCCCTGGGCTGTGCCAGCTGAATAAGAAGGCCCTTTATGTCTGCTCGCTGATTGGGTTCCAAGCGATGCAAAGACCTCCCTATTGGGTAGTCAGCCGAGCCACACTAACAGACACATTGGGGTTGTGAATTACTAAAGGCCAGTAGGCGGAGCTCTCTGCAAAGTGCAGGTGCTCCCGAGATTAGTGAATGAGGTAAACCTTCACTTTGCAAAGAATATCCAATCACGTGCAAGGAAAAAAAAAAAAAAAAAGCATTTTTTCTTGCACACGATTGGATGATGGAAGTCAGCTGAGCTTCTGCTCCTTTACTAAGCTCTGAAACAACTGCAAAGTGCAAAGTACACCGTCTATTTGCCTTTAGTAAATCAAAGCCCCAATGTGTCTGTTAGTGTGAGGCGGCCATCATGGAGCCCGGAGACCTTTCACTGGTCAGTCACCGCCAGCGACCCAACTGTCTATCAACTCCATTATGTCACACCAAAAACTTCTGTTTTGGGTGGGGGGAGGGGTGTCAAGTTTTCACTGGTACCTGGGGATTGGTTGAAGAGATTTGCCCTCACTTCCTGTCCCGCTGACAATCTTTTATCAGACAGGAAGTGAGGTAAAATCTGCAACAAGCACTCCTATAGAAAATAGAAGGGGGCAATGTTCATTGGGGGCAATGTGACTGCACTGCTGTGTTCATTGCTGGAGCTCCACTACACCACCTGGATACAAATTCCTCACACAACTTTGGGTTGTGTAGGGAACTCTGTCTTCCCTGGGTAGGAAGACGATCTCCTGGGATAGGGGGCAGTCTGCTCCCTGCATAGGTGGCGCCGGGGCACCATGCTCCTTAGGTAGGGGGCAGTCTCCTCTCTAGTTAAGGGGCAGTCTCCTCTCTGGTTAAGGGGCAGTCTCCTCCCTGGGTAAGGGGCAGTCTCCTCCCTGGGTAAGGGGCAGTCTCCTCCCTGGGTAGGGGGCAGCCTCCTTGGGTGGGGGGCAATCTCCTCCCTCGGTAGGGGGCAGTCTCATTCCTGAGTAGGGGGCAGTCTCTTCTCTGGGTAGAGGGCAGTCTCTTCCCTGAGCAGGGGGCAGTCTCTTACCTAGGTAGGGGGCAGTCTCTTCCCTAAGTAGGGAGCAGTCTCTTCTCTGGGTAGGGAGCAGTCTCTTCCCTGGGTAGGGAGCAGTCTCTTCCCTGGGTAGGGAGCAATCTCTTCCCTGGGTAGGGAGCAGTCTCTTCCCTGGGTAGGGAGCAGTCTCTTCCCTGGGTAGGGAGCAGTCTCCTCCCTGGGTAGAGGGCAGTTTTCTCCCTGGGTAAGGGGAAGTCTCCTTGGGTGGGGGGCAATCGTACAAGTGTAAATGAAGCTTCAATAAATCCACCCCATAGTGTTTGGGTACATTTGGTTCCATTGGTTGTATGTTCCTGTAATGCCCGCCGTTTATACCTTCAGTGTCACCAAGTCAGGTTAAAGACCCCTATGATGTCACTTCCCACCATAAAGCGCGTCAGTTCTGCAGTCCATTGGTGGGATACATAGAATATTCAGTCCTGATTGGCCAGCTTCATCTTGGTTTGTCCCGACTCCAGGGACATCATTCAGGACACCATACATATTTATTCCACCATGTGCTTCTACCTAGAAATTCACTGATAGCTGTGTGTTGTATGATTGTACTTTGCAGGAATGGTGGGATCCAGGACCCCCATAGAGGCCATGGCCACCAGCCCAGCCACTTCCACCGTCCTGCAGACCACCTCTTCTAACCTAAGCTGCGGGAGGGACGGGAACCGCAAGCTGCTTCTTCCAGAAAGTGTTCAACCTCACGGATCAAACACAGGTACATCCCCCCCCCCCCCTTAACCTCTCATCGGGTGTTCTCCAGAGACAGGATAGTCACATAATCCCAGCCTTATGGATGGATTGTCTGTCTCTGTCCCCATAGCCTTCTATCAGATCAGGGAAACCTGTGTGTCCTACAGACGAGGCTACCTGTGGCTTTCAGGTGACCTTGTCAGAAGTAGATACAGGGTGGGACGGATATAAGGGGGCAATTTGTGAGTTTAGGCTTCTCCAGTATAACATGTGATTTGAGGGGATTGTTGGGGCTAGTACACTACACCCTTCATCCCACAGAGTATCTCAGCAACCTGCATTATGGGATCCGGGAGGGAGAGGGTGCTCAGATCGGACTTGGAGTAAAGTCAGTATTTGCATACTTAATGTACTCCGGGTTTGGGGATCACAGTGGAGGAATGTTCTTGGGTGTCTCCTGTCCATAGTGTCCTTCCCACATGAGCTGTTCTCTCCATCCTGACATCACACATTACGGCGTGTTTGTGGCCCTCTTTGGTATAACAATATTTCCTCTTTTGTGAAACATTTCCCCTCGTACATTACCCTTGTATACACAGTGCTGTGCATAGTGTGGGGAATGTGGTGTATTTAATGCTAATCAATCATCTTTCATGTATTCTTGTTTCAGAAAGAAGATCGTATCTCTACTTGTACGTCATCCTGGGCTTAGTGGTCGGTGTGGCTCTCTTGTTTTGGTGTTGCTGGTCGCCGGGTTGGTTTATATGGAGGATTAGCGTCTGCCGCTTCGTCCCTTGCTGTAACTCTTTCTGCGCCTCCTGCCACCTCTGTACCCGCAGCTGCGTTCTGAGGGACAAAAGTCGGCCTAGTAAAGTGACGCCTCAGAGCGTGGCATCGACTGTGCCCGTGTGATCATTCACCTCTGTGCTATGTGACTGACCCAACATGGCTTGTTCCTGATTCCTGTGCCATATGATGGACCCAACATGGCTTGTTCCCAATTTTTGTGCTATAGCATGGACCCAGCATGGCTTGATCCCAATTCCGCTGCCATATTATGGACTCAGCATGACCTGTTCCCAATTCCTGTACCAAAAGTTGGACCAAAACATGGCTTGTTCCCACTTCCTGTGTCATGTGATGGACCAAACCAAGGCTTGTTCCCACTTCCTGTGCTATATGATGGACCAAACCAAGGCTTGTTCCCACTTCCTGTGTCATGTGATGGACCAAACCAAGGCTTGTTCCCACTTCCTGTGTCATGTGATGGACCAAACCAAGGCTTGTTCCCACTTCCTGTGTCATGTGATGGACCAAAACATGGCTTGTTCCCACTTACTGTGCCATGTGATGGACCAAAACATGGCTTGTTCCCACTTCCTGTGCCATATGATGGACCAAAACATGACCTGTTCCCAATTCCTGTGCCATGTGACCAACCCAACATGGCTTGTTCCCAATTGCTGTGCCATATGATGGACCAAAACATGGCTTGTTCCCGAATTCCTGTGCCATATGATGGGCCTAACATGACCTGTTCCCAATTCCTGTGCCATGTGACCAACCCAACATGACCTGTTCCCAATTGCTGTGCCATCTTTTGGACTATAACATGGCTTGTTCCCGGTTCCTGTTCTGTCGGAAAAACACTTACATGGCTCACATGGAGAAGTGGGAACTCTTGCTGGAGGTTGTGAGTACACGTCTACCTCTAGCCAATCACAATCAATCAGATTATCATCAGACACGGATACCTGACTTGTTGGACAACAAGAAGATGGCATCCACCTGGCCTTTTATATTTATAAGCTTTGTGTACAAATTATTTCATCTGTAAATACAGAATATATACCCTCAGGGAGCCCCGCATGATTATTGGTTTGCTGTGTTGTGGCTGTGACATCACGAGACCACACGACATTTAGTGTTCCAACTTCTAGTTTATTGGTTAGTTGTGAAACTCAAGGCAAAGTGATGAAAGAACTGAGTGCTGGGAAGCCTAAATCCCATACCCCCTCTCCCCCCACTCCAGTGTCAAAACCAAGGAAGCCCCCCCCCCCACTATTCTCCCCCATCCAGTGTCAGGAACAAGTATGCAATAAATAGGCCCCTCTGTGTACTCTATACCCAGCCACATAGGCCATGGTGTATAGGTGTCTGTGGTCTTCATTGTCACCAGTACACAGTGCAGGTTAGAGAATGAAAGAAGGTTTGGATTGGTTCCTGTCATAATTTCTCTTTGTAATTAGCTGTGAATGGGCCCAACAGCTATGAATGTCTTTGATTGTAAGATGTAGTTTAGATCAGCCATTCTCAACCAAAGTTCCTCCAGGGGTTGTTAGGGTTTCTGTGAGTTTTGACTCATTAACCTCACATCTGATGGTGCCTGCATGGTTCTGGAGCCTATGCCACTTGGCAGAGCAAGCTGCCTGATACCAGTGATCTTTTTAGTGTTCTGTAGGGGGTAGCAACCTGTAAAGGGGGTTTTCTTCCCTCTGAACACCATTGTAAGGAGCATTCTTGCCACCAACCGCCAACATGAGGGGCCTTCTTCCCACTTACTGCCAATGTAAAGGTCATTCTTCCCACCGACCGCAATGTAAGGGACATTCTTCCCAATGACTGCCAATGTAATAAACATTCTTCCCACTTACTGCCAACGTAAAGGTCATTCTTGCCACCAACGACCAATGTGAGGGGCATTCTTCCCAATGACTGACAACGTAAGGGTCATTCTTCCCACTGGCAACCAATGTAAGAAGCATTCTTCCTACTTACTGCCAACATAAAGGTCGTTCTCCCCAAAGACCAATTTAAGGTTCATTCTTCCCACGAACCACCAACATAAGGGACATTCTTCCCGAAGAACAACGTAAGGTTCATTCTTCCCACTGACTGCCAATGTAAGGAACATTCTTCCCAATGACCACCAACGTAAGGGTAATTTTTCCCAATGACCGCCAATGAAAGGGTCATTGTTCCCACTCACCACCAATGTAAGGAGCATTCTTCCCACTTACTGCCAACATAAAGGTTGTTCTTTCCAAAGACCAATGTAAGGGTCATTTCCCTACCGACCGCCAATGTAAGTGACATTCTTCCCACCAACTGCAAATGTAAGGGACATTCTTCCCACCGACCACCCATCTATGGGCCAGATTCACGAACACTTGCGCTGGAGTATTTGGATATGCGCCGCGTAACTGTGATGATGCGCCGTCGTTTCTAAGTGCCCGTACCCACCAAACTAGATGCGCCCAATAACGGGTCATTTGCGACCGGCGGAACGTTCCGACGCCAGAGTATCGTCAGCGCTTATTTTCGCTGGGCGCATCAGTCGCGCCCATTGATTTCCCCTGCAAATATGCAAATGAGGGATTTTTCCCAATTCACGAACGGATTAGCACCATACGCTGGCTACATGCGCCGCGCGTATCTCGTCCCGTCCGGCGCAAAGTTATTTCTACAAAAGGCTGCTTTATCTTTACTCCAGATGGCCACAGGTCAGCAGGAGAGCAGCTACAGCAGCGTTACCGACGATAAGAGCTAGCTGAGCACCCCAACTTGCAGGACAACACCTCTGTCCATGCTTGTCTGTCAAATTTTACAGCCATGGAGGAAGACATCATAGGTCTCCATAGCCGAGATGATGGCTGACAGCTCCTGGCCATTAAAGTTCAGCTTTCTCCTGTGTGTTTGCGGGGAACGGGAGCAGCCATCTCAGAACAAAAGTAACATCACTGCGGGGAGGGGGAGCAGGATATACTTTAGTGCCGGAATGGCGCTTCTACGGGCGCATTTAAACGCCCAACGGAAGGCATTGCGCTGACGTTTCCCGTGCAGTGGTGCCGACGGAAGTTGTGAGCATGCGCACAAAGGGGGCGAGTGGAGCCTCACTCACTGCGCATGCTCCGTGGTTGATGCGCTGAACGTAAGCCTCTGCGCTGGGCTCCGCCCATCATTTACATATGATCACACCCACTTCCACTTGCGTCGGGTTACGCCAGCGCATTATCGTTACTCTGGCGCAAGTTTACGCGCAACTGCTATGTGAATTACAGGACTTGCGCTGAAAGGGTCTTCAGAGTAACGTAAATGAGAAGCGTTACTCCAGAGGAAAGATACTCTCATCTACCTGAATCTGGCCCTATATGTCATTCTTCCAACTGTCTGCCAACGTAAGGGACATTCTTCCCATTGACCACCAATGAATTGGTTCTAGCAGGGGTTCCCAGAAGGCTAAAATCATTTGAAGTGCTCCTCTTAGGTTGTTGGTTGAGAATGGTTGCTTTGGCTGGTTGTGTATTTCCGGCTTTCAAAACGAAATCAGAATTGGATGAAACAGTAATGCCTGTAATTTGTGTGTTACATAACTGCACCATTGTAATCCTCATCAATGTTCCTGGAAAACGTTTCTAAACCATTCAGCTGTGAAATTGTCAGGTAATGAAATCCGGCTGGGATAATAGGGGGTGGAGTGGAAGGGATGGAAGTGGTCAGCCGTCTGACATGCCGGGGTGATAGGGACTGGAGTGGAAGGGATGGAAGTGGTCAGCCGTCTGACATACCGGGGTGATAGGGAGAGGAGTGGAAGGGATGGAAGTGGTCAGCCGTCTGACATACCGGGGTGATAGGGAGTGGAGTGGAAGGAATTGGTCAGCCGTCTGACATGCCGGGAGTGAAAGTGATGGAAATGGTCAGCCGTCTGACATACCTGGGTGATGGGGAGTGGAGTGGAAGGGATGGAAATGGTCTGGTTTAGGATGGATTCTTATGCCCCGTACACACAGTCGGAATATTCGACGGGAAAAATTCGATGTGAGCTTTTGGTCGGAAATTCCGACCGTGTGTAGGCTCCATTGGAATTTTTCTGTCGGAAATTCCAACAACAAAATTTTGAGAGCTGGTTCTCCATTTTTCCGACAAGAAAAGTTCTTGCCGGAAATTCCGATCGTCTGTATGCAATTCCGACGCACAAAAAAACACGCATGTTTAGAAACATTGAACTTAATTTTTCTCAGCTCGACGTAGTATTGTACGTCACCGCGTTCTTGACGGTCGGAATTTCGTGTGACCGTGTGTATGCAAGTTTGCGCCAACATTTCGTCGGAAAAAATCCCGGGTTTTCTTGTCGGAATTTCCGATCGTGTGTACGTGGCATAAGGTTTATACCTTGTTGTCTTCATATCTAATGAAAGTGAGGAAACTGAAGTCTGAACTACACATTCTAGGAGGACCATGGCTTGTCCTTTGTCCATGTCAGCTGACCTGCAACATCCTCAGTGTACCCCCGTCAGTGCTTGATCCCTCCTCCACATCCTATATGCAGTGCCCATCCCTATTCACACGAATCTAGAGTCATCAGTAGTCTATCGTCCTCCCATTCTAAACACGAGAGCCCAGGATCGGTTCCTGCCAAATCCTGAGAACCATCTATATTCACATACAGGTGTACAGCACTCGGCCCGCTCGGAAAGGTGCATACACTCTTAGGTCAAAGGTAAAAAACACTCATTACCCTACGGTCCTAGTGGTCTATTCAGCTATGGAGTCTTATGTAGGAGGTGGTGGGGGGTTAAATGGGTCCTGGTTCATCTTCATTGGATAACTAAAAGTCAATGGTGCAGCTTCTGACAAGGGACCCCGGTGTCTGTCTTTATGTTGGTCCCACAAAAGGTAAGAAGGGGTTTGCCAACATTCTTGTATGAATAGAGATGATCGAAAGAGGGCAACAAAGACCGATGGAGAGGAATGATTTTATTGGAAATCTTGTATCTGACTTGAACTAAGAGTCGATGCACCTTTATAATACACTCGTGTCTGTTAGCTAAATAACATAAATATGGTTCCAAGAAGTAAGAAGCCAGCTGCCGGCAGTAGACCTAATGAGATGTATAAGAAGAATAGTGCAGACCCCTTTCCAAAGAGGACCGATTGTCCCCCTTTAATTCCGCCCCGATCTCTGCCTATGAGGCCTCTGGGAACAAGGGATAAAGCCCCCTTGTAGCACCTTCTCCTCCAACCTGAACAATCTGGAACCCTCTCCAGACCTCACATCCCAAATCTCAGCCATAGAGAACACCACGGGGGCCGACACTACTGGACTAAGACCTGGTCTGGGGGCTTCAGCTGCTGTCCAGCGAGGGGCAATTCCTATATACAGACTATAGAGGGTCTTCCGACCGGCACGGCTGACATTAAACATACAGCGTGGTTTTGTTAGCTTTCAGGGTTTTTTTGGGGGTTAGGGGTTCTTTTTAAAAAACATACATCTGTTTCAATACATACATATTTCCTTCATCCAGCTGTAAAACATGTGGAAATCTGAAGACATTAAAAAAAAAATAATAATAATAATAATAATTAAAAAGAAGAAAATCCGGTGTAGGTAATACAAAGATTGCGCAATCCAAATACTTTTTTTTTTTTAGCACCACCTCTGGTTTCGTTTTTTTGGTAGCAGCAGAAGCACCATTTACAATGATTCTCGGTTTGTCATTGTCTCTTTTGAAGAACAATAAAGAATAGTCTGTGGATTGCCCTGGCGCAGCCAGCGGGGGTGGAGAGGCACAGTCGTCTCCGCCTACGAGGGGCACTCTTTGGTGTTATGACCTGACTCAGCGTTGTGCTTTAAGTCGATGGGCTGGTGGAGTTGGTCGGAGGGTCTTGCGTTCAGGATCACCAGGTTCTTGATACATCCAGTGATTCCACTCAAGAACTTTCCAGCCGTCGTCAGCTGTACTTCGGGAGCCCCGCCTACCGCAAGAAGAGAAGGAAGTCAGACATCGTACAGGTAAGACAGGAGGAGCTCTCCTTTCTTTATATGATTACCGTCTGGGCAGAAGGTGTGTTCACTGACTATGTATTGTGGAATTTATTTATACCAGAGACATACTCATGGCATGGTCCATGTGTTCTTTACAATAGGGGGGCAGTTATCATCTACCGTTCCATCACTCCTATGGTATGGACAGATCTTGTCCCTGCCATGCTGACCCTTCCTCACAAGTTATCTCTTACATATGTAGAATGGAGCAAGGAAGCAGTGCCGGGACATCTGGGGTATTGGTCCCCACAATCTTCCTCTCATGTCCATCCCGGGTGCTTGTATGTGATGTCACTAAGACAGATCAGCGGGCACTCTGCATATTGGGGTGGGGGGGGGGGGTTACTTATTAAAACTATAATAAGTGGCTTAATGTCCACCAATGTTAAATGGTGGTGATGTTACTAGGGCTCCTCACTGACCATCAATGTAAGAGGAGCTCCCCGATGACCACCAGTGTGAGAGGGGCTCCCCAGCAGTGCGAGAGAGGGGATATTACTAGAGATCCCCACTGACCACCATTGTGGATTGGGCCTGTCTACATGGAGGATGAAAGGATACGTGGATTGTGCCCTTCTACATGGAGGATGAAAGGATACGTGGAATGTGCCCTTCTACATGGAGGGTGAAAGGATACGTGGATTGTGCCCATCTACATGGAGGATGAAAGGATACATGGAATGTGCCCTTCTAAATGGAGGGTGAAAGGATACGTGGATTGTGCCCATCTACATGGAGGATGAAAGGATACGTGGATTGTGCCCCTCTACATGGAGGATGAAAGGATACGTGGATTGTGCCCTTCTACATGGAGGATGAAAGGATACGTGGATTGTGCCCTTCTACATGGAGGATGAAAGGATACGTGGATTGTGCCCTTCTACATGGAGGATGAAAGGATACGTGGATTGTGCCCTTCTACATGGAGGATGAAAGGATGCGTGGAATGTGCCCCTCTACATGGAGGATGAAAGGAATGCGTGGAATGTGCCTATCTACATGGAGGATGAAAGGAATGCGTGGAATGTGCCTATCTACATGGAGGATGAAAGGATACGTGGATTGTGCCCCTCTACATGGAGGGTCAAAGTATACGTGGATTGTGCCCATCTACATGGAGGATGAAAGGATACGTGGATTGTGCCCCTCTACATGGAGGATGAAAGGATACGTGGATTGTGCCCTTCTACATGGAGGATGAAAGGAATGCGTGGAATGTGCCCTTCTACATGGAGGATGAAAGGAATGCGTGGAATGTGTCCCTCTACATGGAGGATGAAAGGATGCGTGGAATGTGCCCCTCTACATGGAGGATGAAAGGATACGTGGAATGTGCCCCTCTACATGGAGGATGAAAGGATACGTGGAATGTGCCCCTCTACATGGAAGATGAAAGGATACGTGGATTGTGCCCCTCTACATGGAGGATGAAAGGATACGTGGAATGTGCCCCTCTACATGGAAGATGAAAGGATACGTGGATTGTGCCCCTCTACATGGAGGATGAAAGGATACGTGGAATGTGCCCTTCTACATGGAGGATGAAAGGATACGTGGAATGTGCCCCTCTACATGGAAGATGAAAGGATACGTGGATTGTGCCCCTCTACATGGAGGATAAAAGGATACGTGGATTGTGCCCCTCTACATGGAGGATGAAAGGATACGTGGATTGTGCCCCTCTACATGGAGGATGAAAGGATACGTGGATTGTGCCCCTCTACATGGAGGATGAAAGGATACGTGGAATGTGCCCCTCTACATGGAAGATGAAAGGATACGTGGATTGTGCCCCTCTACATGGAGGATGAAAGGATACGTGGAATGTGCCCTTCTACATGGAGGATGAAAGGATACGTGGAATGTGCCACTCTACATGGAGGATGAAAGGATACGTGGAATGTGCCCTTCTACATGGAGGATTAAAAGGATACGTGAAATGTGCCCCATCTACATGGAGGATGAAAGGATACGTGGATTGTGCCCTTCTACATGGAGGATGAAAGGATACGTGGAATGTGCCCTTCTACATGGAGGATGAAAGGATACGTGGAATGTGCCCCTCTACATGGAGGATGAAAGGATGCGTGGAATGTGCCCCTCTACATGGAAGATGAAAGGATACGTGGAATGTGCCCCTCTACATGGAGGATGAAAGGATACGTGGAATGTGCCCCTCTACATGGAAGATGAAAGGATACGTGGAATGTGCCCCTCTACATGGAAGATGAAAGGATACGTGGAATGTGCCCCTCTACATGGAGGATGAAAGGATACGTGGAATGTGCCCTTCTACATGGAGGATGAAAGGATACGTGGAATGTGCCCCATCTACATGGAGGATGAAAGGATACGTGGATTGTGCCCTTCTACATGGAGGATGAAAGGATACGTGGAATGTGCCCCTCTACATGGAGGATGAAAGGATACGTGGAATGTGCCCCTCTACATGGAGGATGAAAGGATGCGTGGAATGTGCCCCTCTACATGGAGGATGAAAGGATGCGTGGAATGTGCCATGGAGGATGAAGGATGGCTTCTACATGGAGGATGAAAGGATACGTGGAATGTGCCCTTCTACATGGAGGATGAAAGGATACGTGGAATGTGCCCCATCTACATGGAGGATGAAAGGATACGTGGATTGTGCCCTTCTACATGGAGGATGAAAGGATACGTGGAATGTGCCCCTCTACATGGAGGATGAAAGGATACGTGGATTGTGCCCTTCTACATGGAGGATGAAAGGATACGTGGAATGTGCCCTTCTACATGGAGGATGAAAGGATGCGTGGAATGTGCCCTTCTACATGGAAGATGAAAGGATACGTGGAATGTGCCCCTCTACATGGAGGATGAAAGGATACGTGGAATGTGCCCCTCTACATGGAGGATGAAAGGATACGTGGAATGTGCCCCTCTACATGGAGGATGAAAGGATACGTGGAATGTGCCCCTCTACATGGAGGATGAAAGGATACGTGGAATGTGCCCCTCTACATGGAGGATGAAAGGATACGTGGAATGTGCCCCTCTACATGGAGGATGAAAGGATACGTGGATTGTGCCCCTCTACATGGAGGATGAAAGGATACGTGGATTGTGCCCCTCTACATGGAGGATGAAAGGATACGTGGATTGTGCCCCTCTACATGGAGGATGAAAGGATACGTGGATTGTGCCCCTCTACATGGAGGATGAAAGGATACGTGGATTGTGCCCATGGAGGATGAAAGGATACTCTACATGGAGGATGAAAGGATACGTGGATTGTGCCCCTCTACATGGAGGATGAAAGGATACGTGGATTGTGCCCCTCTACATGGAGGATGAAAGGATACGTGGATTGTGCCCCTCTACATGGAGGATGAAAGGATGCGTGGATTGTGCCCATCTACATGGAGGATGAAAGGATACGTGGAATGTGCCCCTCTACATGGAGGATGAAAGGATGCGTGGATTGTGCCCCTCTACATGGAGGATGAAAGGATACGTGGATTGTGCCCCTCTACATGGAGGATGAAAGGAATGCGTGGAATGTGCCCCTCTACATGGAGGATGAAAGGATGCGTGGATTGTGCCCATCTACATGGAGGATGAAAGGATACGTGGAATGTGCCCCTCTACATGGAGGATGAAAGGATACGTGGATTGTGCCCTTCTACATGGAGGATGAAAGGATACGTGGAATGTGCCTATCTACATGGAGGATGAAAGGATACGTGGATTGTGCCCCTCTACATGGAGGATGAAAGGATACGTGGAATGTGCCCCTCTACATGGAGGATGAAGGGATACGTGGATTGTGCCCTTCTACATGGAGGATGAAAGGATACGTGGAATGTGCCCTTCTACATGGAGGATGAAAGGATACGTGGATTGTGCCCCTCTACATGGAGGATGAAAGGAATGCGTGGAATGTGCCCCTCTACATGGAGGATGAAAGGATGCGTGGAATGTGCCCCTCTACATGGAGGATGAAAGGATACGTGGAATGTGCCTATCTACATGGAAGATGAAAGGATACGTGGATTGTGCCCCTCTACATGGAGGATGAAAGGATACGTGGATTGTGCCCCTCTACATGGAAGATGAAAGGATACGTGGATTGTGCCCCTCTACATGGAGGATGAAAGGATACGTGGAATGTGCCCTTCTACATGGAGGATGAAAGGATACGTGGAATGTGCCCCTCTACATGGAGGATGAAAGGATACGTGGATTGTGCCCTTCTACATGGAGGATGAAAGGATACGTGGATTGTGCCCCTCTACATGGAGGATGAAAGGATACGTGGAATGTGCCCCTCTACATGGAGGATGAAAGGATACGTGGAATGTGCCCCTCTACATGGAGGATGAAGGGATACGTGGATTGTGCCCCTCTACATGGAGGATGAAAGGATACGTGGAATGTGCCCTTCTACATGGAGGATGAAAGGATACGTGGAATGTGCCCCTCTACATGGAGGATGAAGGGATACGTGGATTGTGCCCCTCTACATGGAGGATGAAGGGATACGTGGATTGTGCCCTTCTACATGGAGGATGAAGGGATACGTGGATTGTGCCCCTCTACATGGAGGATGAAAGGATACGTGGATTGTGCCCCTCTACATGGAGGATGAAAGGATACGTGGAATGTGCCCTTCTACATGGAGGATGAAAGGATACGTGGAATGTGCCTATCTACATGGAGGATGAAGGGATACGTGGATTGTGCCCTTCTACATGGAGGATGAAGGGATACGTGGATTGTGCCCTTCTCTTCTCAAAACGTGTTTATTTAAGAAATATTGGCATGTATACAGGAGACATTTTGGCATGTTCAACATAAATGGCAGAAAAAGCAACATAATGTACAGAAAAGGTCCGATTTCATAATACAGACATAGATGATTCCAATCATTGGGTACACTTGAGTAAATCTGGGTCCGTCCTCCCCCGTCACACAGTGAAAATGACACTCATAGATAGATATGTTCCAGGGGACACTGACTAGAGTATCGGCTCTCTCACGTGATGGTGTCAGAGTCATTGAGCCACCTGTCCCAAATCTTGTTGAATTTTTCTGGACATCCCCTGCTTATATATAAGAATTTCTTATAGGGCAGTGTTCCATTTATCTCCCTCTTCCACTCCATCCATTTGGGAGGCACTGATCTCATCCACTTTTTGGCTATGAGTTTTCTGGCCGAAAACAGTGACTCCTGTAAGAAGTTTTTGGTATGTCTATCCATAATAGTAGGGAAAGTACCCAGGAGACACTGTTTGGGATCCAGAGTAACTGGGGAACCCATACTGTCATGCAGGAAGGTAACAATCTGAGACCAGTATCCCTGTATCAAGGGGCAGGACCATATGAGGTGAAAGAACGTGCCTGTGTCTACTCGAGGATTGTGCCCTTCTACATGGAGGATAATCCTCCCACAGAATCGTGGTGCAGGATTCGGCCCTGGTCTGTAAGGTCATAGATAGAGAAGGAACTTACCAATGTAAACGCTTGCCTTGGTGTCCACCATGATGTTTTTACCGGGTGAACTTCCAGAGACGACTTCCTCACCATCCACCTGTATGGATCCGGACTTTCCTTCCCTGTGGAGAACAAAGGCGGGTTATATATCTCACAGCCGTGTATCTGGAGGAAAGAGGTCTACACTTCCTGAGGATCAGTCCCGATTTCTAGAACGTTCCCTCTTTGCAGAGATTATAGCTAATCTCCTCCTTACATTGTGCCTGGAGAGACCCTTGTAAAAGGTTGTGAGACATATAGGGGTCTGTATTACTGACAGGCGTTGTGAGACATATAGGGGTCTGTATTACTGACAGATGTTGTGAGACATATAGGGGTCTGTATTACTGACGGATGTTGTGAGACATATAGGGGTCTGTATTACTGACAGGCGTTGTGAGACATATAGGGGTCTGTATTACTGACAGACGTTGTGAGACATATAGGGGTCTGTATTACTGACAGACGTTGTGAGACATATAGGGGTCTGTATTACTGATAGATGTTGTGAGACATATAGGGGTCTGTATTACTGACAGACGTTGTGAGACATATAGGGGTCTGTATTACTGACAGGCGTTGTGAGACATATAGGGGTCTGTATTACTGACAGATGTTGTGAGACATATAGGGGTCTGTATTACTGACGGATGTTGTGAGACATATAGGGGTCTGTATTACTGACAGGCGTTGTGAGACATATAGGGGTCTGTATTACTGATAGATGTTGTGAGACATATAGGGGTCTGTATTACTGACAGACGTTGTGAGACATATAGGGGTCTGTATTACTGAAAGATGTTGTGAGACATATAGGGGTCTGTATTACTGACGGATGTTGTGAGACATATAGGGATCTGTATTACTGACGGACGTTGTGAGACATATAGGGGTCTGTATTACTGACAGGCGTTGTGAGACATATAGGGGTCTGTATTACTGATAGATGTTGTGAGACATATAGGGGTCTGTATTACTGACAGACGTTGTGAGACATATAGGGATCTGTATTACTGACGGACGTTGTGAGACATATAGGGGTCTGTATTACTGACGGACATTGTGAGACATATAGGGGTCTGTATTACTGACAGACGTTGTGAGACATATAGGGGTCTGTATTACTGACAGGCGTTGTGAGACATATAGGGGTCTGTATTACTGATAGATGTTGTGAGACATATAGGGGTCTGTATTACTGACAGACGTTGTGAGACATATAGGGATCTGTATTACTGACGGACGTTGTGAGACATATAGGAGTCTGTATTACTGACGGACGTTGTGAGACATATAGGGGTCTGTATCACTGACGGACGTTGTGAGACATATAGGGGTCTGTATCACTGATGGACGTTGTGAGACATATAGGGGTCTTTATTACTGACAGACATTGTGAGACATATAGGGGTCTGTATTACTGACAGACGTTGTGAGACATATAGGGGTCTGTTTTACTGACAGACTTGTATTACTTGTGAGACGTATATAGGACTTATAGGACTCCTAATATTGACCACACTGTATTACTGACGTATATAGGGGTCCTGTATCACTGATGGATTGTGAGACATATAGGGGTCTTATTACTGACAGACGTTGTGAGACATATAGGGGTCTGTATTACTGACAGACGTTGTGAGACATATAGGGGTCTGTATTACTGACAGACATTGTGAGACATATAGGGGTCTGTATTACTGACAGACGTTGTGAGACATATAGGGGTCTGTATTACTGACAGACGTTGTGAGACATATAGGGATCTGTATTACTGACAGACATTGTGAGACATATAGGGGTCTGTATTACTGACAGACGTTGTGAGACATATAGGGGTCTGTATTACTGACAGGCGTTGTGAGACATATAGGGGTCTGTATTACTGATAGATGTTGTGAGACATATAGGGGTCTGTATTACTGACAGACGTTGTGAGACATATAGGGATCTGTATTACTGACGGACGTTGTGAGACATATAGGAGTCTGTATTACTGACGGACGTTGTGAGACATATAGGGGTCTGTATCACTGACGGACGTTGTGAGACATATAGGGGTCTGTATCACTGATGGACGTTGTGAGACATATAGGGGTCTTTATTACTGACAGACATTGTGAGACATATAGGGGTCTGTATTACTGACAGACGTTGTGAGACATATAGGGGTCTGTTTTACTGACAGACGTTGTGAGACATATAGGGGTCTGTATTACTGACAGACATTGTGAGACATATAGGGGTCTGTATTACTGACAGACGTTGTGAGACATATAGGGGTCTGTATTACTGACAGACGTTGTGAGACATATAGGGATCTGTATTACTGACAGACATTGTGAGACATATAGGGGTCTGTATTACTGACAGACGTTGTGAGACATATAGGGGTCTGTATTACTGACAGACGTTGTGAGACATATAGGGATCTGTATTACTGACAGACATTGTGAGACATATAAGGGTCTGTATTACTGACAGACATTGTGAGACATATAGGGGTCTGTATTACTGACAGACGTTGTGAGACATATAGGGATCTGTATTACTGACAGACATTGTGAGACATATAGGGGTCTGTATCACTGACAGACGTTGTGAGACATATAGGGGTCTGTATTACTGACAGACATTGTGAGACATATAGGGGTCTGTATTACTGACAGACGTTGTGAGACATATAGGAGTCTGTATTACTGACGGACGTTGTGAGACATATAGGGGTCTGTATCACTGACGGACGTTGTGAGACATATAGGGGTCTGTATCACTGATGGACGTTGTGAGACATATAGGGGTCTTTATTACTGACAGACATTGTGAGACATATAGGGGTCTGTATTACTGACAGACGTTGTGAGACATATAGGGGTCTGTATTACTGACAGACGTTGTGAGACATATAGGGGTCTGTATTACTGACAGACATTGTGAGACATATAGGGATCTGTATTACTGACAGACATTGTGAGACATATAGGGGTCTGTATTACTGACAGACGTTGTGAGACATATAGGGGTCTGTATTACTGACAGACATTGTGAGACATATAGGGATCTGTATTACTAGAAGTGTAGTGGGCGGGGTTCGGATACCCTGTGTAAGAAGTCTATAGAGACACATACAGCTTGCCTGTCATCCTGAGATCGGCTATCCCGGAGTGCTCAGTGGGGTAATCATCATCACCATGAAAGTTGCCTTCACTTACCGGATGGCGGTGACTTTGTGCCATTCACCATCATTGATGGGATCTTCTGTCATAATTTTGGCTTCTCCGCTGCCCAGCTGATAACTAAGGAGTAGAAAAGACCAGAGTGCTAATAATACTGAGGACTGGCAGCACAGCAATGCAGATATAGGTGGTCCCTCTAACAACCAATCAGATTTCAGTATTTGTGTTTTAGGTAAAAACAAGAATGACAGGATTAGAAGAGGCTTCAAACTGACCAAAGCTTTTCATTGCAGCAACAGGATCACATCACCTGGAGCCCGGCCTGCCAGTCCCCTTCAGGAATGGTGGTGGGGACGGGGTCCTCACAGGACCGGCAGGTGTCAATCTGTCTATTTTTAGAACTCTTCAATAACAAGTTTGTGTTTTTTCGGGGGTTTAGAAATGGGAAGTGAAATTCGCTGAGGGGATCTCGCAATGTTGAGTTTACATGGATGGGGTGGGAGGAGTCTGCTATGGACAACTCTTCTCCTTTCCTGCACTTTGTATTGGCTCAGCTCCAGTCCTGTCCCCACCCACGAGGACCATTCACAGAATCGGGGTCATGGTAGTTCTTACCTGAAGAGGAGGTGACCGTCCTTCAGGCCCAGACTGATGAAATCTCTCTCCCGGCCTCCTTCTCTTACCTCCTGCAAGACAAACATGGACTCAACCATCGGAAGTGACGCCTAGGAGGACTCTACTACAGGACAAAGGTTCTGAACTATTCCTATTGGCCAGTTCTGCATGTTCTTACAGACACGAGAAAAAAATAATAATGCATAAACGTACCATTCCCTGCCAGAAAATGATGCCGTCAGTAGACGTTGTTCGGATCTCCAACTCAATGGTCTCCGGTGCGTCTGGTCGGCTGAAATAGATTGGATTTTAGTCGGCCTCCTGATCTACAAATACTTTCTACATGTGAGTGGGATAAAAATGTGTACAATATAAAGAAGATTTTGCAGTTGCAACCACCTGGATATTGCCATTTAATCCCCTCCCCCACAGTAAGCCACAGCGAGGGCCCCTATGGCTCTGCATATCAATGAAGGAGCCGCCAAATGTAATATGGCCATAGGTTTATATGTGGAACTGGAGGGGCTGCATTGTTGTACTCCACCACCAGATGGCATCATAGACTATCCTGGAATTGTACAGGGTGGGCAGGGTAGGGTGGGCGGGGTAGGGTGGGGCATTAGAGATTGCATGGAAGGACCTCTTCATCTTTAGAAGCATATTTTTTTCAGAAAATCTCTATCCGGTCAAATGTTTCCATGACATGGAAAGCCGTTCCTGAATGTGATGAAGACGATTGTGAACTTTAATGGCTCGTTCACACTTGCTTCACAATGTGACATTGGAAACCCATTTTTAAAGCCCTCTGAATTCCACCAATCACAGCTCCTGTCATAAATAAAATGGTCACCTTACAGTCCTGGTCACATGCCGTGTTTTGCTCACTTCAATAATTATCCCCAGTGTCTCTTTCTTGGTGCTTCAAAGTGTCTTCAAAGCCTCCATAGAAGTCTACATTGCTAGCCAACAGCACCTGAAGCTTTTGAGAGGCTTTTGAGAGGTATGAGATGTCCCAGGATGAATAAATGAATGAATGAATGAATGAAAAAAAATATAGCGCAGCACATGCAAACTAAATCGCCACTGGGCGCTCGTTGTTCCTTTCTCCTTTATAATCAAAAGAGATGAGTTTTGATCTTTCTTCGGAGGGCCGAGTGGTTCTCCTCCAACCGAATGCTGGTTGGTAAAGCGTTCCAAAGTCTGGGGCCTTGGACCGCAAATCTTCTTTATCCCTTGGACTACACACACACACACATGGGGCATTTCCCAGGCTTCTTAAAGCTTGAAAAAAGCATCACCAAAGCATCAGGAACACATAAATCCAGCACATTGAAGCAGTAGGCACTTTAGTGTGTGTTGAAGTGTAAATGATCCCTCCCTGGGATCTGATGGAGTCCTGGAACCTGTATGTGAAGACAACAACATGCTTTGTAGAAGCGGACAGACCGCGGGCCACTTACCTGCGAGGGAAAATCTTCCAGGGTAGAGCTATGTAGGAGTCGTCGGAGAAGTACGACCCGTACACTCCCGGGGCATCTAAAGAAAACAAAACATGGGAAGTTAGTGATCGGTGGAAATGGTGACATGGGACCTTGATGACCCAATCACTGGGGACTCCATGCGGAAAGGGTTAAAGGCTAGGGACCGTCACCCCAAGTTGGAAGGAAGAAACACAACTGGTCCAGGAAAGATGTTAGCAGAGGGAGAGTCTGATAGATGGGGGGTTGTATGCAGGTCAGGGGTCTGATTATTGGGTGACGTGACATGGAAACAATGGAACGCTCCACCAGTGAGTCCCGAGTTCCTCATCATAGCTATAGTGTCAATGTTACAACGACTCCCATTATCCCCCTCCACCCCCAATCCCGTTGTATTAGAGAAGGATTGCAGATGCCCCCTATCCCAAGAAATAAAAGAAGATATAAATAAATTGGGGATACAATACCGTTCCCCCCACTCCCTTCGTGAACTCCGTCCTCCAGGTTTGTAGAAGCTGCTCCTGTACAAATGTGCAAATAAGCTTGTTAACACACAGACTTGGCAAAGCTGCTAATCTACAGAGCACAGTGTGGGCACCATGAGAGGGACTACCACCCCCCCCCCACGTATCACAGCCACCGAGGGGTGCAAAATCTCCACCCATAGTTACATACAGTTACCTCTACCTTGGTAGAGATAGAGGACATTACATTACAAGACTTCTCTTCATATGGAACACCGTAAGATGGCCGGGACTACCACCACCCACCTATTAGAGCCACCTAGGGGGGCAAAATCTCCCTCTTGGCAGAGGAAGAGGACAATACAAGACTTCACTTCCTGTGGGACACCATGAGATGGCCGGGACTACCACCCTCCCCATGTATCACAGCCACCGAGGGGTGCAAAATCTTCCCACTTGGCAGAGGTAGAGGACAATACAAAACTTCTCTTCATATGGGACACTATGAGATGGCCGGGACTACCACCCACCCCACGTATCACAGCCACCGAGGGGTGAAAAATCTCCACCCATAGTTTACATATAGTTACCTCCACCTTGGTAGAGATAGAGGACATTACAAGACTTCTCTTCATATGGAACACCGTAAGATGGCTGGGACTGCCACCACCCACCTATTACAGCCACCTAGGGGTGCAAAATCTCCCCCTTGGCAGAGGAAGAGGACAATACAAGACTTCCCTTCATGTGGGAAACCGTAAGATGGCCGGGACTGCCACCACCCCTCCCAACGTATCACAGCCACCTAGGGGTGCAAAATCTCCCCCTTGGCAGAGGAAGAGGACAATACAAGACTTCCCTTCATGTGGGAAACCATAAGATGGCCGGGACTGCCACCACCCCTCCCAACGTATCACAGCCACCGAGCGGTGCAAAATCTCCACCCTTGGTTACATATAGTTACCTCTATCCTTGACAATACAATACTTTTCTTCATTGGGGGCACCATAAGATGGCCAGGACTGACACCCCCCCCCCCCTACCTCACCTATCACAGCCACCTAGGGGTGCAAAAACGGCCTCTTGGTAGAGGACAATACAAGACTTCTCTTCATATGGGACACTATGAGATGACCGGGTCTACCACCCCCCCCCTCTATCAAGAGAAGTCTTGTATTGTCTTCTACGTCTACCAAGGTGGGAGATTTTGCCACCCTAGGTGGCTGTGATAGATAGGGGGGGGGGGTGGTAGTCCCGGCCATCTATCACAGCCACCTAGGGGGGCAAAATCCTCCATCTTGGTAAACGTAGAAGACAATACAAGACTTATCTTCATATAGGACACTATGAGATGACCAGGACTACCACCCCCACCTATCACAGCCACCTATAGGGGTGCAACATCTCACCCCTTAGTTGCATAGTTCCATACAGTTACCTCTACCTTGGTAGAGGAAGAGGACAATACAAGACTTCTCTTCATATGGGACACTGTGGGATGGCGGCCGGAACTACCACCCCCCATCTATCACAGCCACCTAGGGGGGCAAAATCTCCCCCCTTGGCAGAGGTAGAGGACAATACAAGACTTCTCTTCATTTGGGGCACCATGAGATGGTCGGGACTGCTGCCCCCCTCCCGCTTCCTGCGTATCACAGCAACCTACAGGTGCCCCCCCCCCCCCCGCCAGAAGAGGTAGCGGGCAATAAAAGACTTCTCTTTGGGGCACCCTTCACTAGAGCCCCTGTGGAGAATGTTCTGCATCATATTTGGCCGAGATTTGGAGAGATCTCAGAGAAGACTCCAGAAAACAAGTGACACTTTACTGGAGTCTGCTGGGGGTACTATGAATAGACAAGGAACTATAAGGGGGGCAACCATTAAAGATGGATTCCAGGCATGGTATAGTATAGTTTATACATAATTACATGGGTCCAGCTTGGAGTAATGTAACAAGGTACACCCTACTAGACCAATGCCCCTGAAAGCTGGAAATCACGGAACTGGACACCGTTACTACAGTGACCTCCACTTGCTTCCGGGTCCTGTGCCGAGCGACCCGGCTGGATTCGGTGCAAATACATCTCATCAGCTGCTTCGCACAATTGCCGCTCAGAGACAGAGAACACTTTCTGAATGAATGAAAAGCATTCTCTGATTGGACAAGGTGGAGAGCTCGATGTCATAGCCCCATCTTATCCAATCATTTTGCTTTTATTTAAAAATGGAAAGCATTCTCTGAATGGCAACCATGACCAGCGGCCAACTTCCTGTATTAGGAATGCATCAGGCCAGCCACTAGGTACGGGACCCGGAGTCAAGTGCCATACACAGAACCAATCTTCATCACAACTCCGCCTGTTACCACAACCGCGGTATCTGAGTACGGCTCCGTGTACATTTAGGGGAAGGGGATTGCGGAGACAAACACGTGCGAGAAGCAGCCAGCACATACGCTGCTCATTAAGGAAGCCCAATGCCGCCAGATTACAGCAAGCGGTACTCGTGTCAGTGGCAGTGTCTGTGAAATCTCAGCATGTATGGCCCCACCTTCCCTCACAGCGAAAGTCGTTCCCGGGTTCTCACCTGCTTCGCAGTACGTTCCGGAGAAGCCCTCTGGGCAGTGACATCGGTTGTCCTTGCAGGTGCCGCCATTTATACAAGGATTTTGTATCTGACAGCGATCTTCGTGAGATTCACAGCGATCACCTGAAAAGAGGGAAAACATCACGATTTGTGGTCAGCTTCCGAGACACCAAGACTGATATTTAGCCAGGGAAGTCTCCTCAGATCACATCGGGGTTCAGACTACCTACAAAGCCTTTAGTATTCCCAGGACTTTCTTGGATTGATGTTGATGATGAAACTTAGTTGGCTAAGGTTCTTCATCTCGTCTGGATTCTATACCCACCAAGACTCTGCCTGCATGGATTTTTCAAGGTTCCCCATGTCTGTGGGGGATTTTTGTTTTTGTTTTGAGGGGGTCATATTCTGAAAACACTGCCATACTGAGAGCTTAGTTCACAGCTACAAAGATGGGTCATGTGTAGATTTTTGGTCATACACTTTCTCTCCATGTGCAAAGTGGCCATGCTGCAAAGTTTAGCTGGACTATACAAGCCAATGGCAGCCATAGAGGGGATGCATTTTGTTGGGAAAATGTTATGAAGATGTATGTAATATGTATTGTCATAATGTCGCCCAGTGTTAGTTCTCCCACAACCAGCTCTAAAAAGCGGACTGGGGCAGACTGACGCTGGTTGAGTCCCAAGGTTGGAGAGAGGTGTTTGCAGAGTGGGGATATGTCCGCCAGCGAAAGGGTGATGCACAGAACGTTCGTCTGGGGGGGGGGGGGGGGGGTGTTCATTTTGCAAAGACATAATCGGTTATGAGCGGATCTACGCTCATGTCACTTCTGAGTGCCTGATCAGACACATTTTTGGGCTGCCATGTCCTGCCCCTGTAGATAATCTCCCATCAGCAGGAACGGTAGTATAATCTGGGTATGCGTTGTTCTCTGAACAAAGCAGGATAAGGATTCACGTCAATTGTAAAAACGGGAGCTTTTGATTTGTTATGGTCGGGGACAGAGTTCATGATTCCAAGACCAGCCATGATGATGCATACCTCCCAACCGTCCCGGATCATGGCAAAAGTCCCGCGATTCCGGTGCCCCCCCCCCCCGCAATTACCGCGATTCGTGGTAAATCCCTGCGATTTGCGTTAAACCCCCCCGCTCAAAAACTCCAACATGCTGCGGAACCCCCCCCAACAATTCCGAGCCGTGGAACCCCCCCCCCCCCGCTCAACAACTCAGATGATCCGCGTACCCCCCCCCCCGCTCAACAACTTTGATCTGCGGACCCCCCCGCTCAACAACTTCGTTGGGAGGTATGCTCATTTGTCCCTCATTCTGAAGTTGAAAAGTTGGGAGGTATGATGATGGCTTCCAGGTACTGGGGGTGGAAAATCATACACACTGTCCCTGCCCAGACACGCCCATAAGACTCCCCTAGTCATTGTTCATTGGTTGTTGCATAAACTCATCCTGTTGGAAGGATTTCCTGTGTCGACATTCATATCCTGTGAGGTCATATTCTGTGATGTCATTTCCCATGGAGGAAGCGATTGGCTGTTGGGGCCGTGACTTCCTGTTTGTCATTTCCTTTTGTTGTGGTTGAATAAAAACCAAGTGCGGTGCTCGGTAGATGCCAGAAGAGGATGGTACTGAGATGAGGACGTGAGCTTAGGGTGACCACATTTCAAAAATACCATTCATGGACACCCCCCTTCCCAAAAATCAGCTTGTGCTGTAACGCATCACAGCCCAGTGACTGGACACAAGAGGTGGGATTTAGGATTTCTCCAATCACAAGCAGGGGGAGGGGATTGTACTGTCAGTGAGTAAAGCAATGATGTGGTGGAAATTTGGGGGCATCAGTTTGGCTTGGGGGGGGGGGGGGGGTGGCTGTGTCCGTTTCATTCCGGGACACTGTATTGTTCTGGAATAAAGGTGCCCGGAACAGGCCTGTAAAATGTGGGACTGTCCCGGGCAATCCGGCACACGTGATCACCCTACGTGAGCTGTGGTCATGTCTGTTTACTAGAGTGAGTAGTAAGCTGCATTATACCATTAGACAGAGATATGGATTACGCGTAGCGTAGAGCCATATTTTTCCACCACAGTACGAGAGGTCGGCTTCTGTTACTATGTCAAATATGAGAATAAAAAGGGAGAAGCTGATTGGTAACTAGGAGGAAAACCTTATAACCAATCAGACACCATTAGGATTCATTCATGATAGAAGAGAATTCATGTGCACCTTTGAAGCCATCACGGCACAGGCATTGGTACTCGTACTCCCCGGTGGGCATACATCTTCCCCCATGCAGGCACGGCATGCGGTCACATGGAGAGCTGTCGTAGCACTGACTGATTGCATGGCTTTCCAGGAAACTGTAAGAGATGTCCACCTTCTTGTTATTGATGGAAACCTAAATGGATTGAAACAAAGACTAAGTTAGTTCAGAGATCCAACTCCAACCTGAACCTACTCAACTACCACTCATCGTAAACCGTAATGTATCCCGGTAATGGGGGGTATATTACTGAGACTTTATATACTATTACTGTGATCCCGACAATAAAAATACCATCCTGGTGAAAAAAATCCACCTTCCACTTGATGTCTAGAAATATTGTGTGTTGCAACATTTAGCAGCTGTATATTATTTATATCCTTGTTTTGTTTTTAGATGTTTAGGTGTATATTTTTCTACATGGAATAAATAATATATTTTTACATACTCTCTGTACCATCTCTCTGTCTATCCTGTTATTGTCCCTTGCCCGTACTATCCCTGGGGCACTCCCTCCATTTTCTTCAAGTATTTTGGGATGTGGTTTTCAGGATTAGCTTTTAGATCACAGGTGTCTAACACAAGGCCCGTGGGCCAAATCCGGCCCTTCAGGCTATTTCATGTGGCCCTTGCACCTTTCTTGCAGCTCCAGCCCTCCTCTGGTCCCCCTTCAGACCCTGTACTTTCTGCTTTCAAGCAATGCATCCAGCTTCTTCCCAGCAGCAGCATAAAGAAAGGGGGTGCACTGTGATGTAAGGGAGAGTGGGGGACTCAACTTCTGATGGGGGGGGCTCTTGACATCCAATGCAAGGGGAGGGGATACGCTGGACATCTAATCTTACAAATACAACCGGCCCTTTTGAGGACAATCATAATGCTGATGCAGCCCACAATGAAATTGAGTTTGACACCCTTGCTCTGGATAGTTTCTCTTCTTCCAATTATTTTCCTATCCTGGCGAAAATTACTTTGGGTAGGATGCCCGAGAACTCCATTCCGATCTGTTCTAGACGGACGCTGGAACCTTGTAAAATGTATATATTGTATATCTCATGCTGTTGGACTCCCTTGCTGAGATCATTTGGGGTGTGGTTGTATTCCATTGGTTTATTGTCTCTGTCATGTTATCAGAAATGAAATTGGTTACTTCGTAAAGTAACTTCTCATTGGCTACAAAGTACACTGAATGTTATCTCTGGAATGGCAGCTTCTACTCATCTTCTAATCAATTAGTGTCTAATCAATCAGTGTCTAATAACTGTTTAATCAGTGTCTAATCATCTTCTAATCAATCGGTGTCTAATCATCTTCTGACATTGTATCTAGAACCGAGTAGCTTTGCCATGTGATGGGAACGCTCAGCGTGGTCAGGGAACCCACCTCTCCGATGCAGCCCTGGTAGGGCTGAGTGATGTTGACCGCAGATGGAAGCTCCACAGCACTGTCCACACCCCCGAGGTACATCTTTGTCTTCAGGTTGAGGCCTTGACTTTTCCCTGGAGAAGATCTCTTTACCGGTGGACCGCCATCAACCTGGAGAGTTCCGTCCTTATTGACTCTCTCTGCAGATGCTTTGTGCCATTGTCCCAGAGGAATGGGGTCCGCACTTCTTAGGATTGCTAAACCTAAAGACAAAACCAGAGAAACGTCACTTCCTTCTATCGTATAACTATGATACCTAATGAATGCTCCTGATCGCCTTCGCAATACTGAATCTACCACTGGTGAACCCCCACGGCCACACCCACACCCACGGCCACATTTCCCTTTCCTGGGTTTTGGCATATTAAACATTTAGATTATTTTTCTCTCTTGTTCAGGTCTGGCGTTGTTCTCTTTGTGATTTCTTTCACACGTTGCGATCCAGTTGGCAGAAACGCTGTCCCACTACTGTGTTCTTTTGTGTTATTGATTTTAAACCAGCGTTGATGTATTCCTGTGCAAAGTTTCCACAATGCAACGTCTTTGTATACCACATACTGTCCACTAGACTCGATGAGGCATAAGGGAATGGGCCGGGATGGGACATGGGTTTATTCTGTATACTATATACTGTACAATACAATCAAGGAGGCATGGGGGAATGGGCCGGGATGGGACATGGGTTTGGTCTGTATACTATATACTGTACAATACAGTCAAGGAGGCATGGGGGAATGGGCCGGGATGGGACATGGGTTTGGTCTGTATACTATATACTGTACAATACAGTCAAGGAGGCATGGGGGAATGGGCCGGGATGGGACAAAGGTTTTGTCTGTATACTATATACTGTCTTCCACACTCGATGAGTCACGGGGGAATGGTCCGAGATGGGGCATGGGGTTTGGTCTGTACTGTACACTACTCTCGATGAGTCATGGGGGAAATGGTCTGGGATGGGATATGGGTTTGGTCTGTATATCATATACTGTCTTTCACACTCGATGAGGCACTGAGGAGTTGTCCAAGATGGGACATGGATTTGGTCTGTGCTAAACATCTGTTTTTGCAGCGGTGGGAATGTGTCTTTTCCCAGTCAGCTTGGAACTACTACTTCTGACCGTCATTATTACGGTGTGACTTTCCTTAACCCACTGAACCCCTCTATGTTACCAGAATGCCTTGTAAATAATGAAGAACCACAATTATTCTCCTTGCAGATTATCCAGTCCAAGTGCTTACCTGATCCTAACTCAAAGCGGAATTCCAGGTGGCCTTGAGCCATGGCCAGAGACACAAAGTCTTCCACGGGAGCTCCTTTTCCTGCACTGAAGAAGATGAGACCGTCTGGGGAGAGGGGTTTAAACTCCAGATCCACCCGCAGGTCATTATGGATGTTGGTGAGGGGAGGGTAAGAGATGTAAGAAGTTCCTCCATTGAATGACGGTGTGTTCACCATGACTCCTGTTGGGAAGAGTGGACATCATTGTGTCAAAGCTAATCATTCGAAGCCTTGTAACTTTCTAGATACGATACATTGATGATGATGAGAGTGTGTATTGGGCCAGCAAGCCACATACCATCCATGCATTTGTCTCCAGATTTTCCCAGTTGGCAGCGGCAGGTGTACCCCAACCCATCGGCTTGATTGATGCAAGTCGCTTCGGGTCCACAGGCATCTGTAGGGAAAAGTGGAAAGTGCTGAGAGGGGCCGCGTAACGCTGGAAGTACAGAACATGAATTTTCATTTCACGGGAAGTACCTGGGTGGCAGTGCAGGGCCCGGGAGTGCTCACAGTTACTGCCGGCGAAGCCAGGAAGACATTCACACACATAACTGCTGCTCTCTGAATCCCGACAGATTCCACGGTTCTAAAAAAAAAAACACAGTCAGGAGGAAAATGACAGAGAAGACGTGTTAAAAGCTTCAGGAACCAAGAAAGAGTGAGAGGGAAAAATAACACTTCGAGGTGAAGGAGGACAACTGGACAGGAGAATCAGATTCAACCAAGGGACCGTACAATGATGACCAAACCCAACCCCACCACACCACAAACTGATACATACCGTAAAACAGGTCGGAGCTTTAAAGTGATATTAAAGCGGAGGTCCACACAAAAATGGAACCTCAGCTTTTCGGAACCCTTCCCCCCTCCGGTGTCACATTTGGAACCTTTCAGGGGGAGGGGGGTGCAGATACCTGTATAATATAGGTATTTGCACCCACTTCCAGGCATAGAATCTCGCAGGGAGCATGCCACTTCCCGTCTCCCCCCCCCCCCCGCTGACTTCTAGGAAACACACAGGTCCCAGAAGACAGCAGGACAAGTTAGGATGCGCAGTGCGACTGCCTGCAAAGCACCTTGGCAGCGGCGCTTTTAACCCTTTATTCGGTCACTAGTGGGGGTTAAAAGCGCCCAGCTAGCACTCTAAAATGCTGGTAAAGTCCTGCTAGTTGTAGCAGCGCTCTCAGTGTGAAAGGGCTCTAATGTCGCGTGCACAAGATTGGACATTCCGACAACAAAACGGTGGATTTTTTTCCAACGGACATTGGCTCAAACTTGTCTTGCATACACACAGTCACACAAATGTTGTCAGAACTTGCGAACCTCAAGAACGTGGTGACGTACAACACTACGACGAGCTGAGAAAAATTAAGTTCAATAGCCAGTGCGGCTCTTCTGCTTGATTCCGAGCATGCGTGGCATTTTGTGCCTCGGAATTGTGTACACACACTCGGAATTTCTGACAAGTTTTGTTGTCGGAATTTTTTTTGAACCAGCTCTCAAACATTTGTTGTCGGAAATTCCGACAGCAAATGTCAGATGGAGCGTACACACGTTGGGATTTTCCAACAACAAGCTCCCATCGAACATTGCAGTGACTTTACTTAAGCAGGCCCGGCTCTTTGCATTTGGTCGTACCTTGCAAGGTCGGTCTCTACAAGTTCGGCAGTTAGAGATGCCAGTGGTGACCAGATCCAGATCCTTGAAGATGACCTCTTCTCCCTGAAGAATGAGCTGCCGGACACACCCTGCGAGGGACAAATAAGGGCGCATTAACGAAGAAACCATAAGCCAGAGGGTGGCAAATATGACCATTGTGGAAAAATGCTTATGGATGGATTTCTAGTTACCAATAAAGCCTTTGCCCAAGCCAGTTTTAGAAACAGCCTCGTAGTTAGGATAACCTCCTAGGTAAATCTCCTCGTTCAAGTCCAGACCCTGGAATTTACCCTGAAAGTGCAGAATATCCAATCAGAACGATCCATTTCCAGAGAAACCAACAAGACATTACTAGGAGAACTATGGCCTTTGCGCTGATTGAGAGTTCACATCGTGTTTGGTGATTACCTGAGATGTTCCATTGACGGGAGTTTGGTTGTCCACCACAAGCGATCCTTGGTTCAGGTTCCTGTACAGGGTTATGGTATGGAATTCCCCTAGACTAAGCGGTATAGGATAACGGATTGTCGCCATTCCTGAACCGGCATCAAACCTGCGATAAGATATTACAAATAATGAAACACTGGAGGAACTCTGACAAAAGTGTATACAAGTGTGAGGGTTGTGAAAATTCTTCAGGAGATACAGTAAAAGAACAACCCGAAATATCAGTAGCAGAGTACCAATCATCGATAACCACCTAAGAACAGACCTTTGTCCATGATTAGGGATTTTATTTTGATTATACAGAATCACAGACGGGAAGCACCGAAAAACACAAAATATAAGATTTAAGTTTCCTCGAAAATGAAGACCTCACCTGAACTCCGGCCGTCCTCCTACCAGACCGAAGGACATAAAGTCCGCTCCGCTGCTCTTCTTCTGCCCGCTGTAGATCAGCATTCCTACAAGAAGAGACATACAATGTAGAGACACCAACGACAGTAATACATTATATGCTTTATACATCGCAAGAACATCTCCAGATACCTTCAGAACGTATCATATGTAGAAGGGGCAGAGGACACACGAAATGACACTGCACACTGGAGGAGCAGGCAGTATGGGGGGGGGGGGGGGGGCGTAGAGGTTACATTGGATGATTCGGCACACTGGAGGAGCAGGCAGTATGGGGGGGGGGGTAGAGGTTACATTGGATGATTCGGCACACTGGAGGAGCAGGCAGTATGGGGGGGGTAGAGGTTACATTGGATGATTCGGCACACTGGAGGAGCAGGCAGTATGGGGGGGGGGGGGGGGTAGAGGTTACATTGGATGATCTGGTACATTGGAGGAGCAGGCACTATGAGGGGGGGGGGGGTAGAGGTTACATTGGATGATCCGGAACACTGGAGGAGCAGGCAGTATGAGGGGGGGTAGAGGAACAGGCAGCATTGGGGGGTAGAGGAACAGGCAGCATTGGGGGGGGGGGGGTAGAGGAACAGGCAGTACGGGGGGGTAGAGGAACAGGCAGTATGGGGGGGTAGAGGAACAGGCAGGAAGTTGCATTTCCCAAAACATGAACTGGTTGCTCTAGGTAGAGTAGGAAGTTGCATACAATGTAGGAGAGTCATGCGGAGAGCACTTACCGGAGTACAGAATAAGAGCTGGAGAGGCACAGCAGACAGAAGAGAGAAAGGTGACGATCAGAAAAGATAAGAGAGAATGGAGGATCATTGAACAAAACATGAGCAGAAGGCCATGACAGCAAGAAGTAATGAGATAAAGCCAAGCAGCATGTGTCAGGAGAAGGCCCTATACTGAGGGGGACACTGAGATGTGGAATTTGCTCTTGAATTTAGGAGGCCATATAATGATGATCAGAGGAGGACATATAATGAAGATCGGAGGAGGACATATAATGAAGATCGGAGGAGGACATATAATGAAGATCGGAGGAGGACATATAATGAAGATCGGAGGAGGACATATAATGAAGATCGGAGGAGGACATATATTGAAGATCGGAGGAGGACATATAATGAAGATGCGAGGAGGACATATATTGAAGATCGGAGGAGGACATATAATCAAGATGCGAGGAGGACATATATTGAAGATCAGAGGAGGACATATAATGAAGATCGGAGGAGGACATATATTGAAGATCGGAGGAGGACATATAATGAAGATCGGAGGAGGACATATATTGAAGATCAGAGGAGGACATATAATGAAGATCGGAGGAGGACATATAATCAAGATGCGAGGAGGACATATATTGAAGATCAGAGGAGGACATATAATGAAGATCGGAGGAGGACATATATTGAAGATCGGAGGAGGACATATAATCAAGATGCGAGGAGGACATATATTGAAGATCAGAGGAGGACATATAATGAAGATAGGAGGAGGACATATAATCAAGATGCGAGGAGGACATATATTGAAGATCAGAGGAGGACATATAATGAAGATAGGAGGAGGACATATAATCAAGATGCGAGGAGGACATATATTGAAGATCAGAGGAGGACATATAATGAAGATAGGAGGAGGACATATAATCAAGATGCGAGGAGGACATATATTGAAGATCAGAGGAGGACATATAATGAAGATGCGAGGAGGACATATATTGAAGATCGGAGGAGGACATATAATGAAGATTGGAGGAGGATATATAATGAAGATCGGAGGAGGACACATAATGAAGATTGGAGGAGGACACATAATGAAGATCGGAGTAAGACAGCATATCTAAGGGAGATTTCACTAAGCTTCCACACATGCAGAATATAAACAGTTCTTCTTACCGTCAGCAGCGTCGGGTCGGAAAGTAATCTTGATGTCGAATTTCTTGTGAGCGTCTTTCATACTCGGAAGTTTAAGGTAGGACTGGGGGTGGCCCGAGAAATAGGGTACAACTCTCTCTGAAAACGATCACATGCATAAATTCAATCCACAATTATTTTACACCAAGAAATAAGTCCGAAAGATGGAGACTGAACACACAGAATGGCACATGAACCTCACCTCGAACCTTCAGCATAGAGAAGGCCGTGACTCTGCCCTGGCGGTTGGCCGCTGTGCACACGTATGTACCGGCATCCTCCGGCTTCACAGACAGAAGGGTCAGGACGTTGTTCTCCATACGAGCGTTGGTGGGAAGGTCTCCTTCCAGCTGGAGGGAAGGTTGGGTCATTACTCGGCTAGTACTGCTAGAGGTCAGGAAGGGCTTTGAGCTTCTCAAGGCTGAGCAGAGCGTGTTCAAGCAACAGTCCTGTCCACCTACCCCAGCCAAGAAACAGTCCTGTCCACCTACTGCTGTCCACCTACCGCAGCCAAGCAACAGTTCTGTCCACCTACTGCTGTCCACCTACCCCAGCCAAGCAACAGTTCTGTCAGCCTACTGCTGTCCACCTACCCCAGCCAAGCAACAGTTCTGTCAACCTACCCCAGCCAAGCAAAAGTTCTGTCCACCTACTGCTGTCCACACCTTCTGATGAAGTGCTACCCCAGTCAAGCAAGACCATCACAACGATGGTGGGCCCCAGAACAGAAATGGTGGAAGAAGTGCAGCTGTTGAATTGTGACCATGAACACATTCTGGATGTCCCCCTGCTGTATAATCTAGGGGCCGACCCTGCTGCCAGTGCTTAACAGTGCCGGGACATCGGTATGGTTATATCTTCTTAGTAATTTCCCTCCCTACTCTACCATATCACTTCTTCTAGCACAACCCCCCCCCCAATCCTCCTTCCTAGCACAAATCCTCTTCTGCCATCCCCCCTCCAAACACAAATCCCCCTAAATCACCCCCCCCCCCAAATTTCCCTTCCTAGAATAACTCTTAAACTCTGCTGCCCCCACCAAATTCCCCCTCGCAACCACAAATTCCCTCCTGCAATCTCCTTGTGCCCTCAAATTTCATCTCCGAGGAAACACATGCTCACCCCCATCCCTTCTTCTAGAACAAATCCCCCCCCCCCAATAATCCCTACTAACATAGCACATATTCCCTCCCCCATCTCCTCATGGCACTCTCCCCCCCACCTTACATGATACCACTGTGTCCAGGGTCATCACCTTGCCCGGCCCACCCCCTGTCCCGGCCCTGCTGCCTGAGCCCAGTTTTTGTTGCCCCCCAATGTTATATGTCTGGAATCACAAGCACCTACCTTGGTCCACGTTATTTCCGGAACAGGAAAACCGGACGCCAGACACGGGAACACAGCGGTCGATCCGGTGGTTATTTCTTTCATCTCCGGGTGAGCGGCGATTTGTGGCACGGCTGGAGGAGGAACAGAGATTTGTTTTAATGAATGAAGAAAGATGAAAACAAACCGCAGGTCTGGTAAAGTGGAACTTACACTGCACATGGAGGATGACATGGGACTGCACCTCCCCCACTTCATTGGAGGCAGTACAGCGGTACTGCCCGGCGTCCGACTGCTTCACCTGCTCAATCTTCAGCATGCCGCCACTTATAATGACATCTGCCGGCATCCGGCTGCCAACCTTGCTCCACGTCACCTTGGCTCGCGGGTCTCCGATTGCCAAACATTCAAACTCCACAGAGTTCCCAGCCAGTACCGTCTGCACTGAGGTGCGAATGTTAATCCTGACTTTGGGCAGAGCTGGAAGACATATTGGTACATTTTATGGGCTGGTCACAAGAAACTTCAATGAGGTCTCTGCATATTGTTTCCAGAAAAAGAGACAAAGAACTTACAGCAATGAGTCAGTCCAGCCAAAGGGGTATTCCAATCATGGGGTGAGATTGAGAAGATTACATCTCATGACCTTCTGGCCTATAACCACGGCTGGGATGGTTAACCTCTGGCCTATAACCTCAGCCGGTACGGTTAACATCTAATGACCTTCTGGCCTATAACCTCAGCCGGTACAGTTAACATCTAATGACCTTCTGGCCTATAACCACGGCTGGGATGGTTAACCTCTGGCCTATAACCTCAGCCGGTACGGTTAACATCTAATGACCTTCTGGCCTATAACCTCGGCCGGTATGGTTAACATCGAATGACCTTCTGGCCTATAACCTTAGCAGGTATGGTTAACATCTAATGACCTTCTGGCCTATAACCTTAGCAGGTATGGTTAACATCTAATGACCTTCTGGCCTATAACCTTGGCCGGTATGGTTTAACATCTAATGACCTTCTGGCCTATAACCTATGCTGGGATGGTTAACTTCTAATGACCTTCTGGCCTATAACCTAGGCTGGGATGGTTAACTTCTAATGACCTTCTGGCCTATAACCTAGGCTGGGATGGTTAACTTCTAATGACCTTCTGGCCTATAACCCTCAGCAGGTACGGTTAACATCTAATGACCTTCTGGCCTAAAACCACGGCTGGGACAGTTAACTTCTGGCCTATAACCTCAGCAGGTACGGTTAACATCGAATGGCCTTCTGGTCTATAACCTAGGCTGCGATGGTTAACTTCTGGCCTATACCCTCAGCTGGTAAGGTTAACATCTAATGGCCTATAATCTCAGCTAATAACATGTTCTTCAGGGCTACTACCTTGGCTGGGGCAGATAACATCCAACATTTTTCAGGTCTATAACCATGGCTGGTACAAATAACCTCAGCTGGATTGGATGACATCTAATGTTCTACTTATTCGGGTCTATAACCTTGGCTAGGACAGTTCTCCATTTGTGTTAGAATACCCGCTGACTCCATCATACTCAGAACAAGAAGTCAAGACATTGAGGGTCATATTCCAGCACACACTGCTCCATATCTCATGTACACACCTTGGACAACCAGTTTGACACTATCTTGGGATTGACCAAAGCGGCTGTTTGCCCGGCAGGTGTAGACACCTTCATTGCCCCGTTCCAAGTTGAAAATCCTATAGAAGACAAAAGCAGCAAAATTCACACAATGTACACCATGACTAGGGTAGGTCAGATAACTTACCACCCCAACACAAGTATGTACTTACCCCACATCCTACTTACCCCCCAGTAAGGACACTATGTTGGATTTAAATGGCCGTTAAACTTTTGTAATGCTCCATCTCTAGTTAGATTCTGTCCCCAGCCACAACACCGCCTTGAGGACCCCTAACTGACCACAGACCCCTACCACCTTAATAACCGGTAGTGTAGTCTGAACCAGACAAACCAGGAGGACTCCATACCTGGGACGGGTCCAACACCATTTGATCAAATACCTCATGTATTTGAACCCTCGTCAAGGACCCCAATCGCCAACTGGCGACCAAACACACTTCAATGATTAGGGCGGGAGAGCGGGACGATTCACTAGCGACTTTCCCTGCAACTGATGTCTGGGATCAGTCCTTTGGACCAATTGACCATAATGTGAGTATGGAGGACCTTGTAGAGGTCACATGCTTCTTCTCTATCCTCAATCATCATTGAATGTTATATATTACTGATATTTACAATTCTTAGGCATCTTGTACATACATCAACTCCTGAGGAAGTGAGCAGAGCTAGTGAAACGCGTTGAGTACAAAAGATGTAGATCATTTATTTCCAATATTGTATCAAACATAGTTCTGGTCACTAGCTGCTTCATGATGCTTCATGATCTTTTTATGCTCATTTATGATTTTGTTGTTGGAATTTCAATAAATTCTAATTCAATTACTCCACTCACTTGTTATGACCTTTATAATCAACTCATTTAAAGTCCCATGGGCTAACCTTCTTTTCGTATTTTTAAAGAATTCGGCATGCGCACCGGCTAGGTCTATCTCAATGTTTGGAAAAGAAACGGCGGTAAAAAAAGTTCAATAAATAATGGAATTGGAGTTTCTCATCAGTACAATAGAGCTTGAGGTCTGAGCATCTCTCAGTGAGAGGACGACTGACACACACAGAAGGAAGAAATCCACTCACCTGAGCACCGCCCCCTGAACACTGTGATTGGATGGGAGGGCCCCTCCTTCTTTATTCCAGCGGATCCTGGCTCTTGGATCTCCAATCACATTACAGGTGAATTCTGCTGTAGCCCCGATCGCCTTTGTGTCTATCTGGGGTGAAACCCGTACAGAAAATTGTGCTGCAAAGAAGGATAAAAACATTCTATGAAAAGCCCCAAAATCCCGAGCACCGGCCTTCTGAGGCCACACCGTGACACCGCCATAGGCCGACTTACCCAGAACACTGACTTGAGCGGTGGCCTCGCTCCTGCCCACTTTGTTGGCGGCCACACAGAGGTAGGTACCAGCATCTCCGCTTGTTGCCTGACCGATGTGCAGCACCCCGTCCTGTATGGAGGCGGAGCCTGAGAGAGATCCGTTCACCTTGGTCCACTGGTATCGGAGTGGAGGAGTGCCGTGTGCCAGGCACTGTAACCGGATGGCTTCTCCCACGGCCACAGACAGCTCATCGGGCAGGGTGGTGGCGTACGGAGGATCTGAGGCATGACAAGGACCAGAGATGGATGAACTAGATGAACAAGCGTCTCATTCAACCCGACTACGCAACTATGTAACATACATTTTAAGAGTGGTCTTCAAAAAGTTTCCGCACATTTTTATATTTAATAGAGTTAAAAAAAGTGCGAGAACTTTTTGTAGAACCTTCGTACATAAATAATAAAAACAGGAAAATTCCCACTGAGGACGTCACAGTACAGAATCTCTCTATAAGCCGCTCTCTGCCCCCCCCAACACTCACTCTCTACATCCAGAGTGACGAAGATCTCCGAGTGCCCGTCAGTGTTGGAAGCGTTGCAGATGTACTGTCCAGAGTCCTGCTGCGCCACCCTGGGGATGATCAGAGTATTGTTGGCCACCTGGTGCTGCCAGGGAAGAGGAGCTCGGAGTTTGGACCAGGTGATAGTCGGGGTCGGGTTTCCTGTGGGACAAAGTAAAGGGAAAGAAGAGGAAGAATTAAAATTCAATGAAATGAGAAGCAGATTCCAGTTGGACAATGTGGAGATCCAGACCCTGATCCTGATCTAGGTCAGAGAGTGGCATGAGGAACCCTCAGAGTCTGTGGGACTGCCCATGGTTCCTGTTTTGAAGGGTGGCCAGGCCCAGGATAGTGACAAAGAGAACAGCACATCCCGCTTCTTCACGTCCCCGGTTGGTAAGAAACCTGCCCCTGTATTTGCTTCAGCTCCCCACTGTGGCCCCTGAGAACAAGGTGGATGGTCCGTTAGTGGTGACAGCTTCCGCCTCCGACCACAACAGCTTCTCTGGCTGGTAGAATCGTTACTACTGGTTGGGACTACAAGTCCACAGTCCCACCCTATGCTGCATCTTGCTTCTGGATAGGCCCTCAGACAGCCTAGCAGCCAGATGTGCCCGGGATAGGCCTTACGTTTCTGTCCATCCAGAACCCCGATCACCTGACTCCACCCAAATAAATAGGTTCTTCCAGCAGGCCAAGGGACCCAAGAAAATACCTGCCCATTGGCTGAGACACCCCATCTACTCCTAATCTGTCCCTGCAATGCCCTTGTCCTATCTAATGTCACCAGGTACCCGGTACAGAAGAAAGAAGTTCAGCAATTCCAGAACTAGGGTAAAATCAATTGATCTCCTAACAATTGGCCAAGACAACTATCACCTGGCAGGTAAATTTAAGAGCATCCCGGCCTAAACATCAGAGGAGCTCCACAATGTTCCCAGAAAAACCCGGCAAAGTTATAAGCGGATATACCAGACCCGGCACATACGGCTCCTCACCTATGGCAGAGCACCTGAGGGTGGCGGTGTCCCCGGCCAGGATGACATAGACCGCCTGGTCTGCTGTGGCCACCGGAGCTCCAGGTCTCACCACTTTGCTTTCCACTCGGACCTCCACGTGGACTTGTGCTGTGCCGTCCGGGTTCTGTCCGGTGCAGGTGTACGATCCGGCATCCTCCGCCTTCGCCGATGGAATCTGCAAGAGTCATTAAATTATGAGGAATTCTCTCCCACCAACAGGGGGAAATCTTTGGATAGGCAACGTATCAAATCCTGAACATTGTGTAGAGCAGGGGGTCTCAAACTGGTGGACTTCAAGTCCCATGAGGCTTTGGAAGGCTGAATGTTTCAAGCATGACACCCACAGGCAGAGGCATGATGGGACTCGTAGTTCTGCAACAGCTGGAGGTTCAATAGTTTGGACCCCCTGGTGTAGAACATCAAAGCTCCGATATACTACAAATGCAAAAAACTGAGAGGACAGAAGAGCCGGTCTGCTTGTCCCCCAATTCTCCGAGACAAGGGAGAAAAGAACGTTCGGACATCTCTGACCACAAGAGACCACGTGGATTCTAACCTGTAAGATGGAGTGGCTATCCAGGGGGGCGTGGCTTTGCTGTCTGATGATCTGCCGGGATCCGGTACGCCGCCAGTTGACCACGGGTCGGGGGTCACCCATTCCGTTGCATTCTAAGCTGATTGTATCGCCAACATGAACAGTGACGGGTCCTGGGGGGATCACAGAGACTGAAGGGCGTCCTAGAAGAATGAAAAGAAAGTCTGTTCATAGAGAGCCAATGGGGGAGATTTACAAAACCCGGAGCACTCAGAATCCGGTGTGGCTCTACATGGACAACCCCCCCCTCTCAGGACACATCCTCACCCCCATATACCCCCTTCCAGCACAAATCCCCCTCCCAGGACACATTCTCACCCCCATATACCCCCTTCCAGCACAAATCCCCCCTCCCAGGACAAACGCCCCCCTCTCAGGACACATCCTCACCCCCATATAACCCCTTGCAGCACAAATCCCCCCTCCCAGGACAAACCCTCATCCCTATATACCCCCTTCCAGCACAAATCCCCCCTCCCGGGACAAACCCCCCTTCTCAGGACACATTGTCACCCCCATATACCCCCTTTCAGCACAAATCCCCCTCCCAGGACAAACCCCCCCCCCTCTCAGGACACATCCTCACCCCCATATACCCCCTTCCAGCACAAATCCCCCTCCCAGGACAAACCCCCCCCTCTCAGGACACACCCCCCCTCTCAGGACACATCCTCACCCCTATATACCCCCTTCCAGCACAAACCCCCCTCTCAGGACACATTCTCAAGACATTATCTGTGAATCACGTACAGACAGCTGGCACATGCCACCCTGGTCACTTACCTTTCACCACCAGTGTCACCGCACTGTCCACGGCCCCGTAGGGGTTGGAAGCCATACAGCGGTAAGAGCCTTGGTTCTTGTGGCGCGCACCGACAACGGTAATGACAGTCCCATCCGAGCTGATGAGAACGTTATCTTCAGACACAGAGAAAGGAAACAAAGTCAGAACTGAAGTGAATTGTTCTAGGATCTGCCCTATTGGTGGAATAGTGTCCCATCATTGGTATCAGTGGGTGGAATAGTGTCCCATCATTGGTGTCAGTGGGAGGAATAGTGTCCCATCATTGGTGTCAGTGGGAGGAATAGTGTCCCATTATTGGTGTCAGTGGGAGGAATAGTGTCCCATCATTGGTGTCAGTGGGGGGAATAGTGTCCCATCATTGGTGTCAGTGGGGGGAATAGTGTCCCATCATTGGTGTCAGTGGGAGGAATAGTGTCCCATCATTGGTATCAGTGGGTGGAATAGTGTCCCATCATTGGTGTCAGTGGGAGGAATAGTGTCCCATCATTGGTGTCAGTGGGAGGAATAGTGTCCCATCATTGGTGTCAGTGGGAGGAATAGTGTCCCATCATTGGTGTCAGTGGGGGGAATAGTGTCCCATCATTGGGGGTCAGTGGAAGAAAATTCTAAGATTCCCTGTAGAAGGAAGACGGTACCTTGGAGTGGCTGGTTGTTCCCCATTTTCCATGTCACACGGATTTGTTGAGCTCCCTTGTGGACGTTGCATTTGAAGGTGGCATTCTCCCCTTGGAGCACTGTGGCAGTGTGGGGGTTGATGGAGATGACCGGAGTCTCCAGACCTGGAAAATACAAAGTTTTTATTACACCGGCTGGCCGACAAAGAATCCATCAAAGTGCGATGTGCGGGAAACGTGCGATGTGCGGGAAACATGCGATGTGCGGGAAACGTGCGATGTGCGGGAAACGTGCGATGTGCGGGAAACGTGCGAAGTGCGGGAAACGTGCGATGTGCGGGAAACGTGCCATGTGCGGGGAAACGTGCCATGTGCGGGGAAACGTGCCATGTGCGTGCGGGGAAACGTGCCATGTGCGGGGAAACGTGCCATGTGCGGGGAAACGTGCCATGTGCGGGGAAACGTGCCATGTGCGGGGAAACGTGCGATGTGCGGGGAAACGTGCGATGTGCGGGGAAACGTGCCATGTGCGGGGAAACGTGCCATGTGCGGGGAAACGTGCCATGTGCGGGGAAACGTGCCATGTGCAGGGAAACGTGCCATGTGCGGGAAACGTGCCATGTGCGGGAAACGTGCCATGTGCGGAAAAAGTGCGATGTGCGGGAACCGTGCGATGTGCGGGAACCGTGCGATGTGCGGGAAACGTGCGATGTGCGGGAAACGTGCGATGTGCGGGAAACGTGTGATGTGCGGGGAAACGTGCGATGTCCGGGATACGTGCGATGTGCGGCAAATGTGCCATGTGCGGGAAACGCGCGATGTGCGGGAAACATGCGATGTGCGGGAAACGTGCGATGTGCGGGGAAAGGTGCGATGTGCGGGGAAACGTGACTCACGGAGAGATTTTTGGACTCCATGATGGACAGAGATGATAATGGATCCTGTGAGCACTCCGGAGTCACCGCTGTACTGACAGACGTACTTCCCGGAGTCCGCACTGGAGGCCTGATGAATCCGCAAGTGGGAACCGGAAATCTAAAGAGAAAAATAAAATAAAAAAAAGTTTATTGTCCGGGTGACATAGAAAAGAACAGCAAAGGTGACACCCATTAAGACCATCCCAGTGCCGCGTGTTACATGGCACAGTGGGTGCGTTTGGCATTGGGGGCAATCTGGCAGTATGTTATAGGGCACAGTGGTGACAATTGATGGCACAGTGAGGCTGCAATTGATGGGCACAGTGAGGCTGCAATTGATGGGCACAGTGAGGCTGCAATTGATGGGCACAGTGAGGCTGCAATTGATGGGCACAGTGAGGCTGCAATTGTTTTGTTTTTTTTAGTTTGTTTGCGCCCCCAAAAAATTTTGAGCACCAGCTGCCACTGACAAAGAATATCCCTTTATCGTGTGTAGCGCCCTCTACCTTAAGTAGGTGGTAGATGTGAGGTTTTTGGTGCTAGCTGCCAGTTGCAGGTAAATCTAAGCAGGCCAATGCTGCGAGCTAGGCGTGTTTGTTTTTGATCTATCTGGGGGTTAGTGTAGCAGTAGGTGTGAATGACCTGTACTTCAGCTTTTGGGCGCCTCCCTCACTGAGAATGTTCTGGAAGAGGGGCAGGGCTGAGAGTTGGAGTGATATTGAGTGCATGCGAGGAGCCCTGACCAATCCCCAACTAGGATTGGCAGGAGGCAGGCCTTCTACATATACTCATGGTCAGCTGGCTGGGTCAACGGAAGGATGGAGTGCTAGACCAGGGATCCTCAAACTACGGCCCTCCCGCTGTTGTAGAACTACACATCCCGTGAGGCATTGCAACACACTGACATTCACAGACATGACTAGGCATCAGAGGCGGCTCTTTAATTAGGCAAATTAGGCGGTGGCCTCACACTCACAGTGGCTTTGCGACCGCTCTAACTTGCCCAATGCATTACTCCAGTCTTGAGGGACTGGGAACCTTAAAACTGCTGTGCTCAAGCAGCGTTAAAAGCCCTGACTCAGGAGCGGGGGCCGCCAGCGTCCCTAACAACCAGTGAATATCGGTGACACCACCCCTTGTGACGTCAATGACCTTGCTTGCCCTCAGTCAATGAGGTCACAAGGGGGCGGGCTCATCTGGTGACATCACCAGGTGCCCCCCACCCATTTTTTATTACAGAGCAAGATCTGAGGGCCGTCTTGTTAAAGGAGGCTTCCAGATTCCGATAAGCCCCCGGGCTGCAGACCCCCACAACCACCGGCCAGGGTTGTAGGGAAGAGGCTCTTGTCCTTGAACTATTTTGAGTGGGGCCACTTGTCAAGTTTTGCCTAAGGCCTCACAAAGCCTAGAGCCGCCTCTGCTAGGCATTGCAGTTCCTGAACAACTGGAGGGCCGTAGTTTGAAGACCCCTGCTCTAGACTGTCATGCTGGAGGAACACCCCCATCTCGAGGGGGGGGGCGTGGATCTGGCAGAGGATGTTCAGGAGCTGGGAGGGAGCCTCTCCTTACACGGTTATGGAACAGGAGCTGGAGAGGCAGTCGGTTCGCACGTCCAGTGTAAGTTCTTCAGGAAGGACTCAGGGCAGGAGTCTGTGAGTGAAAGCATAGTGGAGATCTGGAGGAGGCACACCAGGGGAGCTGGGTGTAGTGCCAGAGGAGAGACTGCAGGGTGACAATGTGTGGATGTAGTAACTTGGAGCAACACACTGCTACAAGTGTGTACTTGTCTCAGTCCAGATTTTGCACTCTCCAGTTTTAGTAAATCTCCCCCCCCCATTGTAATCTGGTGTCAGATGTCGCCTCTCCACCACGGCTGTGCTCTGATCTGCTCCTCGTGGGAGGGTCATAGCTGACGGGTTCTCCATTCCTCACCTGGTGATTTGGAGTAAATTCAGCGCCGGGGCGTGTCCAGGTGACGGCAGCGTCCGGATTTCCAGCAACCGCGCAGTTCAGATCGACAGTCTGACCCTCAGTGACCCTTCCTGGGACCTTCTCAATCAGGATGGGCGGTGGGGGGTTCACAGGCACTACAAGGGAAGAGAAGGGTTACAACACGGCGGCGCTCACCCGTTCCTCATTAGGTCAGTGATTATTTATAAGTGATGTTGGTGAGGAGTGAGGACAATGAGGAGCACAGAGGAGGCCGTGGTCCTCGGACACACAGAAGTCCTTGTCTGAGATCAGAATGTGGAGGAAGAGCCGGACAAAGCCGGACTTGTGTGACCGATGAGCTCATCGTTATCCGTCTCTCGTTATTTCCATCACAGACCAAAGAACGGGACACACTGATAATATGAATCAAATGTTCCAGACATTTGTAAATAACACTGATTGGATCTGAGCGTTCCGACGGCGGCGATCTCGCCCATCCACCAATTTCCAACTTCCCGAGGTCAGGAGAGACTGAGAGTCGGGAGGGTCTGAGAGTCGGGAGGGTCCGAGAGTCGGGAGGGTCCGAGAGTCGGGAGGGTCCGAGAGTCGGGAGGGTCCGAGAGTCAGGAGGGTCAGAGACGGGAGGGTCAGAGTCGGGAGGGTCAGAGAGTCGGGAGGGTCCGAGAGTCAGGAGGGTCTGAGAGTCAGGAGGGTCTGAGAGTCGGGAGGGTCCGAGAGTCAGGAGGGTCTGAGAGTCAGGAGGGTCTGAGAGTCAGGAGGGTCCGAGAGTCGGGAGGGTCAGAGACGGGAGGGTCAGAGTCGGGAGGGTCCGAGAGTCGGGAGGGTCTGAGAGTCAGGAGGGTCTGAGAGTCAGGAGGGTCTGAGAGTCGGGAGGGTCCGAGAGTCAGGAGGGTCTGAGAGTCAGGAGGGTCTGAGAGTCAGGAGGGTCTGAGAGTCAGGAGGGTCAGAGACGGGAGGGTCAGAGTCAGGAGGGTCCGAGAGTCGGGAGGGTCTGAGAGTCAGGAGGGTCTGAGAGTCAGGAGGGTCTGAGAGTCGGGAGGGTCCGAGAGTCAGGAGGGTCTGAGAGTCAGGAGGGTCTGAGAGTCAGGAGGGTCTGAGAGTCAGGAGGGTCTGAGAGTCAGGAGGGTCTGAGAGTCGGGAGGGTCCGAGTGTCAGGAGGGTCTGAGAGTCAGGAGGGTCTGAGAGTCAGGAGGGTCCGAGAGTCGGGAGGGTCAGAGACGGGAGGGTCAGAGTCGGGAGGGTCCGAGAGTCGGGAGGGTCTGAGAGTCAGGAGGGTCTGAGAGTCAGGAGGGTCTGAGAGTCGGGAGGGTCCGAGAGTCAGGAGGGTCTGAGAGTCAGGAGGGTCTGAGAGTCAGGAGGGTCTGAGAGTCAGGAGGGTCAGAGACGGGAGGGTCAGAGTCGGGAGGGTCCGAGAGTCGGGAGGGTCTGAGAGTCAGGAGGGTCTGAGAGTCAGGAGGGTCTGAGAGTCGGGAGGGTCCGAGAGTCAGGAGGGTCTGAGAGTCAGGAGGGTCTGAGAGTCAGGAGGGTCTGAGAGTCAGGAGGGTCTGAGAGTCGGGAGGGTCCGAGAGTCAGGAGGGTCTGAGAGTCAGGAGGGTCTGAGAGTCGGGAGGGTCTGAGAGTCGGAAGGGTCTGAGAGTCGGGAGGGTCTGAGAGTCGGGAGGGTCCGAGAGTCGGGAGGGTCAGAGTCGGGAGGGTCAGAGTCGGGAGGGTCCGAGAGTCGGGAGGGTCTGAGAGTCGGGAGGGTCTGAGAGTCGGGAGGGTCCGAGAGTCAGGAGGGTCTGAGAGTCAGGAGGGTCTGAGAGTCAGGAGGGTCTGAGAGTCGGGAGGGTCCGAGAGTCAGGAGGGTCTGAGAGTCAGGAGGGTCTGAGAGTCGGGAGGGTCTGAGAGTCGGAAGGGTCTGAGAGTCGGGAGGGTCTGAGAGTCGGAGATTTGTGGTAGACAATTCGGAAATGAAGACTGCGGCTCACCTTGTGCGATTCGTTGTATGATGACGTGAATGATCGCCTCCTGGACTCCGGATCCTGTGTTCACTCGGCAAACGTACTCCCCAGAATCGGCCGGGGTGGCCTTCAGGATCCGCATTCGTGGCCCTGCAACCTGCCAGGCAAGAGTCATGGTACTTAGAGGAAAAGACAACGCCAAGCAAATAAACACAGAGCTGGAGGAACCTCAAGAGCCAGACTGGCAAAACCCAAAGCCCTCATGCCCGACATTACGTGTCCGCACTCTAAATTAATGCGGGTCAAAGGAAATCTCCCTGCATTACTTTTACTCCTTTTTATTGTGTGACTTTACACCTATTTCCTATGGAAGCACATTAGTTACCCTTACCTGGTGATTTGGAGGCAGAGGGCGACCACCTTGCCGATGCCAAGTCACTGGCTGGCCAGAATATCCATCAATCAGACAGGTAAGTTCCACATTCTGTCCCTCCTCCACGGTCTGTGATGACGGCTCAATGCGAATTGCCCCAGAAAGGCCAGAATCTGAAAAGAGAAACATTCTAAAGCAGAGGTCGCCAACCTTTCGGACTTTACGGACCATTATACTCACAATTATCAATCCCGCGGACCATGAACGTGAATTTTACATGCCCTATACACACAGTGCTCTGACTCTCTGCCCCCTGGATCACACTGCTGCCCTATACACACAATTCTCCGACTCTCTACCCCCTCCCCCTGGATCACACTGCTGCCCTATACACACAATTCTCCGACTCTCTACCCCCTCCCCCTGGATCACACTGCTGCCCTATACACACACAATTCTCCAACTCTCTACCCCCTCCCCCTGGATCACACTGCTGCCCTATACACACAGTGCTCTGACTCTCTGCCCCCTGGATCACACTGCTGCCCTATACACACAATTCTCCGACTCTCTACCCCCTCCCCCTGGATCACACTGCTGACTTATACACACAATGCTCCGACTCTCTGCCCCCTCCCCCTGGATCACACTGCTGCCTTATACACACAATGCTCCAACTCTCTACCCCCTCCCTCTGGATCACACTGCTCTGACTCTCTGCCCCCCAAATCACACTGCTGACTTATACACACAATGCTCCAGCTCTCTGCCCCCCTCCCCAAGATCACACTGCTCTGACTCTCTGCCCCTCGGATCACACTGCTGCCTTATACACACAATTCTCTGACTCTCTGCCCCCTCCCCTGGATCACACTGCTGCCTTATACACACAATGCTCTGACTCTCTGCCCCCCTCCCCCTGGATCACACTGCTCTGACCCTCTGCCCCCCAGATCACACTTCTGCCTTATACACACAATGCTCTGACTCTCTGCCCCCCTCCCTTAGATCACACTGCTGCCTTATACACACAATGCTTCGACTTTCTACCCCCCTCCAATGCTCACATGACACGGCATATCAATGTCCTTCATCATACTCACTATGGTGAGATCCTTCAATGGTGACCATGATGGAGGCGGCCTGGATCCCGGAGCCACCGCTGACCTGGCAGATGTATTCTCCAGAGTCCTGAGGAGAGGCGTTGACAATCCGCAGGCGGGAACCGGACTTCTGCACAACAAGAACATTCAATGTATGCAGAGCCAGTCATATCGTATGTAGTGCTGATTGGGACCCCAGCACCATAGGTGGTCTTCTAATATCTGTACATACCTGGTGATTGGCCGACAGAGGCTGTCCCTGCCTGAACCATGTGACCTCCTGATGTGTTTGACCTTCAACAACGCAGTTCAGAACAACCGTCTTCCCTTCCGCCAGGGAGTCCGATGGAGACTCCACCCGGATTGTTGGGGTGATGCCGGTGGCTGGACACATAAACAGTTCTATCAGCGGCGGCAGTAATAAGGAGACCTCATTTAACTAGAATTTCAGGAAGCCATACTTACCAATGACCGGACCCATCCTGTGCGTAATGGTGACAGTAATGGAGGCTTGCCGGGTGACTCCTCCAGAGGTGACACGGCAGATGTACACACCGGAGTCCGCTACCGAGGCCTGAACAATTCTCAGACGGGAACCCAGAACCTAAAACCAAAGAAGAACTTCATATACATTCCCCGAGAAGAAGTCACATCACTGGGGGGCATAGTCTATTTATTGGTGTCTTCAGAGAGAATTAATTTCAACTGAAGCCCTCCCCCCTGAATCGCACTGCTGCCTTATATACACACTGCTCTGACTCTCTGCCCCCCTCCCCCTGAATCGCACTGCTGCCTTAAACACACACAATGCTCCGGCTCTCTGCCCCCTCCCCCTGAATCGCACTGCTGCCTTAAACACACACAATGCTCCGGCTCTCTGCCCCCCTCCCCCTGAATTGCACTGCTGCCTTATACACACAATGCTTCGACTCTCTACCCCCCTCCCCCTGAATCACACTGCTCTGACTCCCCTCCGATCACACTGCTGCCTTATGCACACAATGCTCTGGCACTCTGCCTCCCCGGAATCACACTGCTGCTTTATACACACACAATGCTCCGCCTCTCTCCCCCTCCTCCTGAATCACACTGCTGCCTTATACACACAATGCTGCCTCCCTCTGCCTTATACACACACAATGCTTCAAATCTCTACCCCCCTCCCCGTATCGCAATGCTCTGACTCTCTGCCCCTCCAGATCACACTGCTGCCTTATACACACCCCTCCCCTGTATCACAATTCTCTGACTCTCTGCCCCTCCAGATCACACTGCTGCCTTATACACACACAACGCACTGCCTCTCTACCCCCTCCCCTGGATCCTAAAGTTTACCTGGTGGTTGGGCGAGAGAGGCTGCCCTGTTCTCTGCCATGTTACGTCAGCATTTTGCTGTCCGGAGACCACACAGTTTAGCTCCAACGTTTGTCCTTCTGCCACCGAGTTGGAAGATGGTTCAATCCTCAATGCCGGGACAAAGCTGGCTGCTGAAAAGGTAGGAGATGAAGTCAGCTGTAATATATTGCACAACGGGACTACCGCCACACCAATAATATGGAGATTCTATGAAAGTCTTTGAAGGTCTATGAAGGTCTATGAAGGTCTATGAAGGTCTATGAAGGTCTATGAAGGTCTATGAAGGTCTATGAAGGTCTATGAAGGTCTATGAAAGTCTATGAAAGTCTATGAAAGTCTATTAAAGTCTATGAAAGTCTATTAAAGTCTATGAAAGTCTATGAAAGTCTATGAAAGTCTATGAAAGTCTATGAAAGTCTATGAAAGTCTATGAAAGTCTATGAAAGTCTATGAAGGTCTATGAAGGTCTATGAAGGTCTTCGAAGGTCTATGAAGGTCTTCGAAGGTCTATGAAAGTCTATGAAAGTCTATGAAAGTATGAAAGTCTATGAAGGTCTATGAAGGTCTATGAAGGTCTATGAAGGTCTTCGAAGGTCTATGAAGGTCTTCGAAGGTCTATGAAGGTCTTCGAAGGTCTATGAAAGTCTATGAAAGTATGAAAGTCTATGAAGGTCTTTGAAGGTCTATGAAGGTCTATGAAGGTCTATGAAGGTCTTCGAAGGTCTATGAAGGTCTATGAAGGTCTATGAAGGTCTATGAAAGTCTATGAAGGTACTTACGGTCAACAGATACTCGGGAGACGGTGACAAAAGTTGAGGCCTGCTGAGTGAAGGTGCCGACGGTCACACGACAAATATACTCGCCAGAATCTGCAGCCGAGGCTTGTAGGATCCTCAGCCGTGATCCGGACACCTAACAGGGACAGGCAGATATGAATGAGGATTGGAAGCCAAAAGGGAATTTACAAGTAGAAGAGAGTCGTAATATTAAACCTGTATGGGGAGAATCACAGAAACCTTCAACATTTCTCCATCCATGCCGACTCCGGACACAACGGAGGAGAGAAGAACCCACCTAACACAAGCTGGTCACTTCAGTCCACCATAGACCATAAAACGACCATGTGTCAAGAGAAGACAATATAGACCAGACAAGATCCGAGGGGGTGTCTGATTGGTCAATGTATTATATAAGCTGCAGATTCCTTCCATGATAACATTTATACATTAAAGAGAATCAGGCCGAATCAAGTATTTCTAAGAAACTGAATCCCAACTCTTCAGATCAGTGGTCTCCCAACAGTAGCCCCCTTGCTTGCTTTTATCCGGCCCTTGGGGGGAACTATATTATCCACTGATACCAACATTGGGGCATAATTTCCCCCACTGACACCAAAGAAGGGGACACAATTCCTCCCAATGACACCAATGATAAGGCACATGTATTCCATCCACCTATCTCAGGGTGTGTTCCCTTTGGAGAGCAGGGCTTGTTGCCTTTATCGTCTGCCTGTTCTGTTTCAGCCATTTCTTTTTCTTTCTAGATATGTAACTGACCTTGTACAACATTCTCTGTTTTTGACGTCACGTAGGAAATTACCTGATGATTTGGTGAAAGTGGAACTCCTGGTCTGTACCATGTGACCTCAGCACCGGGAAAGCCAGAAACCTGGCAATCCAGCTCCAGAGTTTGGCCCTCGACCAGGGAACCAGAGGACGACTCGATCCTGAGTACGGGAATGTTTTCCGAGTCTGGGGGAGAGCAGACATTGGCAAAAAATGTTTTCTGCTTCTAATGAACCATATTAGAGGAAATGGGTTCAAACCAAAGTAGAATAAAAGGAATAGAAAATTGGATATGGAGAATTAATGTTAGTGAAAGGGAAAGGCAAGGCCAAGAAGAACTGATGGAAAATGAAGATTCCGACACAAGAAGAAGACATGTCCATGTAGATCTGGCACCAACGGCATAAAAGAGAGCAAGGAAGACACAAAAGACACAAAACTATGAGATGATAAGAGAAAAACTCAGGCCAGAGGTGACAGAAGGGCATAAAGACACATAAAACCGGGGCTTTTTTTCAGCTTGAACGTGGTGGAACGCAGTTCCGGCACCTCCAGAACTGAATGTATGTAATGGCATGGGGTGCCGGGAGTGCTGGAGGGTCTATTGATGATGGCTGCAGGGGAACCTATTGTTGCTGGAGAGGATCTATTTTTGCGAAGGAAGAGGGCCTATTGTTTCTAGGATGGGTCTTATGTTGTTGGGGGGGTCAGTCGTTGCTGCGATGGATGTACTGTTGAGAGAGAGGTCTTTTTTGCTGGCTACTGGGGAATCTATTGTTGCTAGAGGGGATCTGATTTTGCAGGGGGGTCTATTGTTGCCAGGGGTGTGGGTCTTATGCTGCAGCAGGGTCAATCATTGCTGGGAGGGATCTACTGTTAAGGGAGGGGTCCATTGATGCTGGCTGTTGGGAGTCCATTGTTGCTGTAGTGGATCTACTGTTGCTGGGGTGTCCATTGTTGCTTAATCTATTTTATGTCTTTCTTGTTATCATTAACAAATTTCATACAATATACTTAACACCACAAAATGAAACTTGGTTCTGTATTCTCGAAAAGGGGCAATACTGGGAGGCAAGTAGGGGGTGGAACCAAGGGATGTTGCTCAGAGGTGGGTAAGGGGTGGAACCAAGGGATGTTGCTCAGAGGTGGGTAAGGGGTGGAACCAAGGGATGTTGCTCAGAGGTGGGTAAGGGGTGGAACCAAGGGATGTTGCTAAGAGGTGGGTAAGGGGTGGAACCAAGGGATGTTGCTCAGAGGTGGGTAGGGGGCAGTGCCAAGTGATGTTGCTCAGAGGGGTATGGAACCAAGAGATGTTGCTCAGAGGTGGGTAGGGGGTGGAGTCAAGGGGCAACTCAGACAGGAGGAGTTCCTGCACCTATTCTCAGAGAAAAAAAGCCCTGTATAAAACATAGCAAGATGCAGGAACGATAACACCGGGAATGTAAGAATGCCAATCCTGGACTGGGAGGAAAAGAAGCAAAGAGTGATGTCCGAAGGATCTGCTGGTAGATTGGAGGAAGACACAAGATGAAATGGACGAGTTTAGGTGGTAAACAAAGAAGGGGTGATGAGAAGTTCTACAGAATATGTAAATATGAGGCATAAGGAGAAGACCAGAATAGCTGAAGGTGCTCTGAAGGATCGAAACACCATAAAAACTTACAGACTGGGGTGATGGTAATAATAATGGAGGCCTGCTGTGTGCCGAACCCGTTAGTGACCCGGCAGATGTATTCCCCGGAGTCTGTTGCGGAGGCGTGGAGAATTCGGAGCCGGGAGCCATACACCTTAGAGAGGAACGAGCAGTGCCATTACATTGTATAGAGCTACATACCTCCTACACCAGAGACCCGGGGTGGTGGATTTAATCCTTAAAGGTCATAAAACATTCCGGAAACGGTAGAGTAACAGCGGAGAGTTGTTGAAATGCAGTACATCTAGTGGAACCCAATTAAATATTTTATATCAACTATATGATGTACGGCAGGGCCGTCTGAATGCCATCATGGGCCCCCCTGGGCCAAGTAATGCCCTGGAGCCCCTACCAGCCTGACCCAATTCATGCACCAGCTCTCAAGAATTTAAGTATTAAACGTTGATGGGATTAAATATATATATTTATTAGTAATTTAAATAAAATTGATTTTAAAACATGCCATAAATCAAAGACTAATCAACACAAAGAGGGAGGAAAGCGGAATGGCCCAGTACCAGTGGCGTCTCCAGCTTCCATATTTAGGAGGAGGGCACATGGGGGGACAGGGACAAAAGTAGGCCCCCCCCCAACTATAAAATGCAATCGTATACATGTCCTGGGGCCCTTTACTTCTGTTGTGGGGCCCTTTATTACGAGACCCTTTCACGGATGGGAGACATCAGTCTGTTTTTTCTCTGTCACTGAGATAATGGGAGGCTTGCGCCTCCCCCTCCAGTGCTGGTGGAGTCCTTTCTGAAGTTGCTCTCCTCCCTGCCAATGAGGGAGCAGATCGAGCGCCCATGGCTATGCCAGCGGCTCTCATATTATGCACAGTGTCAGCGAGCAGAGGGAGGGGGGAGAAAGGAGCAGGAGCTGTCAGAGATGCTCTGCCTCTCAGGAGAGCCTTGTGTCCACTCGGCAGTGAACCAAGCAAGATGCGGGACACCAGCTACATATAGAAACAAAAATGTCTTTTAATTGGGGGGGGGCACAGCATATAATTGGGGGGGTCAGGGCCCCCTCTGGCCCCCCCTTAGTGACACCGCTGCACAGTACAGGGTCTGGGATGCTGCCCCAGGACACAGGTATTCTGTGACAGCTTAGTAAAAAGCATGACTGTCCTGGCTAATACGGGACAGTTGGCAAGTATGATGTAATAAGAGATTATCATGGGGCCCCCATGCACCTGGGGGCCCTAGGCAGTTCCCAGGTTTGACTTTTTTTTAATTGATGAAACCCAGCACAAAATAAAGATGTAAAGCATTGTGGATGTTTACCTGGTGATTTGGCGAGAGTGGGCGGTCCGACCTGTGCCATGTGACCACAGCTTGTGGGTATGATGCCACCACACAGTTCAGCTCCACAGTCTGTCCTTCCTGTAGTGTATCCGATGACGGCTCGATTCTCACCAGAGGGGCAGATCCAGTGGCTGGAAACCAGATACAAAATACGAATAAGAGATTCGAACGTCTTATGTTACTGTACACAAAGTCTTAGCAGAATGCGGCCGCTGAACTCACCTCTCACTACAATCACTTCGATGCGGGCCTCCGAGGTGCCAGCGGTATTGGTGCCAGCACACAGGTAAGTCCCGGCGTCGGCTGCAGATATAGAGGGGATCACAAGTGTCGCGATGTCCGTCCTCTCTGTTCGAGCCTATAAAAAATCAGACATACCGTTGGATGGATTCAAAGGCCAGATTTCATCCCAATGCACTCTATACCTGTGCTAGGCTCTGCTCGTGTATTATATTTAGGATTGTGCATAGAAACTATAGGACAGGTTGGCTGTAATGTCTCTTCCACAGGGGTCATGCTTTTCATATCCTGCACTTATGAGAGGCGATGTCCGTCCTCTGTGTGAGCCTAAAAATCAGACATCCCGTTGGATGGATACAAAGGCCAGATTTCATCCCAATGCACTCTATACCTGTGCTAGGCTCTGCTCGTGTATTGTATTTAGGATTGTGCATAGAAACTATAGGACACGTTGGCTGTAATGTCTCTTCCACAGGGGTCATGCTTTTCATATCCTGCACTTATGAGAGGCGATGTCCGTCCTCTGTGTGAGCCTAAAAATCTGACATCCCGTTGGATGGATACAAAGGCCAGATTTCATCCCAATGCACTCTATACCTGTGCTAGGCTCTGCTCGTGTATTGTATTTAGGATTGTGCATAGAAACTATAGGACAGGTTGGCTGTAATGTCTCTTCCACAGGGGTCATGCTTTTCATATCCTGCACTTATGAGAGGCGATGTCCGTCCTCTGTGTGAGCCTAAAAATCAGACATCCCGTTGGATGGATACAAAGGCCAGATTTCATCCCAATGCACTCTATACCTGTGCTAGGCTCTGCTCGTGTATTGTATTTAGGATTGTGCATAGAAACTATAAGACTGGTTGGCTGTGATGTCTCTTCCACAGAGTTTTGACAGGGTAAGACAGAGAGATCAAATTGAACGCCACATCCCAATACATGGATAAACAAAAAATTGAAGGGACAAGAGGTAACAAGCCTCAGGACTTTTGAGCTGTTAGATATAGGGATAGAAAGTCACTAATACGACATATAAAATTAAGGAATTTTATTACAAAGGTAAAAAACACGAGAACAATTTTACATTCATATCAGAAAATCACTTGTTCCATTGAAGCATATTGAACAGACACTACCACTCAACATGTTTCGCTCCGCATAGCTTCCTCAGGAGATTCCGGTGTGAAGTTTTATATGCTACAGACAACAAAATATACATTACATGCATACCTTATATATGCCAATTTGTTGGTTTCACGTGTTTTTGTGTAAGCTAAAACCAACATGAGCATTCATTTCACTTTTTGTGGGCTATAGCATATAAAAAACTCTACACCAGAATCTCCTGAGGAAGCTCTGCTGAGCGAAACACGTTGAGAGTGGTAGTGCCTGTTCAATATGCTTCAATGGATCAAGTGATTTTCTGATATAAATGTAAAATTGTTCTCGTGTTTTTCATTTTATGTGTTGTATCGTGACTTTCTTTCCCTATATCTAACACAAAAAAGTCCTGAGGCTTGTTACCTCTTGTCCCTTCAACTTTTTGTTTTTCTTTCACAGGAGGTCATGCTTTCCATATCCTGCACGGATGAGAGCTAACAGCTAAATGCAAATGAGGACTTTTTTGTATCTGGGGAGGGGACCATGGACGCAGATACCTGCAGCTCTTGGATCCGTCTGTGGATGGCTTCCAGGCTGCTGCTTCGAAAGTGAAGGAAACCGAGAGAGGCGAGGGCCTGTGCGGAGGGACAGATTGCCACCGGCATAGTGAGGAGGAACAGAAAGTCAAAGAGAGTGAGATCAGATGGGATGGGTTAGTAAGCTAGGAAGACTGGAAGAAAAAGATAAAAGGCCCAGATTTTAGAATGTCTTCTATAGAATAACTTGACAGCGAGGACTAATTGACCCGCAGAAGGCCATTCTGGGCAACCATAAGAATACCAGCAACACTCAATGCCAAGCAGCTTCTGCAAAAGCAAATGCAATCTTCCTCTAAAAGGGGGGTAGAAACATCGGTTTCAGTTATAGTATTGGCCCCAGTATGGGGCACTTAGGGTGTTGATTTTGACAGAGGCGTCACCAGCCTGGGGCCACAGGACTTCATCCAGACTGGCCCACTTTGACAGGTCTTTCCCATGGCGGCTGGACAACCCCCCCCCCCCCCGGCCACCCAAGCCCCTCTCCCCCTTACTAGCTACTAGCCTTCTACTTTATTAGAGTAGAACAGCTGGTTCTGTTACTCTTATAGGCAGTACCAGTGGGGAAGCTAGACATTATTTCACCCAGGGCAAAGAATCAGTTTGGTGCCCCCCCCCCCATGGGACAAGATTAGGCAGAAGTGAGAAACTCCCAGGCCATAGCTGTCGAGTCAGCTGTCTGTCCCCTCCACCGCGCTCCTTCTGGTCCCCCCCATGCTTCTCTGTTGTCCCCCCTTCTCCTCTGGTCCTCCCCCTGCTTCTCTGTTCCCCCCAGATGAGCACTGCGGGGAGGGAGAGGAGGTAAGCGCTGCAGGGAGAGACAGAGGAGAGGAGGGGTGGGCGGTCCGCTGTCACTGAAGCCGCCTCACTGAGCCATCGGCCCACCGGGAAACTTCCGGTAGTCCCAATGGCCAGTCCAACCCTGGCCCTGACCCCCCCCCCCAACATCATACTGGACCCCCCCCCATTCGGGCACAGTGATATAAGGAATATAGATTTGGAGAGGCTTCTGGGAAAAGGGGCGACGTAATAAACGTATATGGTAAGATCTTTAGGTTCAATTAGAGATACAAATATGGGCCAATTTATTTAATTTTGGTATGGCTAGACTCTGGGAAAAGGGAAAAGAAGTCCCCTATATAATATAATTTATGATGTATGATGTAGTAATTACAAAACCATTCTTCCAATCAATGATGTCTCCAGTTCTAATTATTAATATGGAAAGGTTTCCACTCGGGAAATCGATCTTCGGGTGGAGAATCACTTTCATCCCTGTGTGAAGCAGAACAGGACACTCCTGACCCCGGCCATTTTGTTTTTCTTCACCAAGCGTCCGGCAAGCCAGGTAAGTAAAGTGTGAGCAGCGGAAGAAGCGAGCCTATAAGGTGGAGGTGTTAGTAAAGCTGGGTGGACTCGTGTGCATCGAAGGGAGATCACAGACAGAAGCAGAGCACAGGAGATACGCCTAGAAAAACATCACATTGGTTCCGACAAACCCAGGGAGAGTATCACACCAAGCATGGGGGGTAATGCGGGTTTCGTGCAGATTGGTTCAAACATTTCCTCATCTGACCATAATAATTAATGATGTGGGCGGAACTCTGCCCAGAATATTTTTAGAAGTCATAACATGACTGGGCACATTCTCTAAAACCTCAGAGAACATCGTCCTTCACTAAGGAGACTCATCTGCCTAGATCTGCAGAATCTGTAAGACCGCCAATACACGGGACCAAATCTTTGGAGAGATTCGGGAGCAGAGGAACCAAATTCCAGACTGACCTGTGGTGGTAGAATGCCACCCTGCTTCCTCCAGGATATTGTCGCCATTGGAGTGCCACCAGCTCTGCAATACAGACGGACTGTGTCGTCTTCTCTGACTTCGGTACGTTCTGGGCTCACCTGGACAACTGGAAGATTCCCACCTACTGTTACATGGGACACAAGGACGGAAGATGAACATGGATACTCTTATTCACCTCAGAGAGACAAATGACATGCATACAATAAAAGTTTCATGGATGTCCCAAAGTGAAGAAGACATGATAGAAGAAGACCTGAGCTTCAGCTGACTCCTGGTAGAACGTCTGAACTTCAAGTAAGACCTGGAGGAATAGCCGAGTCTCAACTCACTAAGACCTGGTAGAATAGCTGAACTTCTGCTGACTAAGACCTAGTAAAATAGCGGAGCCTTAGTTGGCTAAGACCTGGTAGAATAGTTGAACTACAGCTAAGATCTGGTAAGATAGCAGTCTCAACTGACTTTGACCTAGTAGAATAGCAGAGCCTTAGCTGGCTAAGACCTGCTAGAAGAGCTGAGCTCCAGCTAAGACTTACTAGAAGAGCTGAGCTCCAGCCAAACCTGCTAGAAGAGCCGAGCTCCAGCCAAGACTTACTAGAAGAGCTGAGCTCCAGCCAAACCTGCTAGAAGAGCTGAGCTCCAGCCAAACCTGCTAGAAGAGCCGAGCTCCAGCCAAGACTTACTAGAAGAGCTGAGCTCCAGCCAAACCTGCTAGAAGAGCTGAGCTCCAGCCAAGACCTACTAGAAGAGCTGAGCTCCAGCTAAGACCTGCTAAAAGAGTTGAGCTCCAGTTAAGACCTGCTAGAAGAGCTGAGCTCCAGCCAAGACCTGCTAGAAGAGCTGAGCTTCGCTGACTATAAGACCTGTAGAATAGCTGAACTTTAGCTAAGATCTGGTAGGATAGTCTCAACTGAGTAAGATCTGGTAGAAGAGCCGAACTTCTGCTGACTATGACCTTGTAGAATTGCTGAGCCTCAACTGCCCAAGACCTGCTAGAAGAGTTGAACTTCTGCTATGACCTAGTAAAATAGCTGAGCCTTTCATGGCTAAGACCTTGAGGAAGGGCTGAGCTCCAGCTAAGACCTTCTAGAAGAGCTGAGCTCCAGCTAAGACCTGCTAGAAGAGCTGAGCTCCAGCTACGACTTGGTAGAAGAGCAGAGCTCCAGCTACGACCTCCTAGAAGAGCTGAGCTCCAGCCAAGACCTGCTAGAAGAGCTGAGCTCCAGCTAAAACCTGCTAGAAGAGTTGAGCTCCAGCTAAAACCTGCTAGAAGAGCTGAGCTCCAGCTAAAACCTGCTAGAAGAGCTGAGCTCCAGCTAAAACCTGGTAGAAGAGCTGAGCTCCAGCTAAGACCTCCTAGAAGAGCTGACCTCCAGCTAAAACCTGGTAGAAGAGCTGAGCTCCAGCTACGACCTCCTAGAAGAGCTGAGCTCCAGCTACGACCTCCTAGAAGAGCTGAGCTCCAGCTAAAACCTGCTAGAAGAGCTGAGCTCCAGCTACGACCTCCTAGAAGAGCTGAGCTCCAGCTACGACCTCCTAGAAGAGCTGAGCTCCAGCCAAGACCTGCTAGAAGAGCTGAGCTCCAGCTACGACCTCCTAGAAGAGCTGAGCTCCAGCTAAAACCTGGTAGAAGAGCTGAGCTCCAGCTAAAACCTGGTAGAAGAGCTGAGCTCCAGCTACGACCTCCTAGAAGAGCTGAGCTCCAGCTAAGACTTTCTAGAAGAGTTGAGCTCCAGCACCTACTGCCTCTCCACACTGCTTGCTACAGAACCTTAATTGTGTTTGGGAACAGCAGACTTTCCAGATGGGATCATCCAAGAATTCCGCACATTTCACACACTGATAGAGTAAAACCTTTGTGTGATTATTGTCCACACTACTCACTGTGTACTCGCAGATCGGCCCTGGCAATGTGCTGTCCATGACTATTGCGGACGATGCAGGTGTACTGCCCCTCATCGGAGACCTGAACGGATGGGAATCTGAGGACACCTCCCTGGATGCTTGCTCTATAGGGGATGCCTCCATTCTGTCCACCTAAAAGTGACACAGCAGGTGGATTAAATGGTCATCTTTCTAACCCAGTTCTTGGGGGGTCATTCCCTGTTCCCATCTTCTTACCTGTCCATTCCACGGTAGGAAGGGGGTTCCCGGTAGCTGTGCAGCGGAACTCTGCTGGTTGACCCGGCTGGACAGTCAGCTGTCTGGGCTCAATGATAGCCGTGGGGTGGGTCCCTGTTCCGGCTACAATATGGTGAAGAACACATTACAGCAAACACATCATAACCCCCGATCATACGGTGAGCTCCTGGAGAGCCAAACATCCTCAGATATAGCTACATACATGTGGCCCCTCCAGTGTCATGTGATCCATTGGGGCAGTTTTAAAACTTGAGAAGGAAAAACAATAAGAAAGGACATCCAGCTAAACCTAGTTCAGTTGCCAGCACCCCTAATAGAATACAACCCCCCCCCCCCCCCCATGATAAATGGGACTTTAACGGCAACACAATAGGATAAAAAAACAGTATAATTTTATTCAAATCTCAATATACATATCATAATTTATATGGTCTCAAACCAATAAAAACAGTGATGATGTTGGTGATGAATTCCCATATACATTCCAGACGACCCAACGCATTTCGTGACACAATACGTCCCTTCGTCAGGGGCTTTGTATAGTGAGATTCCTTCCGGACAAGACCTGCTAGAAGAGCTGAGCTCCAGCCAAGACCTGCTAGAAGAGCTGAGCTCCAGCTAAGACCTGCTGAAAGAGCCGAGCTCCAGCCAAGACCTGCTAGAAGAGCTGAGCTCCAGCTAAGACCTGCTGAAAGAGCCAAGCTCCAGCCAAGACCTGCTAGAAGAGTCGAGCTCCAGCTAAGACCTGCTGAAAGAGCCAAGCTCCAGCCAAGACCTGCTAGAAGAGCTGAGCTCCAGCTAAGACCTGCTGAAAGAGCCGAGCTCCAGCCAAGACCTGCTAGAAGAGCTGAACTCCAGCTAAGACCTGCTGAAAGAGCCGAGCTCAAGCCAAGACCTGCTAGAAGAGCCGAGCTCCAGCCAAGACCTGCTAGAAGAGTCGAGCTCCAGCTAAGACCTGCTGAAAGAGCCGAGCTCCAGCCAAGACCTGCTAGAAGAGCTGAGCTCCAGCTAAGACCTGCTGAAAGAGCCAAGCTCAAGCCAAGACCTGCTAGAAGAGCCGAGCTCCAGCCAAGACCTGCTAGAAGAGCCGAGCTCCAGCCAAGACCTGCTAGAAGAGCCGAGCTCCAGCTAAGACCTGCTAGAAGAGCTGAGCTCCAGCCAAGACCTGCTAGAAGAGCCGAGCTCCAGCCAAGACCTGCTAGAAGAGTTAAGATCCAGCTAAGACCTAGAAGAGCTGAGCACCTGCTAAGACCTGCTAGAAGAGCTGAGCACCTGCTAAGACCTGCTAGAAGAGCTGAGCACCAGCTAAAACCTGGTAGAAGAGCTGAGCTCCAGTTAAGACCTGCTAGAAGAGCTGAGCTCCAGTTAAGACCTGCTAGAAGAGCTGAGCTCCAGTTAAGACCTGCTAGAAGAGCTGAGCTCCAGTTAAGACCTGCTAGAAGAGCTGAGCTCCAGCTAAGACCTGCTAGAAGAGCTGAGCTCCAGCTAAGACCTGCTAGAAGAGCTGAGCTCCAGCTAAAACCTGGTAGAAGAGCTGAGCTCCAGCTAAGACCTGCTAGAAGAGCTGAGCACCAGCTAAAACCTGGTAGAAGAGCTGAGCTCCAGTTAAGACCTGCTAGAAGAGCTGAGCTCCAGTTAAGACCTGGTAGAAGAGCTGAGCTCCAGCTAAGACCTGGTAGAAGAGCTGAGCTCCAGCTAAGACCTGCTAGAAGAGCTGAGCTCCAGCTAAAACCTGCTAGAAGAGCTGAGCTCCAGCTAAAACCTGGTAGAAGAGCTGAGCTCCAGCTAAGACCTCCTAGAAGAGCTGACCTCCAGCTAAAACCTGGTAGAAGAGCTGAGCTCCAGCTACGACCTCCTAGAAGAGCTGAGCTCCAGCTACGACCTCCTAGAAGAGCTGAGCTCCAGCTAAAACCTGCTAGAAGAGCTGAGCTCCAGCTACGACCTCCTAGAAGAGCTGAGCTCCAGCTACGACCTCCTAGAAGAGCTGAGCTCCAGCCAAGACCTGCTAGAAGAGCTGAGCTCCAGCTACGACCTCCTAGAAGAGCTGAGCTCCAGCTAAAACCTGGTAGAAGAGCTGAGCTCCAGCTAAAACCTGGTAGAAGAGCTGAGCTCCAGCTACGACCTCCTAGAAGAGCTGAGCTCCAGCTAAGACTTTCTAGAAGAGTTGAGCTCCAGCACCTACTGCCTCTCCACACTGCTTGCTACAGAACCTTAATTGTGTTTGGGAACAGCAGACTTTCCAGATGGGATCATCCAAGAATTCCGCACATTTCACACACTGATAGAGTAAAACCTTTGTGTGATTATTGTCCACACTACTCACTGTGTACTCGCAGATCGGCCCTGGCAATGTGCTGTCCATGACTATTGCGGACGATGCAGGTGTACTGCCCCTCATCGGAGACCTGAACGGATGGGAATCTGAGGACACCTCCCTGGATGCTTGCTCTATAGGGGATGCCTCCATTCTGTCCACCTAAAAGTGACACAGCAGGTGGATTAAATGGTCATCTTTCTAACCCAGTTCTTGGGGGGTCATTCCCTGTTCCCATCTTCTTACCTGTCCATTCCACGGTAGGAAGGGGGTTCCCGGTAGCTGTGCAGCGGAACTCTGCTGGTTGACCCGGCTGGACAGTCAGCTGTCTGGGCTCAATGATAGCCGTGGGGTGGGTCCCTGTTCCGGCTACAATATGGTGAAGAACACATTACAGCAAACACATCATAACCCCCGATCATACGGTGAGCTCCTGGAGAGCCAAACATCCTCAGATATAGCTACATACATGTGGCCCCTCCAGTGTCATGTGATCCATTGGGGCAGTTTTAAAACTTGAGAAGGAAAAACAATAAGAAAGGACATCCAGCTAAACCTAGTTCAGTTGCCAGCACCCCTAATAGAATACAACCCCCCCCCCCCCCCATGATAAATGGGACTTTAACGGCAACACAATAGAATAAAAAAACAGTATAATTTTATTCAAATCTCAATATACATATCATAATTTATATGGTCTCAAACCAATAAAAACAGTGATGATGTTGGTGATGAATTCCCATATACATTCCAGACGACCCAACGCATTTCGTGACACAATACGTCCCTTCGTCAGGGGCTTTGTATAGTGAGATTCCTTCCGGACAAGACCTGCTAGAAGAGCTGAGCTCCAGCCAAGACCTGCTAGAAGAGCTGAGCTCCAGCTAAGACCTGCTGAAAGAGCCGAGCTCCAGCCAAGACCTGCTAGAAGAGCTGAGCTCCAGCTAAGACCTGCTGAAAGAGCCAAGCTCCAGCCAAGACCTGCTAGAAGAGTCGAGCTCCAGCTAAGACCTGCTGAAAGAGCCAAGCTCCAGCCAAGACCTGCTAGAAGAGCTGAGCTCCAGCTAAGACCTGCTGAAAGAGCCGAGCTCCAGCCAAGACCTGCTAGAAGAGCTGAACTCCAGCTAAGACCTGCTGAAAGAGCCGAGCTCAAGCCAAGACCTGCTAGAAGAGCCGAGCTCCAGCCAAGACCTGCTAGAAGAGTCGAGCTCCAGCTAAGACCTGCTGAAAGAGCCGAGCTCCAGCCAAGACCTGCTAGAAGAGCTGAGCTCCAGCTAAGACCTGCTGAAAGAGCCAAGCTCAAGCCAAGACCTGCTAGAAGAGCCGAGCTCCAGCCAAGACCTGCTAGAAGAGCCGAGCTCCAGCCAAGACCTGCTAGAAGAGCCGAGCTCCAGCTAAGACCTGCTAGAAGAGCTGAGCTCCAGCCAAGACCTGCTAGAAGAGCCGAGCTCCAGCCAAGACCTGCTAGAAGAGTTAAGATCCAGCTAAGACCTAGAAGAGCTGAGCACCTGCTAAGACCTGCTAGAAGAGCTGAGCACCTGCTAAGACCTGCTAGAAGAGCTGAGCACCAGCTAAAACCTGGTAGAAGAGCTGAGCTCCAGTTAAGACCTGCTAGAAGAGCTGAGCTCCAGTTAAGACCTGCTAGAAGAGCTGAGCTCCAGTTAAGACCTGCTAGAAGAGCTGAGCTCCAGTTAAGACCTGCTAGAAGAGCTGAGCTCCAGCTAAGACCTGCTAGAAGAGCTGAGCTCCAGCTAAGACCTGCTAGAAGAGCTGAGCTCCAGCTAAAACCTGGTAGAAGAGCTGAGCTCCAGCTAAGACCTGCTAGAAGAGCTGAGCTCCAGCTAAAACCTGGTAGAAGAGCTGAGCTCCAGTTAAGACCTGCTAGAAGAGCTGAGCTCCAGCTAAGGCCTGCTAGAAGAGCTGAGCTCCAGCTAAAACCTGGTAGAAGAGCTGAGCTCCAGCTAAGACCTGCTAGAAGAGCTGAGCTCCAGTTAAGACCTGCTAGAAGAGCTGAGCTCCAGCTAAAACCTGGTAGAAGAGCTGAGCTCCAGTTAAGACCTGCTAGAAGAGCTGAGCTCCAGCTAAAACCTGCTAGAAGAGCTGAGCTCCAGTTAAGACCTGCTAGAAGAGCTGAGCTCCAGCTAAGGCCTGCTAGAAGAGCTGAGCTCCAGCTAAAACCTGGTAGAAGAATTGCGCTCCAGCTAGGGTTGCCACTTTTTCTTCAAGCTGAACCCGAACGCTTTAGCGGTGCACAGCAAAAAATATTGATTTTTTTAGTGTACACTATAGCAGTGGTCTCAAAACTGCGGCCTTTTGCTTGCCTTTTTTTCCTCTCATGGACACCGACTATTTCTCCCCTCAATATCAAAGATTGGGCATTTAGGGGGCACTGGGCACATTCCGGCCCCCTAAATTCAGAACTGGCCCTTTCTTTAGAATGTTTGGAGACCCCTGATCTATAGGATTGTAACAGATCTGGGACACCTTTGGGGACTCCAAAGAGAATAGTTAGGTGGCGCACGTAGTGCCCCCTCACCCTCCTATGGTGACCTGTTCTAAGCCACATTCCTGTCTGAATATTGTGTCCGGGTTTCAGGTGGACTCAAACCCGGACACATGATTTAAAACCCAAACTGTCCGGGTGAATCCCGAACAGGTGGCAACCCTAGCTCCAGCTAAGACCTGCTAGAAGAGCTGAGCTCCAGTTAAGCTCATCAGGGGCTTTGTATAGTGTGATTGCTTCTGGACAAAGCCCCTGACGAAGGGACGCATTGTGTCCTGAAAGGCGTTGGGTCGTCTGTATATGAGAATTCATCACCAACACCATCACTGTTTTTATTGGTTTGAGACCATATACATTTTTTATCCTATTGTGTTGCCATTAAAATCCCAGCCCCAACATTCATTTGTACCCGAGACACTGGGGTTGGTTTACGCAACCTGGAGAGTGGAAAATCCGGTGCGGCTCCGCATAGTAACCAATCAGCTTCCAGGTTTTATTGTCAAAGCTTCATTGAAGAAGCTGAAGTTAGAAGCTGATTGGCTCCCATGCACAGCTGCACCAGATTTTGCACTTTCCAGTTTTTGTAAATCAACTCCACCAACTCAGAGGAACAGAGGCGACTCTAGGCTTTGTGAGGCCTTAAGCAAAACTTAGACATGGGGGCCCCACTCGATAAAAATAGCTGCAGAAAGATGCACGGATCTAGCACACAGTGATTGAGCAGAGGCAAATTAGGCAGCCGCGAGGCCCCTGTGAGTGCGAGGCCTTGGGCGACTGTCTAATTTACCTAATTAATGATCCGCATCTGCAGAGGAATCTTCTCGTAGGGTCATGCGTCATGCAACCTATTCCGATCCAGGACCTCCAAGTCCCAGCATGTACTGGAAGATTGTAGAACTGCTTTATTTCCAGGTTTGCTGGAGCTGGTCGGCTCTTTAGGGTAACAAATAGCGCTTCACACACACAGTACAGCTGGGTAGGTACTGCAGTCCAGCTTGATGGGATGGAAGAAAGCCAAGGTCACGTGTGATGGTGAAGTCAAAGGCAGCTGGAAATTAGCATCACACACCACAGACACACCATATTAGTGAGTATCTTTACCCACAACTGACCACTAAATGACGCTCACACACACAATATGGGGTGATGGATCTGCTCCGACATGCAAGGAGGCAGTCTCCGGCATTCATGGCGGTATGGTAAAGGATCATGGCGGCAGGATGGGAGATCAGGCAGTTTGGCATGCTACAGTCACAGTGCTCAATGGGTTGGAGCACTCCATGCCAACTTACACGGACTGTGTCCTTCAAAGGTCTCAAACGGTCCATAAAACATCTGGGTCTTGGTGGTCTCTGTGGATAAGTAGGAACCAACTTTATTGTACAAATTCACAACCACACACATGGAATTTCTCCAATATTTGTACAGGACGTCCTCAGAAAAAAAAGGATGTTTTTACATCCAGTACAACCTACCGAAGCACAACCCGACCCGAGTCTTTTCCGATGAAGCAGGATAGGGCTGTACCATGTAGATCAGGGGTGCCCAACCTTTTGAGCGAGGGCCACTTGAACAACTTGGTAACCAGTCGTGGTCTACAATGATCTGATCCACCCAGATGAAAGGGGACAACCCCCCCCCCCCCCCCCCCGTGTCCCATCACAGCTACACAAGACAGAGGCGGAGTGCTGAAGGTCATAGAAGCCACGTGCTTTATTGGTGGTCAGCCTTCTATATACAAGTGAATGGACACAGAATATATACAAAACAGGAAGGACTCTCTGTATAGAACAAGTGTGGATAAGAGGCTGTGATATGAAGGACGTTGTGTCCTCTGTATGGGAGGGTTCACATATGTCAGGGATTAACACAGAACAATATCTCACCTCAACAATCTTCATATCACTCTTTAAATAAACAAAAAAACACCATGTGAACAAGTAGCATGTATAAGGTGCACATTGGGCAGAGCCAGCATACGGTGCACATTGGGCAGAGCCGGCATGCGGTGCACATTGGGCAGAGCCGGCATGCGGTGCACATTGGGCAGAGCCGGCATACGGCGCACATTGGGCAGAGCCGGCATACGGTGCACATCGGGCAGAGCCGGCACACGGTGCACATTGGGCAGAGCCGGCATATGGTGCACATTGGGCAGAGCTGGCATACGGTGCACATTGGGCAGAGCCGGCATACGGTGCACATTGGGCAGAGCCGGCATATGGTGCACATTGGGCAGAGCTGGCATACGGTGCACATTGGGCAGAGCCGGCACACGGTGCACATTGGGCAGAGCCGGCATATACAGTGCACATTGGGCAGAGCCGGCATATACGGTGCACATTGGGCAGAGCCGGCATACGGTGCACATTGGGCAGAGCCGGCATACGGTGCACATTGGGCAGAGCCGGCATATGGTGCACATTGGGCAGAGCTGGCATACGGTGCACATTGGGCAGAGCCGGCACACGGTGCACATTGGGCAGAGCCGGCATATACAGTGCACATTGGGCAGAGCCGGCATATACGGTGCACATTGGGCAGAGCCGGCATACGGTGCACATTGGGCAGAGCCGGCATACGGTGCACATTGGGCAGAGCCGGCATACGGTGCACATTGGGCAGAGCCGGCATACGGTGCACATGTAGGTATCCGGCGTTTGGTGCAAGTTTGTGGACACCTGAAGATCACACCTTCACTATATGGCCAGATCTATGTAGATCCCCCTCCGGATCTTGGAGTTCAGGTGTCTCCATGGAAGAAGAGTCCTGGTAATCCTCCATCATACAAAGCTGTTGGAGACACATGTGCTCTTCAAAATTTGTGGTAACAGTTTGGTGAAGACCCTTTTCTGTTCCAGCATGACTGTGCCCCCTACCCCCCTCCCACCTTTGGAATGAGCTGTACCAATGACTGCAAGCCAGGTCTTTTTTTTTGTTGGCACCCAATATGTCAGCCAGGTCTTCTCATCTATCAGTTCCTGACCTAACAAATGGGCACAAATTCTCACAGACACCCTCCAAAATCTTAAGGAAAGTCTTCCCAGTAGAGTGGAGGATATTATAGAGGGGGGGGGGGGGGTGTGACGGGGGTCACTTTGGGTGGGGGGTTTGTGCGGCTCAGCTTTCCTTGGAGAGTTCGGGAGTCTCCTTGTCCAGCTTCCCCAGACCCTCTTATGTGTAGATCCCCCTGTGTCTCTAATAGGGATACAGGGTGACTGAGAACCCCACTATGATCTGTGCTAGTCAGATTGTTGTCTCATGCTGTTGTGTACTATTTGCTGGGATGGTTTGGGGTGTGACTGTATTCTATTGGTCTATTGTGGGGTCTGCCTCAACTAATATGGGATGTGTAAGTGTGTTTGCTGTGAGGAAAGAGGGAGGGGGGATTCCTCCAGCAGCCCCCCTGCTGATAAGACTGGTTACTGATAAGAAGTTTGAACACACCTGACCTGTGTGTCCATTGTCATTGGACAGTTTAACCCGCCCTGTTTTCCAAGAGTGAGGGGAAGTGTTTTGAAGAGAGATATCTGTGAAAATAAAGTAGTCTGATGGTTTTTACCCTACACTGGTGACTGGGGTGGGGCTAAAGAGTCTTGGATAGTGCAGGGGGCAATTCCGTAATAATGGCCATGACTTTGTGGGTTCCTTAACATCAAACCTAGATTGACTTGTTGGACATCCCATTCCAAAGGTTTGGCCATATGGCATAATAACGCACACGACTGTGCCCTAGCTCCATAAAAACATGGTTTGACCAGTTTGGCGTGGAGCAACTTGAGTGTCCTGCACAGAGCCCTGACCTCATACCTACTGAACACCTTTTTGATGAATTGGAACACAGATGGAATACCAGGTCTTTTTCCTGGCGCCCAACGTGGGGCCCAACATGTGAGCCATGTCTTTGCATCCAACATCAGTACCTGGCCTCACAAATGGGCAACAATACCCACAGACTCCCTCCAAAATTTTGTGGAAGGACTTTCCAGAAGAGTGGAGGAAGTTTTAAAGTGGGCAACTCCATAATTATGGCCATGGCTTTGAAATTGGATGTTCAACAACTACATCTAGGTTTGATGTTAAGGAACCCACAAAGATTTGTCCATATGGCATAATATTGCACATGACTGTGCCCCCCCCCCCCCCCATGTACAAAGCCAGCCCCATGTACAAAGCCAGTGATCAGTTTGGTGTGGAGGAACTCGAGTGTCCTGCACAGAGCCCTGACCTCATTCCTACTGATTACCTTTCAGATGAATTAGAACTCTAGGGGCCAGATTCAGGTAGAGTTATCTATCAGTGATACTCCAGCCTAACTCTCACTTTGAGCCGGCGTTTCTGTTATCAGTAAGCAGAAAACAAGAAACGCCGGGTTGGAGTTCCTATACGAGCGGCGTAATTGTATTTCGCCGTCGTATCGGAACTGCAATTTTAAAAATGGCGCTCGGGGCGTTCCCGCTGATTAACGCCGAGAATATGTTAATCAGCGAGAATCGGCAATTCATGATCGTATTCGGGCGCGACGCAGTGACTTTCCGACGTTTCCGGAAGCGATACGCGGCGTAAAGATAAAGCAGCCCCCTAGTGGAGTATCCTATGTTAAGTATGGCCGTCGTCATCGCGTCGAAAAAAAATAAATTCGAGTCGTTTGCGTAAAACGTCTGTGAATGGGGATTGACGTCATTGACGTTCACTGACAGAATTTGGAGCATGCGCACTGACAGTCGACGCATGCGCAGTACGTTCGCCACGGGATCGCGCCTAGTTATAATAATACACGCCCCCTACCCGCCCAATTTGAATTCCGCCGGCTCATTTTCGCTACGCCGCCGCAACTTTAGGAGCAAGTGCTATGTGAATAACAGTACTTGCTCCTAAAGTTACGGCGGAGTAACGTAAATGAGAAACGTTACTCCAACTTAAAGATTCGCCCATCTACTTGAATCTGGCCCTAGGTCTTTTTCCTGGTGCCCAACGTGGGACCCAACATGTAAGTCGGGTCTTCTCATCCAAACATCAGTGGAGGATGTTATAGTGGTAAAGGGGGGGCCAACTCCATATTAATGGCATGGCTTTGGAATGGGATGCCCAACAAGCTGATATAGGTGTGATAGTCAGGGGTTCACAAATTTTTGCCCATCTGGTGCCTCTCACTGCACTTGGTAGGGTGAGGAATTTGGCACAATAAGATTTATATATTTGGAGGTATAGTTGTGTGTTGAAGTGTACTTTACACTATGAACAATGGCAAGAAAAAGTATGTGAATCCCTTGGAAAACCAATTAATTCCACGGGGTTCACATACTTTTTCTTGTCACTGTATCTCTCGAGGTATATGGCGCATGATTTGTATACTGAGGTATATAGTTATATTTGAGGTATATACGTGAGTTGAGGTATACATTGACAGTAGCTTCTATTTCACACTGTTGGGTCCATCCAACGTCCCGCTGATCTTCCTGAAAAGTGGGCAGAAGCTCGTTGGGGGAACTTCTCCGGTGGGGACGGAACCCCCCAGCTCTTCAGGCATATAAAGTCTCTTATATACAAGTCAGTGAATGTTTTCCTATGATGTAAAGTGTAGATACAAAATACAATTTGTTCCATCCTCCAGGACAACACGCCGGATTTCTCCTCAACTCCACGTGGCGACGGCCGTCTCCATCGCCCTTTCTCAGGATCTCTTCATTGTGAAGGTTGTCACATTATAAACCCCTCCATCCAAAATATCCCACAACCACATAAGGCACCACAAGAAAGCCCCCCTACTTTGCTCCAACATTCTCAGGATTCTTCTCTTCTGTACCATTCGGTGAAGACCACATTTTAAGGCTAGAACCTGCTCTGCGGACATGAAACAGATCACATCATGGCCCGATACAACACGAAACAGGCCAAGGCCATCCTCACCAACCCGCCTGGTACAACATGCCACGGGTCAAGTTCATCCTCACCAACCCGCCTGGTACAACATGCCACGGGTCAAGTTCATCCTCACCAACCCGCCTGGTACAACATGACACAGGCCAAGTCCATCCTCACCAACCCGCCTGATACAACATGCCACAGGCCAAGTTCATCCCCACCAACCCACCTGGTACAACATGCCACGGGCCAAGGCCATCCTCACCAACCCGCCTGATACAACATGCCACGGGCCAAGGCCATCCTCACCAACCCGCCTGATACAACATGCCACGGGCCAAGGCCATCCTCACCAACCCGCCTAGTACGACATGACACAGGTCAAGTCCATCCCCACCAACCCGCCTGGTACGACATGACACAGGCCAAGTCCATCCCCACCAACCCGCCTGGTACGACATGACACAGGCCTTGTTCATCCCCGCCAACCCACCTGGTACAACATGCCACGGGCCAAGGCCATCCTCACCAACCCGCCTGATACAACATGGCACAGGCCAAGTTCATCCCCACCAACCCACCTGGTACAACATGCCACGGGCCAAGGCCATCCTCACCAACCGCCTGATACAACATGCCACGGGCCAAGGCCATCCTCACCAACCCGCCTGGTACGACATGACACAGGCCAAGTCCATCCCCACCAACCCGCCTGGTACGACATGACACAGGCCAAGTCCATCCCCACCAACTCGCCTGGTACGACATGACACAGGCCACGTTCATCCCCACAAACCCACCTGGTACAACATGACACAGGTCAAGGCCACCCCCACCAATCCGCCTGGCACAACATGACACAGGCCAAGACCGTCCTTACCAACCCACCTGGTACAACATGACACAGGCAAAGGCTATCCTTACCAACTAACCTGATAACACATGACACATGCCAAGACCATCCTCACCAACCTGCCTGATACAACATGACATCTGATTTGTATTCCTGAGAATGTGGAGCTTTTATATAATGGCTGAAAGTACAGGAGACCGTCACCAAGTCAGAAAGAGGGGAAACCGACTAAGTCAGGGGAACTGTAAACACCAGAATACAAACTAGACAGAGTAGACAACAAAAAAAGTGTATAGTAGACGTGGTGCCTGGGCAGTGCATATAGAAGGACACCTGTGACGCGGACATAGCGCGACGCCGGAGAGGTGGACATAGCACGACGCCGGCGAGGTGGACATAGCACGACGCCGGCGAGGTGGACATAGCACGACGCCCGCGAGGTGGACATAGCACGACGCCCGCGAGGTGGACATAGCACGACGCCCGCGAGGTGGACATAGCACGACGCCCGCGAGGTGGACATAGCACGACGCCCGCGAGGTGGACATAGCACGACGCCCGCGAGGTGGACATAGCACGACGCCCGCGAGGTGGACATAGCACGATGCCCACGAGGTGGACATAGCTTGGATGCCTAGACAGTGAACAGCACACTTATATTGAGTTGAACTTACTTGTAAACTTGATGGACATGTCTATTGAAACCTAACTATGCAATCCACCATCTAAAAAAAATAAAACAATGTTCTTGTAGTTAGAAGATTGTCCAGGAATACTCTGCGTCCCAATATGGGGGAAACACCGGACTGACCTCCTGCACTCATAGCACAGAAAACCACAGTTCTCCCCAATAAATTGCCTCTTATGGTCGGGACATTACAGTTCCATTTACATATAAAGGAACGCTCTTGAAGAAGCCACATTACAAATAGACAATCTCTTCTAAACTCGTTTCTCATCTTCCTATATCAGTAATGGGGGTGACCTCTGACCCCCGGGCAGCAGATACAGAAGAGGTCACATATACCAGGACCAATGTATCTTCTGCCATTGTTTTCCAACGTCTTCGAGTTTTAGATATAGGACTATTGAAATGTAAAGGTTATCGTCTAAAAAACGATGCTATTTATATAGTTTTTATGTCGAGGGAGAAGCTGAGTCCTGAACAGACAGCATTGGGTACAATTACTCTACAGAGGGAAGGCGAGAGGACAGATGTGCTTGGCGGATCCTCCTATGAGAACATTCACCTATATGGCAGGAGCTTGAGATCTACCATTCAGAAATCAGAATATTTCACAAAATGTTGGGATCTTGTGTGTTGTCTGAATGGCACTACCACTTTTAGTCCTACAAAGGAGTTTACAGTAATGTAAGAGCCCTTCATCGCCTATTACCAGTGGTGGATCAACGCTGAGGCCATACTCTTCTACTGCAGTCTACTACTAGTGGTGGATCAACGCTGAGGCCATACTCTTCTACTGCAGTCTAATACTAGTGGTGGATCAACGCTCAGGCCATACTCTTCTACGGGAGTCTAATACTAGTGGTGGATCAACGCTGAGGCCATACGGTTCTACTTCAGTCTAATACTAGTGGTGGATCAACGCTGAGGCCATACTCTTCTACTGCAGTCTAATACTAGTGGTGGATCAACGCTGAGGCCATACTCTTCTACTGCAGTCTAATACTAGTGGTGGATCAACATTTAGGCCATACTCTTCTACGGGAGTCTAATACTAGTGGTGGATCAACGCTAAGGCCATACTCTTCTACGGGAGTCTAATACTAGTGGTGGATCAACGCTGAGGCCATACGGTTCTACTTCAGTCTAATACTAGTGGTGGATCAACGCTGAGGCCATACTCTTCTACTGCAGTCTAATACTAGTGGTGGATCAACGCTGAGGCCATACTCTTCTACTGCAGTCTAATACTAGTGGTGGATCAACATTTAGGCCATACTCTTCTACGGGAGTCTAATACTAGTGGTGGATCAACGCTGAGGCCATACTCTTCTACTGCAGTCTAATACTAGTGGTGGATCAACGCTGAGGCCATACTCTTCTACTGCAGTCTAATACTAGTGGTGGATCAACATTTAGGCCATACTCTTCTACGGGAGTCTAATACTAGTGGTGGATCAACGCTAAGGCCATACTCTTCTACGAGAGCCTAATACTAGTGGTGGATCAACACTCAGGCCATACTCTTCTACTGCAGTCTAATACTAGTGGTGGATCAACACTGAGGCCATACTCTTCTACGGGAGTCTACTACTAGTGGTGGATCAACGCTGAGGCCCTACTCTTCTACTGCAGTCTAATACTAGTGGTGGATCAAGGCTCAGGAGATACTCTTCTACTGGAGTCTACTACTAGTGGTGGATCAACGCTCAAACCATACGCTTGTACTTCAGTCTAACACTAGCGGTGGATCAACATTCAGGCCATACTCTTCTACTGCAGTCTAATGGAAAACACATTAATGAATGGCTCCTAGGTGTGACTGGTTCCTGAATTCTCTATCTGCCCCCCTCACTTTCTACATCTGGTATGAGGAGTCACACAAAGCTGTGTGTTGACCAGAAGCTGCCACTTAGCACATGGACAGCTGGTGTTTAGTTCTCATTTATTGAAACTAATAGACAACATTTTGCATTTAAGAGATAAAAAAGAAAAGCACATTGGTGGTCACTAATCGGGGGTGGGGGGGTGGTGGCTTCCATAACTGGAATAATTAGGCAGAAGCTGAGTGCACAAAAGCAATGAAGGGAAGTGTGTGATGGAGAGGGAGGGATCTGCTAGCGGTGAAAAGCCGAATGGTTTTTATTGGCTGTCTGAAATCACATGATATCACAGGTGGTGCGGGCCCAGGCAGCGTAAGCGTCCAATCAGATTAATGGAGAGTCCTGATTAGATAAGTTGAAGGGTGAAGTGACAGACAGAAGTCGTGGAGGAGGGCATTCCAGCATGCAAACACATCTTTGGTGTTACGGCACACGACCGGGAGGAATGGGTGCCACCCAAAGCCTAGGAGCCAAGGAAAGCCTACGAGAGACGTGCGCGCTGAGATCATCAGCTACTGAACATGCAAGCAGGAAGGAGAATGGAGGAGATTTAGCACCATGCAAGTGAGGTGGAGGATGGAGGGGTCTAATGGTGACTCTTTCACCAACCTTGAACATGGAGCGTCGCATTGCCCTCGTCCATGTCGAACATGTTGGAGCCGGTGCAGATGTAAATCCCGGCGTCCTCAGGCTGCGCATTACGGATGGTCAGGATCCCGTTAAAGTCCATCGCTCTCTCTGGGAGCTTCCCATTGTTCTGACGGGTCCAAACCAACGTGTAGGCCGGAGACTGGAGGAGAGAGAGGAGAACAATGGTTGGTTATGGATAAGATTTACAGGAAAGACCATCGATACCTTAATCGGTTTAGACTAAACGTTCAACGCGCCCCATCACTCACCACACTCTTTGCGGTGCATATGAAGGTGACGTCAGATCCCTGGCGTACGCTCTGGACCCGCTGCTCCTCCACGGTGACGGTGATGGGTCTGGTGTGGGAGCCGGCTGTAAATATGAGAAGATCTCCGTTATTCCACATTTCAGATCCACAGATCACCACAACCACAGAGTTCACGACCCATAAGAGCCCCAGGCAGGGCGGGGGCCTCAGGGAGTTTACCTGGGTTCTGCTGATCTGGAGGGGATTATGAATGGCTGAGACATGACATTGGAGAGGGGGGGGGGGGTCAGGGTTTAGGGGGTACAGAATACAAATAAAGGGGATACAATGTAACAGAGCAGTTTGTTGGATACTGGAGATGGAAATCAGACAAACCTCAATATCCTGTATGTGGAGGAGAGTCCCGGGAGCCGGCAGCGTAATACAAAGTAAGGGTTAATTGTAGGGCTGACATTTCTCTGCATGAGTTACCATTCATATATGTATCACATCTGTAACAGGAGGGCCCGTGGAACCCAAAGGCTCTTGCAGGGTGTGGGGTACTCCTGTCTCAGCTTCACCGATGACTCTTGTGTCTAAAGTCATCCTATGTCCACTAGGGGCATAGGATGACTGAGAAATTATATCTTGGACTACATAAGATGGGGCAGTAATACAATCCACAATATATTCAAGAATGTCTGCAAGAACTAATTACAGGTTGTTAATTCTGAACGCAACAGGTCAATAGAAGAGTGACTCCTTCAATGTTGTCTGCTACTGTCATGTAAATGAACCTTAGTCTGGCTCTCGAGAACCTTTAATTGTGTGATGCTAATTGACACTGTATTGTGTGAATTTCTATTGATGATAAATGGGTATTGTATAGCAGGTGAGAATAGCTTATCTCTGAGTCATCTTGTCTGGGTAAATGATTAGTAATTAGCTCATGTAGATTATCTCGGAGACAGATGTCTGTCTCCTAAAGATGTGTATTGAGCTCCTTGTGTCATGTTGTGGGTGGAGTTACGCCATTGTTCCTTGGGGTTTCTAACTGTATAAGAGCCTGAGTTTACCATTAAAGATTCTGTTTGTTTGAACGTCAAACAGAGCTGTGTCTCGTTATTGGGGTTCGTCTGCTGGATTGTGGAGTGTCCATAAGCTGTCGTGGGTTCGAAATGGAATATCGTAAACAACGTTAACCCCTGTCCGTTACAACATAATTTGGGAATATTCCACAGACTCCAATTTACACAAATTATATACAAGTATAAATCTTCATGCAACACAGTCGGGGGCCCACCGCTCAGCCCCTCCAGCAACCAGGACAAGCGATAGTGATGGGTAAGCCGAGGTCAGGGCAACAGGCAGACAAGGCTAACCGAGGGACAGGCAAAAGGTCAGGGGAACCGGCAAGCAAGAGTGGTCAGAGATGAGCCAAAAATCGGTACACAGAAAGGTTAACTTAGCACACGGCAGACAGGAACTCAAGCTACAAAAGAAGGTTGAATAGCACTGCAGACCTGCAGTGCAACAGTTAATATAGACTTCCTGGGATGGCCTGGGGTGGGGCCATCCAGGAAGGAGAGATGATAAAAAGGCAGCCAGAACAGAGTCAGGCCTCTAATGAACACATGGAGACAGGTAAGCTGCCAGACTTTATTCCCCTTAAATTAATTCTTTGGGATGAGGCGCCTTATATAACGAGGACATATCAGCCACTCTCCATCTACGTTCTTTATCCAGAATGTTTTGAATGAAGTGGGGGTGGGTTGAGAGCAAAGGTTGGGTTTTTATTGCTGTTCTTGCTGCGATTTCCATCAGTCGTACCTCAGAGAGGAAATGCCAAGAAATCCCCCCAGCGGGGACACAGCCCAGGGATCTTCTAATCTTTCCACACTCCAGCCAAAACAAAGAAAACTAGGACTGCAAGTATCCAGGTGCTGTATGCAGATAATGTGGATTGGGTATGACCCCATTCCTTCTTCTGGTGTTACATGGATTGTATTCCTCCCGATTCCTCCTCTCTCTATAGGTGTACAGTCCTCATTACTCTCCTCTACAACAGTCCCCCCCAAACTCAGTCACCCCGAGAACATTCACCTTGTACAATTATCTCCGCCCGGCTGGTGTTGGCGAATTGGTAGTTGCGGCAGGTGCAGATATAGACGCCGGAATCCGAAGGCTGGACGCTGGGGAAATGTAAGCTTTCTCCTGAAATAGGACCAGAGACACACACAGGATTCAGTGGATGATCTACAAACATCACAAGGTGCACACACTCCAGACTCTCTGCAGCCTTGTATTTCAGCACTGTGCACGTCCCCATCCTGCTGATGGCAATATACAATGCTGACCCAGCTCCTCAACCACATTCCAAATGTCTGCTATACACTCCTACCTACTGTAATCCTAGCAAATCTTTATCTAAAAACAGGGATTTTTGGTTTACATATGTTGCAACAAATGTTCAAGCTGGCCAACTGTGTCAAAGTGATCCCTCTCTGGTTAACTGTGCCAAAGTGATCCCTCTCTGGTTAACTGTGCCAAAGTGATCCCTCTCTGGTCAACTGTGCCAAAGTGATCCCTCTCTGGTCAACTGTGCCAAAGTGATCCCTCTCTGGTCAACTGTGCCAAAGTGATCCCTCTCTGGTCAACTGTGCCAAAGTGATCCCTCTCTGGTCAACTGTGCCAAAGTGATCCCTCTCTGGTCAACTGTGCCAAAGTGATCCCTCTCTGGTCAACTGTGCCAAATTGATCCCTCTATGGTCAACTGCGTCAAAGTGATCCCTCTATGGTTAACTGCGTCAAAGTGATCCCTCTCTGGTCAACTGCGCCAAAGTGATTCCTCTATGGTCAACTGCGTCAAAGTGATTCCTCTATGGTCAACTGCGTCAAAGTGATCCCTCTATGGTTAACTGCGTCAAAGTGATCCCTCTCTGGTCAACTGCGCCAAAGTGATCCCTCTCTGGTCAACTGCGTCAAAGTGATCCCTCTCTGGTCAACTGCGCCAAAGTGATCCCTCTCTGGTCAACTGCGTCAAAGTGATCCCTCTCTGGTCAACTGTGTCAAAGTGATCCCTCTCTGGTCAACTGCGCCAAAGTGATCCCTCTCTGGTCAACTGCGCCAAAGTGATCCCTCTCTGGCCAACTGCGTCAAAGTGATCCCTCTCTGGTCAACTGCATCAAAGTGATCCCTCTCTGGTCAACTGCATCAAAGTGATTCCTCTCTGGCCAACTGCGTCAAAGTGATCCCTCTCTGGTCAACTGCATCAAAGTGATTCCTCTCTGGCCAACTGCATCAAAGTGACCCCTCTGGTCAACTAAGTCAAAGTGATCCCTCTCTGGCCAACTGCGTGGAATGTTTAAAAAACCTGACCCTGTTGCTGTGTATTGTGACAGCTCTGCCTACCAGGATTGTTTTGTACCCATGGAATGGGCTGCCCCATACACTTCCTTTGCTAGTTACAAACTGACCCATGTGCTGCCATTTTCCTTTCCTCTCACATTCCTGGCCTTCGCTGAAAGGAGACATCAGTCATAAGAGCTTTTATATCTAATTTCAATGGGTGGTCCAGTTATACCGGGGGGGGGTGCTCTGGGACACCGGCAGTCTCTTACCTCTGTCTATGAGTTGGGAGTTGCCGGGAATAGGTCGCCCATCTTCACGGGTCCAGAAGTAATAGTAAGGAGGATCTCCGCTGCCCTGACAGCGCAGGGTCACCTTCTCACCTGCCGCAGCCGTCTTTCTATCGGGGTAAATTCTGACAATGAAGGTAGATCTTTGATCTGAAAGACAGAAGAGGGGGGTCACCTATCACACGGTACACAGGAATCACATTTTAGGGTCCTGTTCAGTATAACAATCATGAAGGAAAATGATGGGGACTCACCCTCAGGGAGACATTTCTGTCCTCGGATGTTGGGGCTCCCCGTGTAGCCAGGAGCACATCTGTTAGGGGGGGAGACAAAGGACAAAGTGTGAGACAAACATCCATACTGAGATATCCTATCCGTTCCTAGAGCTGTCCCAGGGACACCGATGTGACACAAACCCCCATCCAGGATATATATCCAACCGTAACTTAGAATACCCGACCTTGACGCCCCCCCCCCCCCCCCGCGGAGATTCCAATTCTACCATTCCTGCCATTCTGATACTTTTATATCTAACTAATGATATATAATGTGTAGAGCAGGGGCCTCCAAACATTTCAAGCAAAGGGCCACTTTATTGTCCTTCAGACTTTAGGAGGGCCGGATTGTGGCCAGCAGGGGCAGAAAATGTCATGGGCCCGGCGTGAGTGAGAATAAATATGACCTCAGGGTTGGTGGTCAATAGGAGAAGGAGTATTCCCCCTATCAGTAGGAGGAATAGCATCCCATCATTGGTATCACTGGAAGATATAGTGCCCCCTTGTTGGCGTAAATGGGGGGAATAGCGTCCCATCATTGGTATCGCTGGAAGATATAGTGCCCCCTTGTTGGCGTCAGTGGGAAGAATTGTGCACCATGGGCCAGATAAAGGCAAGCGACAGGCCACATCTGGCCCTCAGGCCGCAGTTTGGAGACCCCTGGTGTAGAGGATCATTACTGAATCTAGAAACATCCATACTAGGAACAAAGTATGAGGCTTCATTTATAGACTATTCTAGATGTGTCCTATCTGAGACCAACACCTGGAGGTCACCTGAATTACCTACCTCAGCACACAACAAGCCTTCCAATCATTGACTGATAACACATGAAGTGAATGACACTTACCTCTCACAGTACTGTCCCGTGTACCCCGGAGGGCAGGCCGTGCAGCGGTACCCACCTGTACCCACTGTCTCACACGTCTTAGAAAACCTAAAATAAATCACAGGAGGAAATCAAGATATGAGTATTGAATTATATGGCTGCAAAGACCGACTTCATTATGTCCAGAACACAATCATTATTTTACATTCTTCTTTTTATACTACATAATATGAATGTATGAAAGAAAATCAAGCTGAGCATGGCACTTAATGGAAGGTACCGCAATGGGGTCTTCTCCTGCCTCTGCCTCACCCCAACCAGCAGAATACCCCACCACTCTTTTCAGAAGGTATTATATCGGGTCTTCCCCTTTCTCTGCCTCACCCCCCCACTAGAATGTATCACATATGATCTGCTCCTGGCTCTTCCTTGCTCCTCACCACTAGGCTACCCCACCTCCTCCACCAGAAGGTACCGTAATGGGGTCTTCTCCTGCCTCACCCCCTCCAGCAGAATACCCCACCACTCTTTTCAGAAGGTATTATATCGGGTCTTCCCCTTTCTCTGCCTCACCCCCCCCCCACTAGAATGTATCACATATGATCTGCTCCTGGCTCTTCCTTGCTCCTCACAAGTAGGCTACCCCACCTCCTCCACCAGAAGGTACCGTAATGGGGTCTTCTCCTGCCTCACCCCCTCCAGCAGAATACCCCACCACTCTTTTCAGAAGGTATTATATTGGGTCTTCCCTTTTCTCTGCCTCACCCCCCCCCACTAGAACGAATCACATATGATCTGCTCCTGGCTCTTCCTTGCTCCTCACCAGTAGGCTACCCCACCTCCTTCACCAGAAGGTACCGAAATGGGGTCTTCTCCTGCCTCTGCCTCACCAGCAGAATACCCCACCACTCTTTTCAGAAGGTATTATATCGGGTCTTCCCTTTTCTCTGCCTCACCCCCCCCCCCCCGCTAGAAGGTATCATATATGATCTGCTCCTGGCTCTTCCTTGCTCCTCACCAGTAGGATACCCCACCTCCTCCACCAGAAGGTACCACAATGGGGTCTTCTCCTGCCTCTGCCTCACCCCCACCAGCAGGATACCTCACCTCCTCCCACCAGAAAGTACTGTAAAGGGGTCTTCTCTTGTCTCAGCCTCACCCCCTCACCAGCAGGATACCCCACCAGAAAGTACTGTAAAAGGGGTCTACTCCTGTCTCTGCCTCACCCTCTATTAGCAGGCTACCCAACCTCCTCCACCAGAAGGTACTGTAAAGGGGTCTTCGGTCTCAGCCTTATCCCCCACCAGCAGGATACCCCACCTTCCCCACCAGAAGGTACTTTAAAGGGGTCTTCTCCTGTCTCTGCCTCACCTCCCACCAGCAAGATACCCTGCCTCCCCATCAGAAGGTACCTTACGGGGTCTTCCTATGGTCCTGTTTCATCCCCTAACTGCAGGATAGCCCCCTTCCCCGAACCATAAATAGGTATTCCCCTGGTTTTGCCTGACTACCCACCAGCAGGATCCGAAAAAGTCCTCCTCCTCCCACACAATCGGATCCAAGCTGTGCATTGTGGGAGGGAGTATATGTCATTCTCCTGGGGGGATTTGGGGGTTTTGGTGGAAGAGGTTCTAGGTACAGGTAGGACAGCTGTCTTTAGGTGGCCGCTATTCTGTGCATTATGCTTTGTTTTTATTTATTCCTATAGATTCCATTATTTTATTGGGATATCGAGAGAAAAGATTTTATCCACACGGAGACAAGGGGCAGAGAGAACAAAACCTAGAAATCCAACACAACATACAACTAAAATAATAGCGGTGATCGGTAAGGATTGAGGAACAAGTCTGTTTCCTGTAATTGATTTTCTCACAGCATACACCCCAGCAGGTAAGTCTCTGCCGTCAATGGAGGACACTTACTGGTTCTCCGGGTCGGTCAGCGGGCACGCACAAGGTTGGCAGTCCTCAGGAGTCCCGGCCGTGGCATCGCCGTAGAAGCCGGCCTCGCACTTGTCGCAGAACTCGCCGGCCGTGTTGTGTAAACAGTTCTAAAGTCACAGGAAACATCAAAGTGGTAAAAACATTTCATTCTTCATGAAGGAGCAAAAGGGGGGACAGGCCAGGAATACCGTGTAGGTGGAACGTGACCTGAATAGGGGGGACTGGCCGGGAATACCGTGTAGGTGGAACGTGACCTGAATAGGGGGGACTGGCCGGGAATACCGTGTAGGTGGAAAGTGAACTGAATGGGGGGGGGACAGGTCGGGGAATACCGTGTAGGTGGAACGTGACCTGAATAGGGGGGACTGGCCGGGAATACCGTGTAGGTGGAAAGTGAACTGAATGGGGGGGGACAGGTCGGGGAATACCGTGTAGGTGGACCGTGACCCGAATGGGGGATACTGGCTGGGAATACCATGTAGGTGGAACGTGACCCGAATGGGGGATACTGGCTGGGAATACCGAGTAGGTGGAATGTGACCTGAATGGGGGATACTGGCTGGGAATACCGTGTAGGTGGAACGTGACCTGAATGGGGGATACTGGCCAGGAATACCATGTAGGTGGAACGTGACCTGAATGGGGGGGGGGACTGGCCAGGAATACCGTGTAGGTAGAACGTGACCCGAATGGGGGATACTGGCTGGGAATACCGTGTAGGTGGAATGTGACCTGAATGGGGGATACTGGCCGGGAATACCGTGTAGGTGGAAAGTGAACTGAATGGGGGGGGGACAGGTCGGGGAATACCGTGTAGGTGGAACGTGACCTGAATAGGGGGGACTGGCCGGGAATACCGTGTAGGTGGAAAGTGAACTGAATGGGGGGGACAGGTCGGGGAATACGGTGTAGGTGGACCGTGACCCGAATGGGGGATACTGGCTGGGAATACCGAGTAGGTGGAATGTGACCTGAATGGGGGATACTGGCTGGGAATACCGTGTAGGTGGAACGTGACCTGAATGGGGGATACTGGCCAGGAATACCATGTAGGTGGAACGTGACCTGAATGGGGGGGGGGGGACTGGCCAGGAATACCGTGTAGGTAGAACGTGACCCGAATGGGGGATACTGGCTGGGAATACCGTGTAGGTGGAACGTGACCTGAATGGGGAATACTGGCTGGCAATACCGTGTAGGTGGAACGTGACCTGAATGGGGGATACTGGCTGGGAATACCATGTAGGTGAAACGTGACCCGAATGGGGGATACTGGCTGGGAATACCGAGTAGGTGGAATGTGACCTGAATGGGGAATACTGGCTGGGAATACCGTGTAGGTGGAATGTGACCTGAATGGGGAATACTGGCTGGGAATACCGTGTAGGTGGAATGTGACCTGAATGGGGGATACTGGCTGGGAATACCGTGTAGGTGGAATGTGACCTGAATGGGGGATACTGGCTGGGAATACCGTGTAGGTGGAATGTGACCTGAATGGGGGGGACTGGCTGGGAATACCGTGTAGGTGGAATGTGACCTGAATGGGGGATACTGGCTGGGAATACCGTGTAGGTGGAACGTGACCTGAATGGGGAATACTGGCTGGGAATACCGTGTAGGTGGAATGTGACCTGAATGGGGAATACTGGCTGGGAATACCGTGTAGGTGGAATGTGACCTGAATGGGGGATACTGGCTGGGAATACTGTGTAGGTGGAATGTGACCTGAATGGGGGATACTGGCTGGGAATACCGTGTAGGTGGAACGTGACCTGAATGGGGGATACTGGCTGGGAATACCATGTAGGTGGAACGTGACCTGAATGGGGGGGGGGGGGGACTGGCCAGGAATACCGTGTAGGTAGAACGTGACCCGAATGGGGGATACTGGGCGGGAATACCGTGTAGGTGGAATGTGACCTGAATGGGGGATACTGGCCGGGAATACCGTGTAGGTGGAAGGTGAACTAAATGGGGGGGGGGGGGACAGGCCGGGAATACCGTGGAGGTGGAACGTGACCTGAATGGGGGGGATTGGCCGGGAATACCGTGTAGGTGGAAGGTGACCTGAATGGGGGGGACTGGCCGGGAATACCGTGTAGGTGGAAGGTGACCTGAATGGGGGGGACAGGCCGGGAATACCGTGTAGGTGGAACGTGACCTGAATGGGGGATACTGGCCGGGAATACCGTGTAGGTGGAACGTGACCTAAATGGGGGGGACAGGCCGGGAATACCGTGTAGGTGGAAGCAGGGCCGTCTTTAATATGGTTTGGGCCCTGGGCAAACATTTTTTTTGGGCCCCCCCTTTAGCTTATTTTGGGCCTGGCTGGTTCATATGTATGTGTTTTGGCGGCCCTCATTTGTGCAGGCACAGCATTGATTTGAATGGGCTGCCATGCCTTTGTTTCCTGCAGAAAAAAGGTGCATTCAGCATTTTAAAAATCAGTTGCCTTGAAATCCATTCTGCTTTTGCACCATGCTACTTACCTGCAGTTCTTGCACCATGCTACTTACCTGCAGTTCTTGCACACACAAACGCACTGTGTTTTTAAAAGCGTGACCTAAACATCTAAAAATGCAGCGAGTTTGACAGTGCGGGAACTGCAGATAAGTCACAGCAGACAGCAGAATGGACAGACAGTGCTGTATTTCATTGCTTGATGGGCATAGGTGTACCGTGTGTGCAGCCTATTAAATGAGGCATCAAATGAATGGGCTGCTGTGCCTGCACAAATGTGGGCCACTAAAACACATACATGTGAACCAGTCAGGCCCAAAATAAGCCCATCAAGCAGTTAAATACAGACAGTAATGCCATGTGCTCTGAGGCCTTACTCAGCCTGGACTGCAGGTCTGGTCTGTGATTTGGGGAGTTCCTCTTTTTTACACATGGCATGGCCTTGGGGTCCCATGGTGCTAAAGCAGAATGGACAGACGGTGCTGTGACCCCCCCATGCCATGCCATGTGTAAAATACAGGAACTTTTTAAAACACTGACCAGACCTGCAGTGAATCATCAAATATTATAAAGACTTTGGGCACACTCTACAGAAAACTTCTATTTACAATATAGATTAGCAAACAGTGACATACATTGAAGAGCAGGACATGAAGAAGTCAGCCTCGGGAAGAGCAAACTGGGGATGTTATAAAATCACATTCTAATTCACTTTTATATACAAGCAGCACCCAGTGGCAGGAAGGGAGAAGGGCACGTCTAAAGGGAAGCCAGGGGTGCTGTACATTTTATAACACTGGGAAAGGGAAGCAGTACTGTCACCTGGCTGCGTGCAGCTGATGATTTTCAGCCTGATTTGTGGGCAGCACAGGGGCTTAATGGAGACGCGGGGGGGGGGGGGGGGGGGGGGCTGCCGCGAATTTAGAAGCGGGAGGCCCTTTACAAAAAAAAGATTTAATAAAGAAAAATATATATAAAAAAAGGGGTGTAGCCATCCGGGGCCCTGGGGACCTCTGGGCCCTTTAATAAAAAGAAATAAAAAATATATATAAAAAAATATATTTTTTTTTTTTAAAAAGGGGGTTGCCATCTGGGGACCTCTGGGCCCTTTAATAATTTTTATTTTTTTTTATAAAAATAAACTACAAAAAAAGGGGGGTTGCCATCCGGGACCTCTGGACCCTTTGATAAAAAAATAAAATAAAAAAAATATATTACAAATAAACACTTATAAAAAAAAAAGTGGGGTTGCCATCCAGGGCCCTGGGAACCTCTGGGCCCTTTAATAAAAAAAAATATAAACAAAAATAAAAAAATAAACATTTATAAAAAATATAAAAAAGGGTGTTTGTCACATGGGGCCCTGGGGACCTCTGAGCCCTTTAATTATATATATATATATATATATATATATATATATATATATATATATATATATATATATATATATAAATAAAAAGAAAAAAAAAGAAATAAAATATAAAAACATTTTTTTTAAAAAGGGGGGTTGCCATCCAGGGCCCTGGGGACCTCTGGGTCCTTTAATAATAATAACATTTATATTTTATATATATATATATATATATATATATATATATATATATATATATATATATATTTTAAAAGAAATATATAAAAAAGTTTATTTTTTTATAAAAAAGGGGGGGTCGTCATCTGGGGCCCTGGGGAACTACGGGCCCCTGGGGACCTCCAGACCTCTAAAAAAAAATTGGCCCTTTAATAAAAAATAAAATAAAAATATATAAAATAAATATATATTTTTATTTAAAAATAAATAAAAAAAGGGGGTTGTCATCTGGGGCCGTGGGGGCCTCCGGGTCCCTGGGGACCTCTAAAAAAAATTGGCCCTTTAATAAAAAATATATTTAAAAAATTGGCCCTTTAATAAAAAATAAAATAAAAATATATAAAATAAATATATTTTTTTATTTAAAAAATAAATAAAAAAAGGGGGGGTTGCCATCTTGGGCCCTGGGGGCCTCCGGGCCCCTGGGGACCTCCGGACCATCGGACCCCTAAAAAAAAAAAAAAAAAAAAAAAAAAAAAAAAATTTTTTTTTTTTTTTTTTCAAAGGGGGTTGCTTTGGGCCCCCAACAGTGACAGGGCCCTGGGCAGCTGCCCCTGTTTGCCCTATGGTAGAGACGGCCCTGGGTGGAAGGTGACCTGAATGGGGGGGACTGGCCGGGAATACCGTGTAGGTGGAATGTGACCTGAATGGGGGGGACAGGCCGGGAATACCGTGTAGGTGGAATGTGACCTGAATGGGGGATACTGGCTGGGAATACCGTGTAGGTGGAACGTGACCTGAATGGGGGGGACAGGCCGGGAATACCGTGTAGGTGGAACGTGACCTGAATGGGGGGGACAGGCCGGGAATACCGTGTAGGTGGAATGTGACCTGAATGGGGGATACTGGCTGGGAATACCGTGTAGGTGGAACGTGACCTGAATGGGGGGGACTGGCCGGGAATACCGTGTAGGTGGAAGGTGACCTGAATGGGTATACTGGCCGGGAATACCGTGTAGGTGGAACGTGACCTGAATGGGGGGGACAGGCCGGGAATACCGTGTAGGTGGAACGTGACCTGAATGGGGGGGACTGGCCGGGAATACCGTGTAGGTGGAACGTGACCTGAATGGGGGGGGATTGGCCGGGAATACCGTGTAGGTGGAAGGTGACCTGAATGGGGGATACTGGCTGGGAATACCGTGTAGGTGGAACGTGACCTGAATGGGGGGGATTGGCCGGGAATACCGTGTAGGTGGAACGTGACCTGAATGGGGGGGACTGGCTGGGATTACCGTGTAGGTGGAACGTGACCTGAATGGGGGGGACTGGCCGGGAATACCGTGTAGGTGGAACGTGACCTGAATGGGGGGGGACAGGCCGGGAATACCATGTAGGTGGAACGTGACCTGAATGGGTATACTGGCCGGGAATACCGTGTAGGTAGAACGTGACCTGAATGGGGGGGACAGGCCGGGAATACCGTGTAGGTGGAAGGTGACCTGAATGGGGGGGACTGGCCGGGAATACCGAGTAGGTGGAAGGTGACCTGAATGGGGGGGACTGGCCGGGAATACCGTGTAGGTGGAAGGTGAACTAAATGGGGGGGGACAGGTCGGTAATACTGTGTAGATGGAACGTGACCTGAATGGGGGGGGGACAGGTCGGGAATACTGTGTAGGTGGAACGTGACCTGAATGGGGGGGAATGGCCGGGAATACCATGTAGGTGGAACGTGACCTGAATGGGGGGGACTGGCCGGGAATACCGAGTAGGTGGAACGTGAACTGAATTGGGGTCACACCGGATGACAAATAACTACAACCACAGGATAAATGTGGCGTCTGATTGGCCGCAGTGAAGAATACAGACATTTCTAATGTCAGAGATTTTAATGAACAAGGGTTTTCTGTGTTTGGGAGACCATGGATCAGTGTACAGTGGAACCTCGGATTGCGAGTAACGTGGTAAACAAGCAGTCCGCAAAACAAGCGCTGTATTAAAAAAAAAACTGACTCCGTTAGTGAGCATTCAAGCCAAATAGGTGTGCAGTACCGCATTTGGCCTGAGGTGGGGGGGCGCCGGAGCTGAGCGGAGCTGTTCAGAAATGCTCAGAAAACCTTGGAAATACTCAGTTCCCGAGCCTGAGGTTTTCTGAGTTCAGCTGAGCTGTCCTCAGGCCTTTCCAGGTGTTTCCGAGGCTCTCTGGCGCCCCCTCCACCTCTGGCCACATGCGGTATTGCATGCCATTGAAGTCAATATGGAACTAAATATTTTCATTTCCATTGACTTCTATGGGGAAACTCGCTTTGATATGTGAGTACTTTGGATTACAAGCGTTCTCCTGGAACTGATTATACTCGTAATCCGAGGTTCCACCGTGTGGTGGGGACATGGACATAACGAACAGCGGGAGCAGCTATAAGATAATTAGGTGTGTAAATAAAGTCCAGGCACTCCGGAATCTGGATACTACGACAATCGATGGCGTTGCACACTCACCGTACAGGCGCCGGTCTCCGGGTGACATGTCTCGGAGTGGCCATTGCAGTCACAGGGCTCACAGTGTCCGAGATATAGTCCTCCTCCGGTACGAGTGAATCCGGGGGCGCAGTCCTGTCACAGAAAGAAACGGGTTATTACCCCACTAGGAAATATTACCACAGGCACACCCACAGGTGAAAGAACAATGAGCATCAATCGAGAGTCACAAAATTCGGAGGAAAGAGGGAAATGAACACCCTGGAGGAGCTTCACTCAACACAGAGGAACCCCCGGAAATAACCTTCCCGTCTCAGGGAACCCCCTGCTAGAAAGGACCAGATCTACAACTCCTGATACATTAGTGTGATGGGAAGAACGTTCCTCACTAATTTACAAAGCTGATGCCGGAGAGGTTTCTACTCCCACAATCCGGCCCCCTATTGCCTGAAGGACAGTAAACTGACCCCATGTTTAGGAGATTAGAGACCTCTGCTCTAGAGGAACCCGAGACTTCAATGGAATAATGGCTGAGAGACCCCGTCCTGGTCCTGGATAAGGGGTCAGCCGAGACAGGCAACTTATACCGGGGTTCGGCATGTGTGGACATGGCATGGTCTAGTACCAGCTACCAGCAGGAGGCCATGGGTACCAGTACTTGCAGTATAGAGGATTATCTTTCACTGGTCCTTGTGGTCATTTCGGAAGATGGGGGGGGGGGGGGGGCTACAGGACAAGGAATCTCTCAGAATGTTGGGATGGAAGGGAGGACCCTCAAGACACAAGAAGGAAAACATTTTTATGGAAAAGTTTCAACTATAGCATAGATGATTGGTATATATAGTAACAGTATAGGTGGCAGCCAGGCACTGCCAATGTGAGACAAAAAGGACTAAAATGTACAAAAAACATTCAGGAATCATTCAGACCGAACCAATCCCATCTCACCTGACAGGACAGCCCTTTGTATCCAGGAGGACAGCGGCATTCCTCCACCTCCAAAGCCTGCGGCAGTCTGGTGTAAGCTGGTCCAGCGGTCTCCATGATTACTCCGGTGATACTGGAGGATAACATGTCTGTGGAATACGAGGCTCGGATAAGAACTTCATCGAGATCAGCCAGAGCCATCATCAGGTGTTCCCGGGTGGCCTGCTGCCCGTCCGGACGCTTCCACTGACTCTGATGGGAGGTGATAGAGAAACGTTAGAGGGAAAAGTGGGGAACATGTGGACTCCTTGGATTTCCTTCATGTCTGGGATAAAGTCCCTCACCTCTCGGAAGGCGATCTCGAAGGTCTTGCTCTCACGTGGGCGCAGCTCCGTCTGGTAGGCCACCAGCGTGATGTCATTACCCTGCGGGGCAGAAGAAACGTTTAATATTTTGTTGGGTTCTCCATTGAGATGAACCTTCCCCACCCGGAGAAATGTGGCCAATCACAATGGAGGCTTTCTGAGGACTTCCCTCCACATGCAGATTCAGCCCCATGATTGGATGACCATTACCAAACCCCGATTTACGGTTGGATGTACTCAGTGATAAAGGTGACTTTTATTTTTAGGAAAGTTGGTGCAAAATAAGCAATTCTATAAAATTTCCGGAAAGGCCCGAGGACAGTTCGGCTGACTTTGGCAAACCTCGGAAAGACTTTGTTCACGAGCCTTTCCAAGGTTTGCAGAGGTCTTTCCGAACGCTGCAGATCGGGGCCATTCCGCTCCGGCCCCCCCCCCCCACCTCAGGCCAAACACGGTACTGCACCCACTTTGACCTGAATCCTGCTCATTTTACGAGACAGCACACGCAAACCGAGTTAGGATTTTAGCAAATACACTGCTACGTATTGTGAAACGCTCGTTAACTGCATTACTCGCAATCCAAGGTTCCACTGTGCATATGTTTTTGTTTGTTTTTTCTGCTAGAAGGCTTGTACTTCCAAACTGGACAGCCTCCCCAGAAGAAGCCCGACATATGGGCGAAACATGTTGGGAAATCCACATGTCCTGCTAATACTGTGATATACTGTACTTGATTTTGCTATTTTTAAATAATATATCTAAAATTATTTCTGCACCTAAAAAAATCCCAAATATCTTCCCTGTTCATCTATTCAATCTAGGGATGATGTGGTGCTAAAATAAAGTTGGTGTATCCATGATCAAAAAGACATTTCTACTTTTAGGGTGGACACATATCTTCCACCACGGATTGCAGACTTATCATACCGTGATCTGAACATCGGCATCAGGCAGAGGAGAGCCACGAATTCCGGCCGTGTAACTGAGCGTGTAGCGCAGCGCGCCGCCGTACGACGCCACCTGAAATAGGAAAATAACATCATTATCTGTGAAAGATTGTCAGCCAACTTACAGAACTTCTGGATACAACCTTCTAATGTGGAACTACGAGCACCAGCACACCCTTCCAGACACAACCAGAAATCACTGTGTACAGATTTTATATTTATACATTTAGGCTGCAATAGCGGAGAAGCAGCTTTCAGAGGCGTGAACATTCGGCTGGGAGACTCCAGAAAGATAGAAGACTAAAAGTGGAGGATCATTCCACCGGTGGCTTAGGACCATTTTTCCAAAACAGTAAGGGCCAGTTCACTTCTAGGTGAGGACCAGTTCACTAATGAGTAAGGACCAATTCACCAATGAGTGAGGGCCAGTTCACCAAATGGCTGAGGGCCAGTTCACCTATGGTTTAGGACCAGCCTACTAGTAAAAGCCATGGAAACCTCTTGAAGACATCAATTAGACTTGTGTCTTGGATTCCTTTACCTTACCAAAAAGGAAATCTTTAGTCAAGGACCAGTAGAAAATCCCTTCATTCCACCGGTGGCTTAGGACCATTTTTCCAAACAGTAAGGGCCAGTTCACTTCTAGGTGAGGACCAGCCTACCAGTAAGGGCCAGTTCACCAAATGGCTGAGGGCCAGTTCACCAAATGGCTGAGGGCCAGTTCACCAAATGGCTGAGGGCCAGTTCACCAAATGGCTGAGGGCCAGTTCACCAAATGGCTGAGGGCCAGTTCACCAAATGGCTGAGGGCCAGTTCACCTATGGTTTAGGACCAGCCTACCAGTAAAAGCCATGGAAACCTTTTGAAGACATCAATTAGACTTTAGTGTCTTGGATTCCATTACCTTATCCCCAAGGAAATCTTTAGGCAAGGACCAGTAGAAAACCCCTTCAGGGATCAGGAAGAAACCCTTGTAGACCAGTGTGAACTACGAAAAAGAGGAGGCAATGAAAAGAGGAATGCAGAAGAATTAAGAAAAAGAAACATGCAGCAAACCAGCTTTGCCAAACAGAAAAAATAAAGATGACTACTGTGACGGGAGTCACTTTGGGTGGGGGGTTTCTGCAACTCATCTTACCTTGGAGAGCTCTAGAAACGTTGTCTCCAGTTTCCCTGACCCTCTTATGTGTATATCCCCCTCTGTCTCTAATAGGGGTTCAGGGTGACTGAGAACCCCACTATGATCTGTGCTAGTCACACTCAATGTTGTATATATTGTGTGTTGTGGACTCTTTGCTGTGATGGTTTGGGGTGTGACTGTATTCTATTGTCGATTGTGGTGTCTGCTTCTTATATTATGGGATGCGTAAGTGTGTTGCTGTAAGGAAAGAGGGAGGGGGGATTCCTCCAGCAGCCACCCTGTAGATAAGACCGTTTATTGATGTGAAGTTTGAATACACCTGACCTGTGTGTCCGTTGTCATAGGACAGTTTAACCCGCCCTGTTTTCCAAGGGTGGGGGGGAAGAGTCTCTGAGTTATTTTATCTGTTGTGTCCATGTGTGATAATAAATCAGTTTGTTGTTTGCCACTCTACAATGAGGTGTTGTCTGGTGACTGGGGGGGCTAAATAGAGTCTTAGATGGTGCTGGTTCTGGACAGAAGAAGCATTGACAGCGGACATAGTCCGGTTTGAGGACATAGGGTTCATCACAGAGTCAAAGACAAACCAGCTGTAGCCAATAAAGGGGCATTCACTTCATCCTTTCCTCATAGATAGGTGAAGAATAGGTCCCCTTCACACCTTGGACTGCCCAAGGTACTTATTGTCCCAGACCAATACAAACCTCAGAGGAAAACTCTATGCAGAAAATATCCATGATGGTAAATAATAAAGCAGGACCCGGCACCGCAAGGCCACAATTCTACATGCCGTAGATGAACTCCATATGACATGCAGACACCATGCAACCAACGCACACCAAGCTCTATAAATACCTTCTCAGCCCCCTTTAATCCTGGCGTTCGAGAATAGAGGACATTGCTGGAATCCTGACCGGATGACCGAGGGGAATCTCCGCTCAGAGCCTTGGGGTATTGAAATGGAGCATTATGGGGAGGTATCTGGTTGGGACTAAACCCCAACACAAGGACAATGCTAAACCCACAAACCCTGGAATGTGAAAGATCAAGCAACCTCAGCCTAGACCAAGGAAGAACTCTTATCCAAGACTTAGATATCTACAATATCTACCCCACCAGACTAATGGGATCATGCTAGGCAGGCGGGAAGCAAAATACCTCATTCATAGATCCCTTGGGTGAGTGGCCTGGGGCACCGACGGGTGGAAAGGTACGACTGGCTGACCTAAACTTGACTTTGGGTTGTTTTTGATGACTTGGATGAGAAGCAGGCGATGGACCTGGAGGTCCGTGCAAAGACGAGGGAGAAAGAGAACCTCCATCAGACACACTGTGATTGCCGGTGGGGAAAGACGTTGGGGGCTGGTGGGAGCGACTAGAAGAAAAACTTGACAAGAGGCTCCAGATTTCACTGTCAACCTTTTCCTGCTTCTTATCCATCTGAAGACGAGTTCCATTGCGGGGGAAAGAGAAGGACAGACAAAGAAGAAAACGACAAGAATGAAAGAGGCAGAAAAATAGGAGAAAACTTAGGAAGAGGGAAGGAAATATCGGGAGGGAGAGAAGAGAAAGGACTATAGAAAGTAGAAGTGGGACATAGAATTATAGAATACTGTATATTGTAGGACATCATATCCACCATCAATCAGGTCACTGACACATGTGGGTCAGGCTGCTTGTTTGTTGGGCTATGAAGTGGGGACATGGCGAAGGAAACATTGGGCCAATCAAGTACCTGGGCCTGGCGCCGGGATCTAGAACGAGGGCTGAAACTCTCCTGTAGGTCTCCAGTAGCAACTCTCTTACGAATCTCCTCTTCTGTCAGTGAGGAGTCATTCAGCTGGATGTACAAGAACAATGTGTTTATCTGCTCCTATCAGACCTCTGATCACCACCCAATAGCACTCAGCATGCTACACTGATAGGACAAGAGGACCACGCAAAGGCACTCAGCATGCTGCACTGATAGGACAAGAGGACCACGCAAAGGCACTCAGCATGCTGCACTGATAGGACAAGAGGACCACGCAAAGGCACTGAGCATGCTGCACTGATAGGGCAAGAGGACCACGCAAAGGCACTCAGTATGCTGCACTGATAGGACACGATGACCACCCAATGGCACTGAGCATGCTGCACTGATAGGACAAGAGGACCACGCAAAGGCACTCAGCATGCTGCACTGATAGGACAAGAGGACCACCCAATGGCACTGAGCATGCTGCACTGATAGGGTAAGAGGACCACGCAAAGGCACTCAGTATGCTGCACTGATAGGACACGATGACCACCCAATGGCACTGAGCATGCTGCACTGATAGGGCAAGAGGACCACGCAAAGGCACTCAGTATGCTGCACTGATAGGACACAATGACCATCCAATGGCACTCAGCATGCTGCACTAAGAGGACAAGAGGACCACCCAATGGCACTCAGCATGCTGCACTAATAGGACAAGAGGACCACCCAATGGCACTCAGCATGCTGCACTAATAGGACAAGATGACCACCCAATGGCACTCAGCATGCTGCACTAATAGGACAAGAGGACCATCCAATGGAACTCAGCATGCTGCACTAATAGGACAAGAGGACCACCTAATGGCACTCAGCATGCTGCACTGATAGGACAAGAGGACCTCCCAATGGCACTCAGCATGCTGCACTGATAGGACAAGATGACCACCCAATGGCACTCAGCATGCTGCACTAATAGGACAAGAAGACCACCCAATGGCACTCAGCATGCTGCACTAATAGGACAAGGGGACCACCCAATGGCACTCGGCATGCTGCACTGATAGGACAAGAGGACCACCCAATGGCACTCAGCATGCTGCACTAATAGGACAAGAGGACCACCCAATGGCACTCGGCATGGGGCACCAATAGGAGGAGATGACCACCTCATGGTCAGCTAGAAGGACCACAGACTCGACTTTTCAGGGACTCTACATACTACAAGCCTTGCCCCGTCCTGTGACACCAATAAACTGTTGGACAGAATTCTAACAAGGCTCACTGCACTCTCATTTAGAACTGCCCGGTATAAAGGCGGCCATCTTTAGCCAAAAAAAAACGTTGGAGAGCTGGCGAGAGTTTACATCAAACCAAACTATAAATGGGTTTAGTAACAACACCAAACTACAGAAGGCACAATGTTAGGGTTAGGGATTGTTAAGCAGTCACTGCAATGAATGAAGCCATCCAATCCACACACTACCTTATGGGCCCGACGCATCCGTGCAAAGTACGTCTCCCGCTGCAGAGCAGAGCAGCAACAGAAAGAGATAGAATACTCAAAACCAGACAACAGTGAGGAGAAACTTTCAGAAACATACAGTCAGTGATAGCATGAAAACCACAGTGTTACCCCGAGATCCACCGAGCCTTCTTCATAACCGGTGTCATAGCCAGAGCCGTATCCTGCTCTATATTCAATATACAGTCCAAACTCACACCTAATGGAGATATTACTACTATGCCGCGTACACACGCTCGGAATTTCCGATAACAAATGTTGGATGGAAGCCTGTTGTCAGAAATTCTGATCGTGCGTAGGCTCCATCGGACATTTTCTGTCGAAATTTCCAACAACAAAAATTTGAGAGCTGGTTTTCACATTTTCCGACAACAAAATCCGTTCTCATAATGTCCGATCATGTGTAGAAAATTCCACGCATGCTCTGAATCATGTACGAGATGGAAGCACTCGGTCTGGTAAAACTAGCATTTGTAATGGAGATCGCACATTGGTCACGTTGTAACGGACTGAAAAGAGCGAATCGTCTCTCACCAAACTTCTACTATCATCACTGGTATTGAACCTCCCCTTTCTAGTCCTGTCGTACGTCACCGCGTTCTTGGAGATCGGAATTTCCGACAACATTTGTGTGACCGTGTGTATGCAAGACAAGTTTGAGCCAACATGCGCCGGAAATGTATCCACGGCTTTGTTGTCGGAAATTCCGAGCGCGTGTACGCGGCATTATAGTGAACCGGTCACAAACCCAAACAATCGAACCTATGGCGGTCACCATCCGTTATACCGCGTGTCACGAGGCAGCCGACGATATAGGTTCCTGTAAAAGTTTGGCTTGACCTTTCCCATCCCTACTGGTCAGCCAGGTTGGACATTTCTAGGGTGTCCAATAGGTAGGTTTTGGAAGGCAGGAGACGGTGCGGTCATCCACACCTTGGTAGGTACCTTTGATGTTCCATCATATGCTCAGCTTGAATGGCCGTGTTTTGTGACAGGTTCCCTTTAAAGCAGAAACATTTAGACAATAACCGATGAACTATCATCTCAGCACCGAACGGCAACGGTCAGGTTGTGTCTTCAGTTCCTACACCCTGCGAGTTCCGTCTGCCAAGTCTGGAGGCTTCTCTTACTGTTGGGTATGGATGGAGCTCAGGCACAACATGGACAGCATGGCCGCCCTAGGAGCGGAGTCAGTGCCGGGCCCCCTAAAACCCAGCCAATCACACAGCCTTAACGTGTCTGCCCTCCATACGATAACCATTTATCTAAGGATACAGATCTCATAACACTGTCAGGGCATGCTGGAGAGTCATAGTCCCACAGAAGGTGAAGATCAAACATATATAGGCAAAATAATGTCATAAAACAACTGAATTACATAACATATTCATCATAAAACTGCAGAACATTCGATCTCCTGAACGATCTTTCCATATTGTGTCTCAACAACCAGATTCAACCCGTGTCTGTAGAGAAGAGTTGGGATTTGGTTGGTGATTATGGATAGGAAGGGAGATTTCATATGGAAAATTGTCCACCGTCAATGAGACCCATTCTATTATTGGGTCCCCCGTGAGGATAGCCGACGGCATTCCTGGTTATCTCTTCTTATAGAAGTCAATACCTTACCTGATTACCCGATTTATTATTGCTCTGTGTCTTTAAGCTCTGTTCCCTTCCCTCTAGCTGAACTCTCTCTCCCACCGTAGTTTTGTTTATTCCCCCCCTTTTCTGTCTCTCACTCATTTTCTTAGTATACCTCCATACTGTAACATCTTTCCATGTGGCTTACAACACCAACGTTTTTCTATCTGTGAATATCCTTCATTAAACGGAACATTCACAAGGATTCCTCGTCTGTCTCTCTAACAGTCAGTTTATTCATGGAGTTAAGCTGTCTGAATTGATGCAAGGGATAAATAGAACACCAGGTCATGTAAGCCCTACATGAAGCTGGAGATAAAGTTTATGGCCTTGTAGTTGAGTCAGAACACCTCGGTGTTCACAAATTCATCACCCACACAGACAATTCAGCTGCTCATTACAGGCTAAGCACAGCCTGTCCAGACACATGGACACCATGATGCTCAGCACAGCGGCACAACATCTCCATCATTGCTGACGATGATCGATATTGGCCATTCATTGTCTCACGAGGACAAGCTAAAGACTGCAGCCAAGAACCGGTCTCCATCTACCATTACCCCACTTTGGTTACTGTGGTTATCTGAGGTGGTGGCGCAGTCCCTGTATACTGCTCAGGGTGACCCCTGTCCATGGTGGGTTACCTTATCCCCCAGGTAGTTCTCTGGTAGCTGCCAGTAGAAGGACTCCTGGCCCAGTTGGTCAAACTGACTATAGGAGAGTTGTGGCCCGTGAGTGGACATCTCAACCGTGAGTCCGGTTGTGATACGGGTACTGCGCTGACGGTTCATCAGGGCAAAGTTCTGGACGTTTCCAGGTAGGAATGGAGTGATGATCTGGAATAGAGGAAGAAGGTCACATCCATGACTTGGCACCCTTCACATAAAGTATAGGTAAGTACGGTCCGGGTATATACGACCGGTACACCATTGCATCACATAAAGCATGACAATGTGGTGCCACGGTCCTTCTCACCAGTTCTCGGTGGTAGCTGGAGCTGGTACATTGCTGGGTGACCCCCATACAGAAGCAGGGCAGGCAGCCATCTGGGTTGTCCACGTTGAGGTAGAAGTGGTTGGGACGACAGGTGCTGCATGACAGACCTTCTACATGAGCCTGGAGGAAAGAGAGAGAGGGGTGAGGCCCGGGCCATGTGACTGTGGGAACGGGATTCCGGCGAAGGCGGTCACTCTTACCTTACAAGGGCACTGGCGGCGGGCATCACATGTGTTACTGACGCTGCCCCGCAGATCACACTGGCAGGTGGGGCCGGGGCCTGGGCCGGGACCTGATGGCAAACAGAGACATTGGAAGGATCAGTGCCTGTTTATCTAAAGTTCCAATATCATCAATGTGTCCGTCTTTTCCGTATTTTTACCGGGACGAAACCCATTTGGCACGGAAAGTCTCTAAAGTTCTTGTTTTGTTACCAAACATAATAAATTCCATCAGCCGCAAATTATTTCAGTAAGTTGTATAAGAGGGCCCCTTAGAGTGACATTGTAATGTATGGAGCCAGGGTCGTACCTGTACAAGGGGAAATATAGAGCCAGGGTCATACCTATATATAAAGAGCCAGGGTCGTACCTGTACAGGGGGATATATAGAGCCAGGGTCATACCTATATATAAAGAGCCAGGGTCGTACCTGTACAGGGGGATATATAGAGCCAGGGTCATACCTGTACAGGGGGATATATAGAACCAGGGTCATTCCTGTACAGGGGGATATATGGAGCCAGGGTCATACCTGTACAGGGGGATATATAGAACCAGGGTCGTACCTGTACAGGGGGATATATAGAGCCAGGGTCATACCTGTACAGGGGGATATATGGAGCCAGGGTCATACCTGTACAGGGGGATATATAGAACCAGGGTCGTACCTGTACAGGGGGATATATAGAGCCAAGGTCATACCTGTACAGGGGGGGTATATAGAACCAGGGTCGTACCTGTACAGGGGGATATATAGAGCCAGGGTCATACCTGTACAGGGGGATATATAGAGCCAAGGTCATACCTGTACAGGGGGGGTATATAGAACCAGGGTCGTACCTGTACAGGGGGATATATAGAGCCAGGGTCATACCTGTACAGGGGGATATATAGAACCAGGGTCATACCTGTACAGGGGGATATATAGAACCAGGGTCATACCTGTACAGGGGGATATATAGAACCAGGGTCATACCTGTACAGGGGGATATATAGAACCAGGGTCATACCTGTACAGGGGGATATATAGAGCCAGGGTCATACCTGTATAGGGGGATATATAGAGCCAGGGTCATACCTGTACAGGGGGATATATAGAACCAGGGTCATACCTGTACAGGGGGATATATAGAACCAGGATCATACCTGTACAGGGGGATATATAGAACCAGGGTCATACCTGTACAGGGGGATATATAGAACCAGGGTCATACCTGTACGGGGGGATATATAGAACCAGGGTCATACCTGTACAGGGGGATATATAGAACCAGGGTCATACCTGTACGGGGGGATATATAGAACCAGGGTCATACCTGTGCAGGGTTGTCCTTGCGATGGATCTCCCAGGTAACCTGGCGCACACCTAGAATTAGAAAGATTTTGAACTGTTACAAAAAACAGAGTAAGAGTAATCTATTCCAGTTATCCGGCTAATTGGGTAAAATTACACCAAAGTCGGGTCCTGCAAGTATCAGACACAAGTTTTATCTCCTGCAGCCATGATCTCTCTCTCTCTCTCTCGCGCCGATTACCTTTCACACTGGCGTCCGATGTAACCAGAGGGACAGGAGTCACATGTTGGTTGACCGTCCGAGTCCAAGAAGCAGGTTCCGTAGTACCTGGACACAGAAGACAGACAGATTTATGGACCCTCATCAGAGGAGGAGACAATGTCTATAGGGTCCCAATGGGCCTCATGGATACAAACTGAAGAGAGGCCAGTCAGGATTGTTACATTTGGAGGCCATTTTAAGAGAAAAGATGGGAAGACCGCGGACGGTCCGATCGCCTTAGAACACCCCAACTTACTGGCTGGATGCGCCGCGGCATGGACAAGGCTGGCAATCTCCAGGACTTCCTCGTCTTGGGTCTCCATAGAAGCCCGGTCTGCAGCGGTCACACTTGGGCCCCTCGGTGTTGTGTTGGCAGTTCTGGAAGACAAATGATCACAGATCGGCTCATACAGATACAACAAGTGCAGAAAACCCGATAGAATGGAAACCTACCAGACATTCTCCGGTCTCCCCGTCACACTCCGTGGAGTGGCCACTGCACTGGCAGCGCTCACATGTGCCCAGATACAGACCGCTGGTGGATCGCGTGTAGCCAATATCACAGTCCTGCAGGCAGAAAATCCAGACATGAAGAAGACATTACTATCTGATCTGAGGTCAGCGCCGTACAGAAACTGAAACATTATTGTTCCTATCCATCAGTCCCACCCACCATTCCCACCCACCTGACATGACGGTCCGGTGTAGCCGATGGGGCAGGAGCAGTCCTCCACCTCCACCGCTTGCTGCAGGCCTGTAGAGTGAGGGACGGCGATGTCCATATAGATGTTGGAGATTCTGAGGAGAGACGGGGAGTGAATACACAGAGGAGCATTTCATCCACACCTTACAATGACGCCGGCTACTTACCGACTTTCCACCATCCTCTCCGCGTAGGACGCCCGGATCATCAGAACGTCGATATCGGCCAGTGACATCAGCAGGTGCTCACGTGTAGCTTCCTGGCCATCCGCCCTCCTCCAGAAACGCTGCCATGGATAGAAATTGTTTATTAGATCTCTAAAGGACAAGAGATGTACGGGTCCCTTTAATAAAAAACCCCGAATTCCATGTACCCCAGAAATGACCCCTGGATCTTCCCGCACATCGCTGACCCTAAAACTGCTGAGCGTTTCCATGACGACGTGTCTTCCTCTGTTGTGCCCCCTCCCCGGTGTTAGGACCTGGGCCTGAACAAGAGACCTCTGGTGTGTCTGGCGGTGATTCTGCTTGCTGAGCCACCTGGAATGCTGGACAGTTCCTTGGACAGCTCCTTGGACGGCTCCTTGGACGGTTCCTTGGGCGGCTTCCTTGGACAGCTCCTTGGAAGGCTCCTTGGACGGTTCCTTGGACAGCTCCTTGGACGGTTCCTTGGGCGGCTTCCTTGGACAGCTCCTTGGACAGCTGCTTGGATAGTTCCTTGGACAGCTCCTTGGATAGTTCCTTGGACAGCTGCTTGGACGCTTGCTTGGACAGCTCCTCGGACAGCTCCTTGGACAGCTCCTTGGACAGCTCCTTGGACAGCTCCTTGGACGGTTCTTTGGATGGTTCCTTGAATGATCTTGTCTTGAATCTTGTTTGCCTTGAACCCTTTTCTCCTCCCATGAACTTCCAGATTTAAGCCATGTCTCTGCACTTCCTGGTTGCCAGACTATTGTGCCTTCACCAGCCAATATCTCGCTCCCGTCTCTTCTGCTGCCGACCGTATCTTCGCTACCATTCCTTACGGACATTTGGCTCATTCCCCGACTACGCTTCTGATGAATCCCAACTTGCAACTATTTTTTACCGACTTACGGCTCATTCCCCGACTACGCTTCTGTTTGATCCCTACCTGTTATATCTGCTACCGGACCGGGACCTGGCACTATGACAGAGCAAAGCCCACCATCAGGAACTCTGGTGAATACTGTTAGACCCCGCCCCTCCAGTGAATCCGTGTCATCAGTCAGGGTGACCCATGTGAATTCCAGCTCTGCCGGTATAGATACCGGCCTCTGAGCCTGACTCCAGACCATGACACCCGGATCCCAACTGGTTACCTTCATCTAAATGGATTTGTGGGCCCACCTCCTCCCTGGGGGAGGTCTTACCTCTCGGAAGGGAACGGTGACGGTGACGGGGAATCCGGGAGAACCTCGGATATCAGCATAATGTTCCAGGAAGATCCCATTGCCCTGAAGAACGACGTGGGGCTGGGTGTCCAGAGACTGGGCCCCATAGGAGGCCTCGTAGGTGATGGTGTAGCGCAGTTCCCCGCCATATGATGTGACCTGGAAGACAAATGTCACCCTGTGAAAATTGTTGACCCGCAGGAACTGTACTAGATCAGTGCACTGCCTAAAAATCTGTTTCATTCGTATTTTTTTTTTTACTTTTTTTGGAAAAAAAAATTTTGGAAAATTCAATCGGGATATTCGAAAACGTTTGAATTTCCTATTTTTGAATTTCTGATTTTCGAATTTCTGACTTTCCGATTTTCGAAATTGTAGAATTTTCAAGATTTTAGAATTTCTGAATTTCCTGAATTTTGTAAATTTGTAAATTTGTAAACTTGTAAATTTGGAAACTTGTAAATTTGTAAATTTGGAAACTTGTAAATTTGGAAACTTGTAAATTTGGAAACTTGTAAATTCGGAAACTTGTAAATTCGGAAACTGGTAATTTCGGAAACTGGTAAATTCGGAAACTTGTAAATTCGGAAACTTGTAAATTCGGAAACTTGTAAATTCGGAAACTTGTAAATTCGGAAACTTGTAAATTCGGAAACTTGTAAATTCGGAAACTTGTAAATTCGGAAACTTGTAAATTCGGAAACTTGTAAATTCGGAAACTTGTAATTTCGGAAACTTGTAATTTCGGAAACTTGTAAATTTGGAAACTTGTAAATTTGGAAACTTGTAAATTTGGAAACTTGTAAATTTGGAAACTTGTAAATTTGGAAACTTGTAAATTCGGAAACTTGTAATTTCGGAAACTGGTAAATTCGGAAACTTGTAAATTCGGAAACTTGTAAATTCGGAAACTTGTAAATTCGGAAACTTGTAAATTCGGAAACCTGTAAATTCGGAAACTTGTAATTTCGGAAACTTGTAATTTCGGAAACTTGTAATTTCGGAAACTTGTAAATTCGGAAACTTGTAATTTCGGAAACTTGTAATTTCGGAAACTTGTAATTTCGGAAACTTGTAATTTCGGAAACTTGTAATTTCGGAAATTTGAAATTTCGGAAACTTGTAAATTTGGAAACTTGTAAATTTGGAAACTTGTAAATTTGGAAACTTGTAATTTCGGAAACTTGGAATTTCGGAAATTTCAAAATTTGGGAATTTCAAAATTCGGAAATGTCAGAATGAACAAATTTATCAAAATGTGTTAAAAAACGAATTGGGAAGGAAACTAATTGCACATGTGTAAGCTGTACCTTGTCGCCCTTGAAGCGCTCCGGCAGCACCCAGAAGTAGATGTCTTGGGGGATGTTGTTGAAGTTGCTGAATGTCAGCTCTGATGGGCCTGTCACACTGATGCCCTCGCTGATGGTGCGCGTGCTGGCGGCATTCGAGATGGAGAACGGCGCCCTCTCATGGCTGTCATACGTAGCGCGGACCTTTAAAACATTGGAAAACATACAATTAATGGATGCAACGGCCAGGGGGACACGTGACATCACCGCCTTGTGTACCCCAATATATCTGCTCCCCTGGACTTGGACCTCCGGACTATCAGTACCTGGTCCCGGTTCCAGTAGGAACTCGAACATTGCCGGGTCACTCCCATACAGAAGCACTTCAAGCAACCGTCCGGATTCCGCTCACTGAGGTAGAAAGTTCCACTTTTACATTCGTTACACAAATTCCCTGAGACGTGAGGCTGAAAAAGAAGACAGAGAGTCACCAAAACAGGAACAGAGGGGAAATCTCCCAGTGGGGACAACCATTCCGGTGACACCAGTAGAAGAGGGCTATTCCCTCACCTTACAGAGATTTCCTCTCACTTCCTGTTGTGTCTTCAGGACAGGAAGTGAAGATAAATCTCTCTACAAAGAGAGCAAAGGAAAAGAAACAATGTCTCAAGTTCTGTAGCCAGTGGGAGGAATAGTGTCCCATCATTGGTGTCAGTGGGAGGAATAGTGTCCCATCATTGGTGTCAGTGGGAGGAATAGTGCCCCATCATTGGTGTCAGTGGGAGGAATAGTGTCCCATCATTGGTGTCAGTGGGAGGAATAGTGTCCCATCATTGGTGTCAGTGGGAGGAATAGTGTCCCATCATTGGTGTCAGTGGGAGGAAGTGTCCCATCATTGGTATCAGTGGGAGGAATAGTGTCCCATCATTGGTGTCAGTGGGGGGGAATAGTGCCCCATCATTGGTGTCAATGGGAGGAATAGGGGGGCGCTGCAGAGCGGACTCACCTTACACACACAGGCATTGGGGGAGGAGACGGCGCTCCCTCGATCATCGCATATCCCCGTATCCCCGGCATCTGGGGGACACACAGAGATCAGAACACAAAATAAGGACAAAAACTCCACAAAGGAATGAGGAAGAAGAAAGAGGGGGAGGAGTCAGTACTTACCATTGGATTTCGTACACCGGCCTCTCATTGGGTCGCCTTCGTATCCTGCGGCACACCTGGAATGAAAATCGCACCATCATCAGAGAACGCATTTACCGCGCGGCCTTCAAACACCAGAATGAATTATCCGGAGTGATGAAGGAACACACACAAGCCGGACTTACCTCTCACACCGCCGGCCGGTGTAACCCTCCGCACAGTTATCACAGGTGGGCTGACTATCGGTGTCCAGGAAACACGTGTCTGAGTACCTGGGGGGGGGGGGGCAGAGGGACAGCGGTCAGAGGTCAGAACATCACCCAACAAACGCATGGAACGATATGCATAGGCATGGCGACTCACCGGCGTGTCGGGTCCATGAGAGGGCAAGGACAGGGTCGGCAGGCGTCGGCTGTGCCCTTGGTGGGATCTCCGAAGAAGCCCGCCCTACATTTATTGCACTGCGGCCCCTCCGTGTTGTGCTGACAGTTCTAGAGAGAAGAAAACACAATCAGAACCTCCAATCTTCGTATCGGACCTTCCACCCCGCCTGTCCCGGCTTCATTCCCATTGGCTGGGCCCCAGGGGTAGGCGACCTCGGCTCTCCAGAGGTTTTGGAACTACATTTCCCATGATGCTCCACTACACTGCAGAGTGCAAGAGCATCATGGGAAATGTAGTTCCAAAACCTCTGGAGAGCCGAGGTTCCCCATCACTGGGCTAGGCGAAGCCGTGAGAAAGTAGGAGAGTCGGTCACCCAACGCACCTTCACAGTCAGGTGATCCACCAGAACATCAGCCAATAGTAGCTGGTCACACCCAATGGGACTCTACAATCTTGTAGATCCTTTCGCTTCCCATCCGAATGTCTTCATTTCTAATGAGCGCCAGGAACGCGTCCCGCCATTTATAGTCAGGGGGTTCTCATTGGGGCCTATCAGGGTCCCCTTGGGCGCCTTTAGAGGGTCTCCAAGGGTTTATTTTTCCCATTATGGGCAATTTATGGATGAGGGGGTTTCATTGTGTCGTTCACCGCTGGGGGTCTTTTTCCCCTCTCAGGGGGGTGGCAGCAGCTCCCCTTATCCCCTTTTTTTGAGGGGGGTCTGGCGTCATCTCCCCCGAGGGCCCTTGCAGCTTGGACAAGCTTAGACCCTTTGGGCCAGATTCAGGATGGCGAGCGGTTCTTTGCGGCGGCGTAACTTTTCCTATTTACGTTACGTTAAGTGCCGTATTCACAAATCACTTGCGTGTAAAGTTGCGGCGGCGTAGCGTAAATTGGGCGGCCCAATTCAAATTCGGCGGGTAGGGGGCGTATGCTATTTAAATTAGGCGCGTCCCCGCGCCGAACGTACTGCGCATGCGTCGACCACCGAAAAATCCCAGTGCGCATGCTCCGAATTATGACGGTGTTTTCGACGTGAACGTAATCGACGTAAATCCTCATTCACGGACGAGTTACGCAAACGACGTAAACATTTTTAATTCGGCGCGGTCACGACGTCCATACTTAACATAGGATCGGCCATCTTTTTGTAGAGTTATCTTTACGCCGGGAAGCCCCTTACGGAAACGGCGTAAAGTCACTGCGTCGGGCGGGCGTCTTTTCATGAATTGGCGTATCTCGCCGATTTACATATTCTCGGCGTAAATCAGCGGGAACGCCCCTGGCGGCCATTTTAAAATTGCATTTAAGATCCGACGGCGAAATACAATTACGCCTGTCGGATCTTTCCCGCAAACCGGCGTATCTTGTTTTCTGCATACAGAAATACGCCGGCGCAAAGTGCGAGTTATGCCGCCGTCACTGATACCTCTCCCTGAATCTCGCCCTCTATGTTTAGCAGTCTGATTTGATTTTGGACATTTTCTTTCCTTGTAGGTCTCTCTTATCCCTCCCCCTTTTTTTTTGGGCGGGGTCGGGATTCAATATGGTGGAGCCCATTGGGTTTTGACGTCCTTGTTGAGTTTTTTTTACTCTTGGGCCCCGTAATGCGGTGGAGGGCGGGGCCTATACTGATCTCGGAGGATGGCCTGGGGTGGAGGAGCGGTCCTTTCTAAAATGAACATATTGATATGCAAGTCCTTTGTAAAGAGGTGTTGTGAACACGCTGAACACGTATGAAGGGCGCTGAACACACTGAACACGTATGAAGGGCGCTGAACACGCTGAACACGTATGAAGGGCGCTGAACACGTATGAAGGGCGCTGAACACGTATGAAGGGCGCTGGATACACTGAACCGCGCTACAAAATATTCCATCTTGAAACCATTTCCACCTGAAAAATGTTTATTTGTACAAGTTGTATTTACTCTGCACTCTGAGATACACGCAGACCAAGGGCAGAAAACTCCAAGAGAAAATTCTGGAAGTACGATATCATAGAAGGGGACAGAGCCAGACTGAGGTCAGTGCAGACATTGAGCAGAACCTGAAGTCAGGACACCCCGAAGCAGAAGATCACAGCTGTGTGAGAGACGTAACACGTAGGGGGGATGTGAGAGACGTAACATGTACGGGAAGCTGTGAGAGACGTAACACGTAGGGGAAGCTGTGAGAGACGTAACACGTAGGGGAAGTTGTGAGAGACGTAACACGTAGGGGAAGCTGTGAGAGACGTAACATGTACGGGAAGCTTTGAGAGACGTAACACGTACAGGAAGTTGTGAGAGATGTAACACGTACGGGAAGTTGTGAGAGACGTAACACGTACGGGAAGCTGTGAGAGACGTAACACGTATGGGAAGTTGTGAGAGACGTAACACGTACGGGAAGTTGTGAGAGCCGTAACACGTAGGGGAAGCTGTGAGAGACGCAACACGTACGGGAAGCTGTGAGAGACGTAACACGTACAGGAAGTTGTGAGAGATGTAACACGTACGGGAAGTTGTGAGAGACGTAACACGTACGGGAAGCTGTGAGAGACGTAACATGTACGGGAAGCTGTGAGAGACGTAACACGTACGGGAAGCTGTGAGAGACGTAACATGTATGGGAAGTTGTGAGAGACGTAACACGTACGGGAAGCTGTGAGAGACGTAACATGTACGGGAAGCTGTGAGAGACGTAACACGTACGGGAAGTTGTGAGAGACGTAACACGTACGGGAAGCTGTGAGAGACGTAACATGTATGGGAAGTTGTGAGAGACGTAACACGTACGGGAAGCTGTGAGAGACGTAACATGTATGGGAAGTTGTGAGAGACGTAACACGTACGGGAAGCTGTGAGAGACGTAACACGTAGGGGAAGCTGTGAGAGACGTAACATGTACGGGAAGTTGTGAGAGACGTAACACGTACGGGAAGCTGTGAGAGACGTAACATGTATGGGAAGTTGTGAGAGACGTAACACGTACGGGAAGCTGTGAGAGACGTAACATGTATGGGAAGTTGTGAGAGCCGTAACACGTACGGGAAGTTGTGAGAGACGTAACACGTACGGGAAGTTCTGAGAGACGTAACATGTATGGGAAGTTGTGAGAGCCGTAACACGTACGGGAAGTTGTGAGAGACGTAACACGTACGGGAAGTTGTGAGAGACGTAACACGTACGGGAGGCTGTGAGAGACGTAACACGTAGGGGAAGTTGTGAGAGACGTAACACGTAGGGGAAGTTGTGAGAGACGTAACACGTAGGGGAAGCTGTGAGAGACGCAACACGTACGGGAAGCTGTGAGAGACGTAACACGTACAGGAAGTTGTGAGAGATGTAACACGTACGGGAAGTTGTGAGAGACGTAACACGTACGGGAAGCTGTGAGAGACGTAACATGTACGGGAAGCTGTGAGAGACGTAACACGTACGGGAAGTTGTGAGAGACGTAACATGTATGGGAAGTTGTGAGAGACGTAACACGTACGGGAAGCTGTGAGAGACGTAACATGTATGGGAAGTTGTGAGAGACGTAACACGTACGGGAAGCTGTGAGAGACGTAACACGTAGGGGAAGCTGTGAGAGACGTAACATGTACGGGAAGTTGTGAGAGACGTAACACGTACGGGAAGCTGTGAGAGACGTAACATGTATGGGAAGTTGTGAGAGACGTAACACGTACGGGAAGCTGTGAGAGACGTAACATGTATGGGAAGTTGTGAGAGCCGTAACACGTACGGGAAGTTGTGAGAGACGTAACACGTACGGGAAGTTCTGAGAGACGTAACATGTATGGGAAGTTGTGAGAGCCGTAACACATACGGGAAGTTGTGAGAGACGTAACACGTACGGGAAGTTGTGAGAGACGTAACACGTACGGGAGGCTGTGAGAGACGTAACACGTAGGGGAAGTTGTGAGAGACGTAACACGTAGGGGAAGTTGTGAGAGACGTAACACGTAGGGGAAGCTGTGAGAGACGTAACATGTACGGGAAGCTGTGAGAGCCGTAACATGTAGGGGAAGCTGTGAGAGACGCAACACGTACGGGAAGCTGTGAGAGACGTAACACGTACAGGAAGTTGTGAGAGATGTAACACGTAGGGGAAGCTGTGAGAGCCGTAACACGTAGGGGAAGCTGTGAGAGCCGTAACACGTAGGGGAAGTTGTGAGAGCCGTAACACGAACGGGAAGTTGTGAGAGCCGTAACACGTAGGGGAAGCTGTGAGAGACGCAACACGTACGGGAAGCTGTGAGAGACGTAACACGTACAGGAAGTTGTGAGAGATGTAACACGTACGGGAAGTTCTGAGAGACGTAACACGTAAAGGAAATTTTTCACCTACAAAGGCGATGTGTCACTTACTATGCAGTAGCCACTCTCAGAGTCGCAGGATCTGGCATGACCATTGCAGTTACATCCGGAGCAGGTCCCCAGGAAAGGTCCTCCAGGAACTCGATCAAACTGTGGAGAACAAAACTCGCAGGAGAGGCCGGAATATCCCACGGGACACCTGAAATGAGGGGTCATCAGATCACATTCACCAACAGAAGATACACCTCACAACAACTACAGTCAATCAGCAGTGTACAAATGTGTGGGGACAACCAACTCCGAAAAAGGTCCTTTATTTGGGACATGAACACCATATGGGAATAACTCCTCCCAACGCGTGTCGTCAATATATCACGGCCTATGAGCTCTGCTGTTCTACCACATGTAATAATGAGGTAGTGGGGAGGAGTCTCTCATCACCATGACCCCCAGCCCCCCCCCCCAACAAGGGAAGGGGGGGGGCAGTTTGGCATATTTGCCCTGGCGCTGGTTGACCTTGTCCCGGCACCGATGGCATGGCAGATAACTGGCACCCCTCTATATAGAACAATCCCACACGACAATGGTGGAAAGGTGTAGGTAGCCCCTTCATCTTACAGACCTGCACTCTTCTACCCCCAGCGCCACCCCCAGTTGGGTGTACTCCACGCTGGTCGTATCCATGACGATGTCCGCCAGGCCCACGCTGGCCATCTTGTTGTCGTAGACCGTTTGGATCATGATGGCTTCCACATTCTGAAGGGTCATCAGCAGGTCCTCCCGGGTCACAGCGGCTCCAGACTCGTGCTGCCAGTTCTCCTGCGGGGGGGGAGAGGGGGGGGACAATGGTGACTAAACTCTCGAGAGGACACAATGAATAGATAACGGCGCCATTTCTCGAGTTTGGCCCACAAGAGGGGCGGGAATGGCGGGAACTCTCACCTCGGTGAATGTGACCGATCGCTGGTTCACAACAGTCGGCTGGGTGAACGATTGGACCCGATAGATCAGCTTCTGTCCATTTCCAACCAGAATGACGTCCGGCTTCCTCACCGCCTCCGACTGGCCCCGAGTCAGACCGTAGCGGACCTTATAGCTGAGGGCCCCTCCGTAGGAATCCACCTAATCAGAGAAGATGCAGCTCAATAAACACTAAAATAATAATCAGCCAATCCCTTGAGTCCGGAACCCGGACATTACCTTGTTCCCCAGGAACTGAAATGGGAGCGTCCAATAGGAATCGTGACTCAGGAACCTTCGAGAAAGATCGACGAGCTGGAACTCCTCCACCGCCGTGTCAATCTGGAGCTGATTGGGTGAGAGGGGAGGGAAACCCTGCGCAGAGGTCACGTTCACACCTACAACAGAGGGACAGAGAGGTGCATGAGAGGGGTACACACAAGCCCTGACTGAGGGGGGACAGAGAGGTCCGGGTACATCCCGGATGTATCTACACACTGAGCCCTGACTGAGGGGGGACAGAGAGGTCCGGGTACATCCCGGATGTATCTACACACAATGTATCTACACACTGAGCCCTGACTGAGGGGGGACAGAGAGGTCCGGGTACATCCCGGATGTATCTACACACAATGTATCTACACACAAGCCCTGACTGAGGGGGGACAGAGAGGTCCGGGTACATCCCGGGATGTATCTACACACTGAGCCCTGACTGAGGGGGGACAGAGAGGTCCGGGTACATCCCGGGATGTATCTACACACTGAGCCCTGACTGAGGGAAGACAGAGAGGTCCGGGTACATCCCGGGATGTATCTACACACTGAGCCCTGACTGAGGGGGGACAGAGAGGTCCGGGTACATCCCGGGATGTATCTACACACTGAGCCCTGACTGAGGGGGGACAGAGAGGTCCGGGTACATCCCGGGATGTATCTACACACTGAGCCCTGACTGAGGGGGGACAGAGAGGTCCAGGTACATCCCAGATGTATCTACACACTGAGCCCTGACTGAGGGGGGACAGAGAGGTCCGGGTACATCCCGGGATGTATCCACACACTGAGCCCTGACTGAGGGGGGACAGAGAGGTCCGGGTACATCCCGGGATGTATCTACGCACTGAGCCCTGATTGAGGGGGGACAGAGAGGTCCGGGTACATCCCGGATGTATCTACACACTGAGCCCTGACTGAGGGGGGACAGAGAGGTCCGGGTACATCCCGGGATGTATCTACACACTGAGCCCTGACTGAGGGGGGACAGAGAGGTCCGGGTACATCCCGGATGTATCTACACACTGAGCCCTGACTGAGGGGGGACAGAGAGGTCCGGGTACATCCCGGGATGTATCTACACACTGAGCCCTGACTGAGGGGGGACAGAGAGGTCCGGGTACATCCCGGGATGTATCTACACACTGAGCCCTGACTGAGGGGGGACAGAGAGGTCCGGGTACATCCCGGGATGTATCTACGCACTGAGCCCTGACTGAGGGGGGACAGAGAGGTCCGGGTACATCCCGGATGTATCTACACACTGAGCCCTGACTGAGGGGGGACAGTGAGGTCCGGGTACATCCCAGATGTATCTACACACTGAGCCCTGACTGATGAAGCTGATGATATTATTGATTATTACCAATGGCGAAGGGATTTACCTTTGAAGTCTTCCGTGGCGTCGAAGCGGAGTCGGATCTGGTTCCGGTAGCGGCCGGTCTGTTGGCACATCTTGGTGACACCAAAGCAGAAGCAGGGAATGCAGCGAGAGTTGGTCTCCACGTGGAAGAAGCCCTCCGAGCAAGGACCTGGAAACCAATCATTGATCACCGATCACCAACCAATACACGGCAGATAATTATCAATATCCAATACAAAGTATCATTTCGTTACATTCAGCCCCGCCCACACACAAGTGCCCACATGGACCCATTACATGGACTCAGGGGCAGACTGACCATCCGGGCACCGCCCGAGGGCCCCATGCCACTAGGGGGCCCATATCAGGGTTGCCAGCCTCAGTAATACCAGAGACAGTGTGGAAAAATCTGTCCCTGAAATGTCCCTCACCGACATCCTATTGGTCTAAAAATCCCAAGATTATAGCGGCCCCGCCCCTTTAGTACCTTCTTACTGTGTGTATAAAGTATTGTGTGGCCCCATAATCCATTGCCTGGGGGCCCCCTAATTTTCTATTGCCCTGGGGCCCCATAATCTCATATTGCCCGAGGCCCCATAATCGCCTATTGCCTGGGGGCCCCATAATCTCCTATTGCCTGGGGGGGCCCCATAATCTCCTATTGCCTGGGGGCCCCATAATCTCCTATTGCCTGGGGGGGGTCCCATAATCTCCTATTGCCTGGGGGGGGTCCCATAATCTCCTATTGCCTGGGGGGGTCCCATAATCTCCTATTGCCTGGGGGGGCCCCATAATCTCCTATTGCCTGGGGGCCCCATAATCTCCTATTGCCTGGGGGGGGTCCCATAATCTCCTATTGCCTGGGGGGGTCCCATAATCTCCTATTGCCTGGGGGGGTCCCATAATCTCCTATTGCCTGGGGGGGCCCCATAATCTCCTATTGCCTGGGGGGGGCCCATAATCTTCTATTGCCTGGGGGGCCCCATAATCTCCTATTGCCTGGGGGCCCCATAATCTCCTATTGCCTGGGGGCCCCATAATCTCCTATTGCCCGGGGCCCCATGAGTTGTCAGTCCGCCCCTGCATGGATGTTAGCTCCGCCTCCTAATTATCCCGCTCAGCCCTTTGCACACAGGACGTCAGAGCGGCCATATTGGCGGAGAACCTGCCGCCATTTTGTTGGAGACTTTATGAATGATTTATTTTATAGGAGAAGAATTTTTACTCGTCATCTATAAATGATCGGCGCCACATCCCCCCGATTGGCAACAATTTAGGAAAAGAAAGAATTTGGGATTTTTTAGGGTGAGAAATTACAAATACGTCAAAAAAGATTTTACAGTTTTCGGAATGTTGAGGCTGACAAATCTCTCTACGCGTTTCGCCTCGGTCGGCAGCTTCCTCAGGACATTCCTCAGGCGCTGGAAACACGTAGAGAGTTTTGCCTGGGTCTGCAGCTTCCTCAGGACACTCCTCAGGCACTGGAAACACGTAGAGAGTTTCGCCTGGGTCTGCAGCTTCCTCAGGACATTCCTCAGGCACTGGAAACACGTAGAGAGTTTCGCCTGGGTCTGCAGCTTCCTCAGGACATTCCTCAGGCACTGGAAACACGTAGAGAGTTTCGCCTGGGTCTGCAGCTTCCTCAGGACATTCCTCAGGCACTGGAAACACGTAGAGAGTTTCGCCTGGGTCTGCAGCTTCCTCAGGACATTCCTCAGGCACTGGAAACACGTAGAGAGTTTCGCCTGGGTCTGCAGCTTCCTCAGGACATTCCTCAGGCACTGGAAACACGTAGAGAGTTTCGCCCCCGCCTGCACAGATATTTTATAGCGGGTCGAACGTTACCTCTGGAGGGCTTCAGGGACAGGACGCCGTCGGGAATCCCGAACACCATGCCCTTGGCGTTGATGGCCTCACACGAGTACGCGCCCTGATCGGCCTCCTTCACATCCCGGATGATGAGCGTCCCGTGTCCGTTCTCGCTGCTCATCGTCACTCTGCGGGGGAGGGGGGAGAGAGAAGTGGGAGGTGAGACGCGATGACATCACAGTAGAATGGTGAATCTCCTCCCCCTGGCGGTGGGGGGGGGGGGCGTACCTGCTGCTGGTGGGAATGTGGCCCCAGTTCAGTCTCCAGGTGATGATGGGGGTCGGGATCCCGATGGCGACGCAGGTGAATCGCACCGTGTCCCCGCGGGACGCCACGATACTTTCCTCTGGGGGGGTGATGACCTGGGGGGGGCCTGACACACAAACACCAATCACAGATCAGAGAATAGAAAAGACGATTGGCGGCTCACCGACCACCAAACCCAAATCCACTTACTGCAGCCGACTTCATCAGAGCGGTCCGGACAGTCGGCCTCCTCGTCACACTGGTAACTCGCTGGGATGCAGTTCCGGGATTGGACGCAGACAAACTGCTCCGGGGCGCACATGTCACTCGGCCCCTTAGTGGCTGCAAGGAACACGGGGACACCCTCAGTAATACACAGAGAAGGGGGTGCAGGGGGCAGAGAAGGGGGTGCACCTGACAGAGGGGGGTGCACGGGGCAGAGAAGGGGGTGCACGGGGCAGAGAAGGGGGTGTACAGGGCAGAGAAGGGGGTGCACCGGACAGAGGGGGGTGCACCGGAAAGAGAAGGGGGTGCACCGGACAGAGAAGGGGGTGTACAGGACAGAGAAGGGGGTGTACAGGACAGAGAAGGGGGTGCACAGGACAGAGGGGGGTGCACCGGACAGAGAAGGGGGTGCACCGGACAGAGAAGGGGGTGTACAGGACAGAGAAGGGGGTGTACAGGACAGAGAAGGGGGTGCACAGGACAGAGAAGGGGGTGTACAGGACAGAAGGGGGTGCACCGGACAGAGGAGGGGGTGTACAGGACAGAGAAGGGGGTGTACAGGACAGAGAAGGGGGTGCACCGGACAGAGAAGGGGGTGCACAGGACAGAGAAGGGGGTGCACCGGACAGAGAAGGGGGTGCACAGTACAGAGAAGGGGGTGCACGGGACATAGAAGGGGGTGCATGGGACATAGAAGGGGGTGTACAGGACAGAGAAGGGGGTGTACAGGACAGAAGGGGGTGCACCGGACAGAGAAGGGGGTGCACAGGACAGAGAAGGGGGTGCACAGGACAGAGAAGGGGGTGCACCGGACAGAAAAGGGGGTGCACCGGACAGAAAAGGGGGTGCACTGGACAGAGAAGGGGGTGTACAGGACAGAGAAGGGGGTGCACCGGACAGAGAAGGGGGTGTACAGGACAGAGGGGGGAGCACAGGACAGAGAAGGGGGTGCACTGGACAGGGAAGGGGGTGTACAGGACAGAGAAGGGGGTGCACCGGGCAGAGAAGGGGGTGTACAGGACAGAGGGGGGTGCACAGGACAGAGAAGGGGGTGCACCGGACAGAGAAGGGGGTGCACCGGACAGAGAAGGGGGTGCACGGAACAGAGAAGGGGGTGCACCAGGCAGAGAAGGGGGTGTACAGGACAGAGGGGGGTGCACAGGACAGAGAAGGGGGTGCACCGGACAGAGAAGGGGGTGCACGGAACAGAGAAGGGGGTGCACCAGGCAGAGAAGGGGGTGTACAGGACAGAGGGGGGTGCACAGGACAGAGAAGGGGGTGCCCTGGACAGAGAAGGGGGTGCACGGAACAGAGAAGGGGGTGCACCAGGCAGAGAAGGGGGTGTACAGGACAGAGGGGGGTGCACAGGACAGAGAAGGGGGTGCACCGGACAGAGAAGGGGGTGCACAGGACAGAGAAGGGGGTGCACAGGACAGAGAAGGGGGTGCACAGGACAGAGAAGGGGGTGCACCGGACAGAGAAGGGGGTGCACGGAACAGAGAAGGGGGTGCACCAGGCAGAGAAGAGGGTGTACAGGACAGAGGGGGGTGCACAGGACAGAGAAGGGGGTGCACTGGACAGAGAAGGGGGTGTACAGGACAGAGAAGGGGGTGCACCGGACAGAGAAGGGGGTGCACGGAACAGAGAAGGGGGTGCACCGGGCAGAGAAGGGGGTGTACAGGACAGAGGGGGGTGCACAGGACAGAGAAGGGGGTGCACCGGACAGAGTAGGGGGTGCACAGAACAGAGAAGGGGGTGCACCAGGCAGAGAAGGGGGTGTACAGGACAGAGGGGGGTGCACAGGACAGAGAAGGGGGTGCACCGGACAGAGAAGGGGGTGCACGGAACAGAGAAGGGGGTGCACCAGGCAGAGAAGGGGGTGTACAGGACAGAGGGGGGTGCACAGGACAGAGAAGGGGGTGCACCGGACAGAGAAGGGGGTACACCGGGCAGAGAAGGGGGTGTACAGGACAGAGGGTGGTGCATGGGCCACAGAGGGGGGTGCACGGGGCAGAGAAGGGGGGTGCACAGGGGACCCCACCAGGTAAGAAGCAGAAGAGGGGGACTTACGGCAATTGATCTCATCAGAATTGTCTCCGCAGTCATCGTCACCGTCACACCGCCAGAGCTTGAGGGCGCAGCGCCCGTTCTTACACTTGAACTCGTTGGGCTCGCAGGGGGAGGGGGTACCTGGGGGAATTAGATGGGGTGAGATGAGAAGGTGTACACCACTACGGAGCCTGTGAGCGCCATATTAGCAGAACGCACCATTTCCTGACGCCATTCATTCTGTGCAAACATCAAACGTTCTCAGGCTATTTCCTCTACAGGTCGAATGTTATTCATTCATAAAAAAAATAAAAATAAAAATTGGTTTGGTAACGTAGCGTATTATGACCTCTAGATGGAGCTGAGGTTTAGAAAAAGAGGCATTTTTTTCTTTTGATCCTGAGCTCCATCTAGTGGCTATAATGTGGTATTTTTTCTAACCACTCTTTTTTTATGAATAAATAACCTCCGCCCCACGCGGAATATTGAATTTGCGCCATTCGCACACAATGAATGCACTAGAAGTTCCCTGGAGAATATTTATGCCATTTCTTCTTATAAATACACTCCATAGTGTCTGTCAGACCCCGCCCCCCCCAGTAAGAGAAATGTCCAATCCAGAGAGGAGGAGGCACTCACCGCAGTTCAGTTCATCGCTGCCGTCTCTGCAGTCGCGCTCTCCATCGCACAGATAATCGCGGGGAATACACTGCCCGTTGGGGCACCGCGCCTCTTCCCTCCGACACGGGCGCGGCTCGTCTATGGGGGTCTTGGGGGTGGTGCGTCTAAAAGGGGTGGTGGCCACCACCTGCGGCCTCGTGTATATGGGCGGGGGAGGGGTGGTGGTGGTGGGGCGGGGGGTGTAGATCGGTCTGGTGGTGATGACGGACGGGGTGGTCGCGATCGACTCTCCAGGTTCTGTACAAAAAGAAAAAGTGCGACAAAGATCAGAAAAAAAAAAAAGGGACCCAAAAAACATGGCGGAACCAGACGGCGCGCCGCCGTTCAAACCGGATCCCAACGGGGCCCAAAAAACATGGCGGAACCAGACGGCGCGCCGCCGTTCAAACCGGATCCCAACGGGGCCCAAAAAAACACAACAATTGTTATTTCCTATGACTGCAGCGCCCTCTAGTGGCCGCCATCTTCATGAAATACCTCAAATCAGGAAGATTCCACATTATGGCCACTAGAGGGAGCCGCAGATCAGACAAATGATTGGTCGTTATCTCTGTGGGAATGTTTGAGATCCCTGCCGATCGTTTTCCTTTGGATGGAGAGATGAAGGATTAACCCCTCCCATACCGCGCCAATTCTGTCCTCTCCTTCATGTAAAAATCTGATTTTTTTTTTTGCTAGAAAAATCACTGGGAACCCCCAAACATTATATTTGTTTTTTTTAGCAGACACCCCAGGGAATAAAATGGCGGTCGTTGCAACTTTTTATCTCGCACGGTATTCGCACAATCGTTTTTCAAACGCATTTTTTTTTTACCGTTTCGTGAAGTAAAAAAATCAACAAAACAGTAAAGTTACCTGATTTTTGTTGCATAATGTAAAAGATGAAGTTGCGCCGAGTAAATCGATACCCAACACGTCACGCTCGTGGAATGGCGCCAAATTTCTGTACTTGAAAAAATCTCCATAGGCAACGCTTAATTTTTAAAAAATTTAATTTTTTTTTTTACAGGTTACCAGTTTAGAGTTACAGAGGAGGTCTGGGGCTAGAATTGTTGTTGGTGGTCTCACGCACGTGTGTGGTTCGAATGGCGTTTACATATGTGGGCGGGACTTACGTGTGCGTTCACTTTCTGAGCGCAAGCTTCCGGGGACAGCGGTGTTTTAAATTATTTTATTTTTGATTTTATTTTTTATTTTACTTTATTTTATTTTATTTTTTACATTTTTTTTTATTTTTTTTCTATATTTTATTTTTATAATTTTTTTTTATTTTACTTAATTTTTTATATTTTTGAAATTTTTTATTTTACTTAATTTTTTTTTTAAATTGTTACATTTTTTAAATTTTTTTGATGACTTTTATTCCTATTACAATTCATGTAAACATCCCTTGTAATAGAAATCTATGGCGACAGGTCCTCTTTATGGAGAGAGGCGGGGTCAATAAGACCTCCCCTCCCCCTCCCCCCACATCTCTCCTCCAGGCTGGAAAGCATGAGATCGGGGGAAAAAAAATCACCGATCTCATGCCGACAGCCGCGGCTTTGTTTATTTCCGGGGTGTCCGGGTGTGACGTCCGGGCCTCCCACGGTCATAGAGGTGATTGGTGACCATCTGCTCAGCGGTCACCTCTATGCTTCCCACCTGGCGCCGGCCGATCGTTTCTCTGGTTCTCCGATGGCACGGGAGAGCCCGGAGTAGCACCGGTTGGCGGCGGGAGGAGGGGGGGGGACGTCCCCTCCCGTCACCTATAAGAACGATGAAGTGGTGGAACAGTCTCTATGATCGTTCTTATGGTGAAGGGAATCGCCGGCAGAAGACGGTGATATCTGAATGATGCCTGTAGCTCCTCCCATCATTCAGATATCCCCCCCTGGGCAGGAAGTGGTTAATCCCCCCCCGTCAATGGGGGCCCCATTGGAGAGATTCCTTCTATCTTCCTGTCCCGGTGACAGCGGTCTCAGGAGGTTTCGGAGGCGGGGACACTGCGGAATGTGTTGGAGGATTTCCGGTACGGCTCCAAGGTTCGCACACCAACAATAACGGGGCCCCAACGTGAGCATCCATGTCCCGGATTCCTAGAGAGGCCAAATGCTGGCCCCTAATTGGCTGCCCAGTTTATACATTATGGGGGGGGGGTCCGTCTCTTACCACACTGGATCTCATCAGAGAAGTCCCGGCAGTCGAATCGCCCGTCGCAGCGATAGATCCTGGGAATGCACTCCCCGCTGCCGCAGGTAAAGTCCGAGTCACCACAGACCGCGCTGTCAGCTGCAAGACCACCAATGCCGGGTTAGTGTGTCCCCCTTCGTCTGTCCCCAATTCATATCCTATAAAGGGGACCAGGTCCTTGTCCTCACAGACCCCTCTGGGAGGTCCCAGGTCCTTGTCCCCACAGACCCCTCTGGGAGGTCCCAGGTCCTTGTCCCCACCACAGACTCCTCGATGAGGTCCCAGGTCCTTGTCCCCCAACCACAGACCCCTCTGAGATTCCAGGTCCTTGTCCCCTCCACAGACCCCTCTATGAGGTCCTAGGTCCTTCTCCCCACCACAGACCCCTCTATGAGGTCCCAGGTCCTTGTCCCCACCACAGACCCCTCTATGAGGTCCCAGGTCCTTGTCCCCAACCACAGACCCCTTGATGAGGTTCCAGGTCCTTGTCCCCAACCACAGACCCCTCGATGAGGTTCCAGGTCCTTGTCCCCAACCACAGACCCCTCTATGAGGTCCCAGGTCCTTGTCCCCACAGACCCCTTGATGAGGTTCCAGGTCCTCGTCCCCAACCACAGACCCCTCTATGAGGTCCTTGTACCCACCACAGACCCCTCTATGAGGTCCCAGGTCCTCGTCCCCACCACAGACCCCTCTATGAGGTCCCAGGTCCTTGTCCCCACAGACCCCTCTATGAGGTCCCAGGTCCTTGTCCCCACAGACCCCTCTATGAGGTCCCAGGTCCTTGTCCCCACAGACCCCTCTGGGAGGTCCCAGGTCCTTGTCCCCTCCACAGACCCCTCTATGAGGTCCCAGGTCCTTGTCCCCACCACAGACCCCTCTATGAGGTCCCAGGTCCTTTTTCCCAACCACAGACCCCTCTATGAGGTCCCAGATCCTTGTCCCCACCACAGACCCCTCTATGAGGTCCCAGGTCCTTGCCCCCATCCACAGACCCCTCTATGAGGTCCCAGGTCCTCGTCCCCACCACAGACCCCTCTATGAGGTCCTTGTCCCCACCACAGACCCCTCTATGAGGTCCCAGGTCCTTGTCCCCACCACAGACCCCTCTATGAGGTCCCAGGTGCTTGCCCCCATCCACAGACCCCTCTATGAGGTCCCAGGTCCTTTTCCCCACCACAGACCCCTCTATGAGGTCCCAGGTCCTTGTCTCCATCCACAGACCCCTCTATGAGGTCCCAGGTCCTTGTCCCCACCACAGACCCCTCTATGAGGTCCTTGTCCCCACCACAGACCCCTCTATGAGGTCCCAGGTCCTTGTCCCCACCACAGACCCCTCTATGAGGTACTTTTCCCCACCACAGACCCCTCTATGAGGTCCCAGGTCCTTGTCCCCACCACAGACCTCTCTATGAGGTCCTTTTCCCCACCACAGATCCTTCTATGAGGTCCCAGGTCCTTGCCCCCATCCACAGACCCCTCTATGAGGTCCCAGGTCCTTGTCCCCACCACAGACCCCTCTATGAGGTCCCAGGTCCTTGTCTCCATCCACAGACCCTTCTATGAGGTCCCAGGTCCTTGTCCCCACCACAGACCCCTCTATGAGGTCCTAGTCCCCACCACAGACCCCTCTATGAGGTCCCAGGTCCTTGTCCCCACCACAGACCCCTCTATGAGGTCCTTGTCCCCACCACAGACCCCTCTATGAGGTCCCAGGTCCTTGTCCCCACCACAGACCCTTCTATGAGGTCCTTTTCCCCACCACAGACCCCTCTATGAGGTCCCAGGTCCTTGTCCCCACCACAGACCCCTCTATGAGGTCCTTTTCCCCACCACAGATCCTTCTATGAGGTCCCAGGTCCTTGCCCCCATCCACAGACCCTTTTATGAGGTCCCAGGTCCTTTTCCCCACCACAGACCCCTCTATGAGGTCCCAGGTCCTTGCCCCCATCCACAGACCCCTCTATGAGGTCCCAGGTCCTTGTCCCCACCACAGACCCCTCTATGAGGTCCTTTTCCCCACCACAGATCCTTCTATGAGGTCCCAGGTCCTTGCCCCCATCCACAGACCCTTCTATGAGGTCCCAGGTCCTTTTCCCCACCACAGACCCCTCTATGAGGTCCCAGGTCCTTTTCCCCACCACAGACCCCTCTATGAGGTCCCAGGTCCTTGCCCCCATCCACAGACCCTTCTATGAGGTCCCAGGTCCTTTTCCCCACCACAGACCCCTCTATGAGGTCCCAGGTCCTTGCCCCCATCCACAGACCCCTCTATGAGGTCCCAGGTCCTTGTCCCCATCACAGACCCCTCTATGAGGTTCTTGTCCCCACCACAGACCCCTCTATGAGGCCCCGGTTAGTATGCAGGTTCTGCTCCCTGGACATTTTTATGATTTAGCCCCCTTCAGTACTCACCACAGCCTTCCTCATCGGACATGTCCCGGCAATCATGGCGCTGGTCACATCTGAACTCCAAGGGGACGCACTCCCCGCTGGTGCAGGTGAACTCATCCACCGTACACGTCCGCACCGGAGGGGTGACTGAGGAGAGAGACCAACGTTACAATCTCAGCACAGATACAGCAAACATGCAGATTACAGGGCGGGGGAAGGGCGATGGAGCCACCATTGGGGAGGACAATCGTCTGACAGCAAGGAATCGCACCGATCACTAATACAATGACACGCCATGCTGGTAAGTCAGACATAGACAAGCTGAAACTGGAGAGTCTGGTCACCGGTCACTAGAGGATCTAGTCACCGGAGGATCTGTTCACCGGAGGGCCTGATCACCGGGAGAGTCTAGTCACTGGGAGAGTCTGGTCACCGGGAGAGTCTGGTCACCGGGAGAGTCTGGTCACCGGGAGAGTCTGGTCACCGGGAGAGTCTGGTCACCGGGAGAGTCTGGTCACCGGGAGAGTCTGGTCACCGGGAGAGTCTAGTCAACGGGAGAGTCTGGTCACCGGTCACTAGAGGATCTGTTCACCGGAGGGCCTGGTCACCGGGAGAGTCTAGTCACCGGGAGAGTCTAGTCACCGGGAGAGTCTAGTCACCGGGAGAGTCTAGTCACCGGGAGAGTCTAGTCACCGGGAGAGTCTAGTCACCGGGAGAGTCTGGTCACCGGGAGAGTCTAGTCACCGGGAGAGTCTAGTCACCGGGAGAGTCTGGTCACCGGGAGAGTCTGGTCACCGGGAGAGTCTGGTCACCGGGAGAGTCTGGTCACCGGGAGAGTCTGGTCACCGGGAGAGTCTGGTCACCGGGAGAGTCTGGTCACCGGGAGGGTCTGGTCACCGGGAGGGTCTGGTCACCGGGAGAGTCTAGTCAACGGGAGAGTCTGGTCACCGGTCACTAGAGGATCTAGTCACCGGAGGATCTGTTCACCGGAGGGCCTGGTCACCGGGAGAGTCTAGTCAATGGGAGAGTCTGGTCACCGGGAGGGTCTGTTCACCGGAGGGCCTGCTCAACGGGAGGGTCTGCTCAACGGGAGAGTCTGCTCAACGGGAGAGTCTGCTCAACGGGAGAGTCTGCTCAACGGGAGAGTCTGCTCAACGGGAGAGTCTGCTCAACGGGAGAGTCTGCTCAATGGGAGAGGGTCAGCGGGAGAGTCTGGTCAGCGGGAGAGTCTGGTCAACGGGAGGGTCTGGTCAACGGGAGAGTCTGGTCAACGGGAGAGTCTGGTCAACGGGAGAGTCTGGTCAACGGGAGAGTCTGGTCAACGAGAGAGTCTGGTCAACGAGAGAGTCTGGTCAACGAGAGAGTCTGGTCAACGGGAGAGTCTGGTCAACGGGAGAGTCTGGTCAACGGGAGAGTCTGGTCAACGGGAGAGTCTGGTCAACGGGAGAGTCTGGTCACTGGAGGGCCTGGTCTCTGGTCAACGGGAGAGTCTGGTCAACAGAGGATCTAGTCACTGGAGAGCCTGGTCTCTGGTCAATGGGAGAGTTTGGTCAACAGAGGATCTAGTCACTGGAGGGCCTGGTCTCTGGTCAACGGGAGAGTCTGGTCAACGGGAGAGTCTGGTCAACGGGAGAGTCTGGTCAACGGGAGAGTCTGGTCAACGGAAGAGTCTGGTCAACGGAAGAGTCTGGTCAACGGAAGAGTCTGGTCAACGGAAGAGTCTGGTCAACGGAAGAGTCTGGTCAACGGAAGAGTCTGGTCAACGGAAGAGTCTGGTCAACGGAAGAGTCTGGTCAACGGAAGAGTCTGGTCACTGGAGGGCCTGGTCTCTGGTCAACGGGAGAGTCTGGTCAATGGAGGATCTAGTCACTGGAGGGCCTGGTCTCTGGTCAATGGGAGAGTCTGGTCAACGGGAGGGTCTGGTCAACGGGAGGGTCTGGTCAACGGGAGAGTCTGGTCAACGGGAGAGTCTGGTCAACGGGAGAGTAAGGTCAACGGGAGAGTCTGGTCAACGGGAGAGTCTGGTCAACGGGAGAGTCTGGTCAACGGGAGAGTCTGGTCAACGGGAGAGTCTGGTCAACGGGAGAGTCTGGTCAACGGGAGGGTCTGGTCAACGGGAGGGTCTGGTCAACGGGAGGGTCTGGTCAACGGGAGGGTCTGGTCAACGGGAGGGTCTGGTCAACGGGAGGGTCTAGTCACTGGAGGGTCTGATCTCTGGTCAACGGGAGGGTCTGGTCAACGGGAGGGTCTGGTCAACGGGAGAGTCTGGTCAACGGGAGAGTCTGGTCAACGGGAGAGTCTGGTCAACGGGAGAGTCTGGTCAACGGGAGAGTCTGGTCAACGGGAGAGTCTGGTCAACGGGAGAGTCTGGTCAACGGGAGAGTCTGGTCAACGGGAGAGTCTGGTCAACGGGAGAGTCTGGTCAACGGGAGGGTCTGGTCAACGGGAGGGTCTGGTCAACGGGAGGGTCTGGTCAACGGGAGGGTCTGGTCAACGGGAGGGTCTAGTCACTGGAGGGTCTGATCTCTGGTCAACGGGAGAGTCTGGTCAACGGGAGGGTCTGGTCAACGGGGGGAGAGTCTGGTCAACGGGAGAGTCTGGTCAACGGGAGAGTCTGGTCAACGGGAGAGTCTGGTCAACGGGAGAGTCTGGTCAACGGGAGAGTCTGGTCAACGGGAGAGTCTGGTCAACGGGAGGGTCTGGTCAACGGGAGGGTCTGGTCAACGGGAGGGTCTGGTCAACGGGAGGGTCTGGTCAACGGGAGGGTCTGGTCAACGGGAGGGTCTGGTCAACGGGAGGGTCTGGTCAACGGGAGGGTCTAGTCACTGGAGGGTCTGATATCTGGTCAACGGGAGAGTCTGGTCAACGGGAGGGTCTGGTCAACGGGAGAGTCTGGTCAACGGGAGGGTCTGGTCAACGGGGGGAGAGTCTGGTCAACGGGAGAGTCTGGTCAACGGGAGGGTCTGCTCAACGGGAGGGTCTGCTCAACGGGAGGGTCTGCTCAACGGGAGGGTCTGCTCAACGGGAGAGTCTGGTCAACGGGAGAGTCTGGTCAACGGGAGAGTCTGGTCAACGGGAGAGTCTGGTCAACGGGAGGGTCTGGTCAACGGGAGGGTCTGGTCAACGGGAGGGTCTGGTCAACGGGAGGGTCTGGTCAATGGAGGATCTAGTCACTGGAGGGTCTGATCTCTGGTCAACGGGAGAGTCTGGTCATTGGAGGATCTAGTCACCGGTCATTGAAGGGCCTGACACTGATCACCGGGGGGGGCTGGTCACTGGAGGGCCTGACACTGCCCACTAGAAGGTCTGGTCACTGGTATGGGGATGTGATCCATCTCTGGCCCCCCTACATGTGAAAACCAACCAAAACATATTTCAACACCACAAATGAGTGCCGGTTTTGTTCCGAGTCCCGTCATCCCTCATGTATCATTGTGTCTACAGTAAGAACGTTCTGTGTCACCACAACCATCAGATGTCTGGGGGAGGGTAAAGAGACAGTTCATAGGACTTTGTCACTTGTCACCCAGAATAACCAATCAGGGTGAGTATAACGGAGGAGCTGAATTTCGGCCCAGCGTTGCTCGGGTGGCACATTGAGATATAAGCACAGGTCATATGTGACAATCCACGCCAGAATTAGATAAATAGAAAAGATCTCCCCGAGGAGCGCATGGGCCAGCATCAGCTCCACCCGACTTCATTACAACCACAAGATTAGTCTGATGATAAACACAGCAAGTCCTTTATTAGTGAGAGACGGCAAAACCCATGACAGAGCCGCCGCCGCTATGAACATCAGGCCCATTATAAGCAGCTGATCCAACATGGCGGACAGCCATTGGTCACACAATGCCACCATGCGGAGTCCGGGGTCACAGCACGCCACAAGCAACTTACCTGGAGGCTCAAACCCAACAGGAGGTGGGGGTGTTTGTGCTGCACAGAGAGATGATCAGCCAGAGAGAGAGAGAGACAGACAGACCATCGGTGAGAGAGAGAGACAGACCATCGGTGAGAGAGAGAGACAGACCATCGGTGAGAGAGAGAGAGACAGACTATCGGTGAGATAGAAAGACAGACAGACCATCGGTGAGAGAGAAGGACAGACAGACCATCGGTGAGAGAGAAGGACAGACAGGCCATCGGTGAGAGAGAAGGACAGACAGGCCATCGGTGAGAGAGAAGGACAGACAGGCCATCGGTGAGAGAGAAGGACAGACAGGCCATCGGTGAGAGAGAAGGACAGACAGGCCATCGGTGAGAGAGAAGGACAGACAGACCATCGGTGAGAGTGAAGGACAGACAGACCATCGGTGAGAGTGAAGGACAGACAGGCCATCGGTGAGAGAGAAGGACAGACAGACCATCGGTGAGAGAGAAGGACAGACAGACCATCGGTGAGAGAGACAGACCATCGGTGAGAGAGAGAGACAGACCATCGGTGAGAGAGAGAGAGAGACAGACCATCGGTGAGAGAGAGAGAGAGACAGACCATCGGTGAGAGAGAGAGAGACAGACCATCGGTGAGAGAGAAGGACAGACAGACCATCGGTGAGAGAGAAGGACAGACAGGCCATCGGTGAGAGAGAAGGACAGACAGGCCATCGGTGAGAGAGAAGGACAGACAGGCCATCGGTGAGAGAGAAGGACAGACAGGCCATCGGTGAGAGAGAAGGACAGACAGACCATCGGTGAGAGAGAAGGACAGACAGGCCATCGGTGAGAGAGAAGGACAGACAGACCATCGGTGAGAGAGAAGGACAGACAGACCATCGGTGAGAGAGAAGGACAGACAGGCCATCGGTGAGAGAGAAGGACAGACAGACCATCGGTGAGAGAGAAGGACAGACAGACCATCGGTGAGAGAGACAGACAGACAGACCATCGGTGAGAGAGAGAGACAGACCATCGGTGAGAGAGAGAGACAGACAGACCATCGGTGAGAGAGAGAGACAGACAGACCATCGGTGAGAGAGAGAGACAGACAGACCATCGGTGAGAGAAAAGGACAGACAGACCATCGGTGAGAGAGACAGACAGACTATCGGTTAGATAGAAGGACAGACAGACCATCGGTGAGAGAGACAGACAGACTATCGGTGAGAGAGAAAGAGAGAGACAGACCATTGGTCATAGAGAAAGACAGACGGACCATCGGAAAGGAAAAGACAGATTACGGGTTGATGATCTGCAGATGACTCACCGGCTCCCAGGCGTCGGAATTGGAACCCCCGGGTGGAGGTGACGTAGCTGGCGATGGAGCCGCTCTCAATCACGGAGTACAACACCTGGCGGATTTGTCCATCGTTGATGTTACCTTCTGATCCCACATCCAGCTCCACAAACACATCACCATCAATCAACCTGCAGAGACGGGGAGACTGTGAGGTGACGGGGCAAATTCCTCATCATCACATAAAGCTCAACTCCAGAGAGACATGACAAGAGTAAACCCAACACCCCAACCTCCACAACGTAGAAGACATCTCCATGGAGTGACCAATCCCAACACCCCAACCTCCAGAACGTAGAAGATATCTCCATGGAGTGACCAATCCTAACACCCCAACCTCCACAACGTAGAAGATATCTCCATGGAGTGACCAATCCTAACACCCCAACCTACAGAACGTAGAAGATATCTCCATGGAGTGACCAATCCCAACACCCCAACCTACAGAACGTAGAAGACATCTCCATGGAGTGACCAATCCCAACACCCCAACCTCCAGAACGTAGAAGATATCTCCATGGAGTGACCAATCCCAACACCCCAACCTCCAGAACGTAGAAGATATCTCCATGGAGTGACCAATCCCAACACCCCAACCTCCAGAACGTAGAAGATATCTCCATGGAGTGACCAATCCCAACACCCCAACCTCCAGAAAGTAGAAGACATCTCCATGGAGTGACCAATCCCAACACCCCAACCTTCAGAACGTAGAAGATATCTCCATGGAGTGACCAATCCCAACACCCCAACCTACAGAACGTAGAAGATATCTCCATGGAGTGACCAATCCCAACACCCCAACCTCCAGAACGTAGAAGATATCTCCATGGAGTGACCAATCCCAACACCCCAACCTCCAGAACGTAGAAGATATTTCCATGGAGTGACCAATCCCAACACCCCAACCTCCACAACGTAGAAGATATCTCCATGGAGTGACCAATCCCAACCCCCCAACCTACAGAATGTAGAATATATCTCCATGGAGTGACCAATCCCAACACCCCAACCTCCAGAACGTAGAAGATATCTCCATGGAGTGACCAATCCCAACACCCCAACCTCCAGAACGTAGAAGATATCTCCATGGAGTGACCAATCCCAACACCCCAACCTACAGAACGTAGAAGATATCTCCATGGAGTGACCAATCCCAACACCCCAACCTACAGAACGTAGAAGATATCTCCATGGAGTGACCAATCCCAACACCCCAACCTCCAGAACGTAGAAGATATCTCCATGGAGTGACCAATCCCAACACCCCTACCTACAGAACGTAGAAGATATTTCCATGGAGTGACCAATCCCAACACCCCAACCTCCACAACGTAGAAGATATCTCCGTGGAGTGACCAATCCCAACACCCCAACCTACAGAATGTAGAAGATATCTCCATGGAGTGACCAATCCCAACACCCCAACCTCCAGAACGTAGAAGATATCTCCATGGAGTGACCAATCCCAACACCCCAACCTCCAGAACGTAGAAGATATCTCCATGGAGTGACCAATCCCAACACCCCAACCTCCAGAACGTAGAAGATATCTCCATGGAGTGACCAATCCCAACACCCCAACCTCCACAACGTAGAAGATATCTCCGTGGAGTGACCAATCCCAACACCCCAACCTACAGAATGTAGAAGATATCTCCATGGAGTGACCAATCCCAACACCCCAACCTCCAGAACGTAGAAGATATCTCCATGGAGTGACCAATCCCAACACCCCAACCTCCACAACGTAGAAGATATCTCCATGGTGTGACCAATCCCAACACCCCAACCTACAGAACGTAGAAGATATCTCCATGGTGTGACCAATCCCAACACCCCAACCTACAGAACGTAGAAGATATCTCCATGGAGTGACCAATCCCAACACCCCAACCTCCACAACGTAGAAGATATCTCCATGGAGTGACCAATCCCAACACCCCAACCTCCAGAACGTAGAAGATATCTCCATGGAGTGACCAATCCCAACACCCCAACCTCCAGAAAGTAGAAGATATCTCCATGGAGTGACCAATCCCAACACCCCAACCTCCACAACGTAGAAGATATCTCCATGGAGTGACCAATCCCAACACCCCAACCTCCAGAACGTAGAAGATATCTCCATGGAGTGACCAATCCCAACACCCCAACCTCCCCATCATGTCCCCCATTGGTCGGAGAAATGCTCCTCTAAGCGCACTCTTTACTTACTTGACGTAGACGACATTAACCATTTGTTCTCCCGCGATTTTGTAATATTCGGACTCCAGCTGAAATGGAAGGAATGGGCATTTAGTGACCATTATAGAAAATCCCATTATAAAGGCAACAAAATGGCGGGACGAGCGACATGATCTCACCGTGTCCACGACGGCCTCGGACAGATCCCGGAACTGGTCGGAGGAGACATTGTCCAGGTCCGGCGTGTATTCTATAGATGTGGTGAAATTTACTAGAGCTCTGTAATAAACTGGAAGAGAGGAAAATCCATTACCAACCCAATATGGAGAACGGGGTACATACCAAACAGTTCCTCGCCAATAATCCCTGGAAATAAAAGCAAGATGTCAACACGAGGGCACCTCAGGTCATCCCAAAAACTGTCTGGAACCATCATGCAGCGAGCACAGGCGGGCACTGAGACTGGCAGGGGTACCCGCTATCGGTGCCAGGGAAACACAATGACCACAGCAGACAAAACACTTAATAACAGAAACTACAATGTAACCAAGAACATCATTGGCTCTCCTCTGCCCCTCCAGAGCCCATAGTGGGCCGTCACCTCCCAGTCCTACCACTAGAGGGCGCCATGTACACAGTATGGGAAACAACATTGGCGATCCACAATATACATGGATTTCCGAAGAATTTGCCACGCTATGTGCGATTATTGTCATGTATGTTACACTGGAAACAATTTTGTGTTGTGAAGATTCCCCAATTTATCTAGAACCCCCTCATTGCCTTCCCCCTAGATTGTTAGCTCTATGGAAGGAACGGCCGGGCACTCACGTTCTCTCTGGGCCATCGGCCAGGCTGAAGCAGGCGCTGGGATGGGATCCATCCACCGGAGCTCCTCCTGTGCCCTTCACAGACAGTCATAGGGCAGCTGTTTCCGCCGCCCGGCCCGACTACAGCCGGCCAGACGCGGAGAGGCCAGGTGAGCGGCGCGGGCTGAAGGAGCAGCTCAGCTGCTTTGTGTGCCCTATGGCTGCCTGGAGCCTGTTGGTTAGTCCAGTGATCGAGCACAGGCAAATTAGGCGGCCGAGAGGTCCCTGTGGGTGCGAGGCCTTAGGCGGTCGCCTAATTTACCCAATTAGAGAGCCGATTTTGGGAGCAGGGCTCCACGATTCCTCTGTAATGCAACTGTAACGTCTGCCTTTGTTTTGTTAAGCACTGCGTAAACTGTTGGCGTGATATAAATCCTGTATAATAATAATAAATTATACACGGCTGGGAGACGGATCGCAGATTCGCAGAGAGCACGGCTGGGAGACGGATCGCAGAGAGCACGGCTGGGAGACGGATCGCGGAGAGCACGGCTGGGAGACGGATCGCAGAGAGCGCGGCTGGGAGACGGATCGCAGAGAGCGCGGCTGGGAGACGGATCGTGGAGGGCGCGGCTGGGAGACGGATCGTGGAGAGCACGGCTGGGAGACGGATCGCGGAGAGCACGGCTGGGAGACAGATCGCAGAGAGCGCGGCTGGGAGACGGATCGTGGAGAGCGCGGCTGGGAGACGGATCGCAGAGAGCGCGGCTGGGAGACGGATCGTGGAGAGCGCGGCTGGGAGACGGATCGCGGAGAGCGCGGCTGGGAGACGGATCGTGGAGAGCACGGCTGGGAGACGGATCGTGGAGAGCGCGGCTGGGAGACGGATCGCGGAGAGCGCGGCTGGGAGACGGAGCGCGGAGAGCACGGCTGGGAGACGGATCGTGGACAGCGCGGCTGGGAGACGGATTGTGGCGAGCGCAGCATAGAAACGCGTAGCAGGAACGAGCCCCAGTGAGCGGGATCTGCTGAGACTTGCAATGCAGTTTATATAAACATCACAAAGTAACAAAGGTGTGGACGGCGCCGGTGAAACAGAGGAGGAGGAGGAGACGTCACACAACTTTCTCCAGGATCCAAGTGGCCAACAGACCAGGAGCCAAGAAGCCAATGACCCAGGAGCCAAGCAACCAACAGGCCAGTAGCCAAGGAGCCAAAGACCCAGAAGCCAAGGAGCCAATGGGCTAGGGGATCAAGAAGCCAATGGGCCCAGAGCAGGGCAGCCAGTGTGACAGGAGACCAAGCAAACAATGGGCCAAGAGACCAGGCAGCCAATGGACCAGATGCCAAGCAGCCAAAGCCCCAGGAGCCAAGCAACAAATGGGCCAGGATCCAAGCGGCCAACGGACCAGGAGCCAAGAAGCCAATGACCCAGGAGCCAGGCAACCAACAGGCCAGGAGCCAAGTGGCCAACGGACCAGGAACCAATGACCCAGGAGCCAAGCAACCAACAGGCCAGGAACCAAGCAGCCAAGGAACCAGGAGCCAATGATCCAGGAGCCAAGCAACCAACAGGCCAGGAACCAAGCGGCCAAGGAACCAGGAGCCAAGGAGCCAATGACACAGGAGCCAAGCAACCAACAGGCCAAGAGCAAAGCGGCCAATGGACCAGGAACCAAGGAGCCAAAGACCCAGGAGCCAAGCAACAAATGGGCCAGGATCCAAGCGGCCAACGGACCAGGAGCCAAGAAGCCAATGACCCAGGAGCCAAGCAACCAACAGGCCAGGAACCAAGCGGCCAAGGAACCAGGAGCCAAGGAGCCAATGACCCAGGAGCCAAGCAACCAACAGGCCAGGAACCAAGCGGCCAACAGACCAGGAAACAAGGAGCCAATGACCCAGGAGCCAAGCAACCAACAGGCCAGGAACCAAGCGGCCAAAGAACCAGGAGCCAAGGAGCCAATGACCCAGGAGCCTAGCAACCAACAGGCCAAGAGCAAAGCGGCCAACGGACCAGAAGCCAAAGACCCAGGAGCCAGGCAACCAACAGGCCAGGAGCCAAGCTGCCAACGGACCAGGAGCCAAGGAGCCAATGACCCAGGAGCCAAGCAACCAACAGGCCAGGAGCCAAGCTGCCAAAGAACCAGGAGCCAAGGAGCCAATGACCCAGGAGCCAAGCAACCAACAGGCCAAGAGCAAAGCGGCCAACGGACCAGGAGCCAAAGACCCAGGAGCCAGGCAACCAACAGGCCAGGAGCCAAGCGGCCAACGGACCAGGAACCAAGGAGCCAATGACCCAGGAGCCAAGTAACCAACAGGCCAGGAGCCAAGCTGCCAAAGAACCAGGAGCCAAGGAGCCAATGACCCAGGAGCCAAGCAACCAACAGGCCAAGAGCAAAGCGGCTAACGGACCAGGAGCCAAAGACCCAGGAGCCAGGCAACCAACAGGCCAGGAGCCAAGTGGCCAATGGACCAGGAGCCAAGAAGCCAGGCAACAAATGTGTGAGTTTCATTCTGGGACACTGTATTATCCCAGAATGAAGGTGCCCCGGGACAGAACTGCAAAATGCGGGACTCTCCTAGGCAATCCGGGACATGTGGTCCCCCTCCCTCCTACGTCTAGTCATAGTGGTAGGTGGGTGGACTCGGTATTATCAGACTTGGGACCATGTACTAGGTGATGGTCAGGAGTCCTCCATATAGTAGAACACGGCTCCGGAGCCTTACGGGGAATGAATAATCCTTCCTCAGTGACCCCCCCCCAGTAATGATCATTCCCTGGAAATCCTCGGCTCTCTTTTTCTAGGATTGGGATTTATGGGCCTGGATGGGATTCGGTGTCACGGCTGCAGCTGCTCACAAGTCCGATCTTCTGTACAGACGAGGTTCTGTGTCTTATTTCTCGGATCCCCGGAGACGGCGATTCTCCTTTCCCACCCAAAACATCTGCTCTCCTTTCCCACCGAACTCTGCGGGAGCCACGGAATGCTGAGCTCCTGATGGTACGGGGGCCCCGGAGGAGAACGCTGGATTGTGTCCCGTCACTCCTCACCAGCCGCTCATCATTCATAGAAACAGCTGTCAGAAATCAGATCTCTCCCCAGAGAACCCGACATCTGTGCCAGGATGTTCCCCACGCAGCTGGAGCAGCACGGACCTTCTACCACCAGTGTGACCCTCACCTCAATCAACCTAGAACAGACCCGGAACACCAGATACCAGTGGAACCCTCACCTCAATCAACCTAGAACAGACCCGGAACACCAGATACCAGTGTGACCAGAAGAGAACCTCACCCCAATCAACCTAGAACAGACCCGGAACGCCAGATACCAGTGTGACCAGAGGAGAACCTCACCCCAAACAACCTAGAACAGACCCAGAACACCAGATACCAGAGGAGAACCTCACCCCAATCAACCTAGAACAGACCCAGAGACCAAAAAATACCACATGGACTGGCAGATATTCTAGATGCAGAAATAACTGCCGGTCTGAGTAGAAGAACACATTCTAGATGTGGAGGAACCTCAGATTTCCAGAGCAGAAGGAACATTCTGGATGCAGGAAAGACCTTCCCGGAGGAGAAACCCGTTCTACACAAAACCACTCCACACCTCCAGGAATGAGAAGTCTGCTCTAGACTATTACCACCGCCCAGATAAATATATCCGGAACACGGATACCGAGGTTATTTAAAGGATGACAACATTGAGGTCACATGAGCTCATCTACCGATATACTCCGGAACACCGATATACTCCGGAACACCAATATGTCCCCTCCCGCCGCCTATAAGAACGATCGCTATGACGGTTCTTAAGGTGTGCAGAATCGCCGTCTGAAAATGACAATATCTGAATGATGCCTGTAGCTCCTCCCATCATTCAGATATACCCCCCCCCCCATAGTCCAGGACGTCATAAGGTAGGGAAGGGGTTAACCACCACCCCTGAGGAAGGAAAAATATTTACCAATGTAAAATCATTTCCGAAACGCGTCAGTTAGGTTGAAATCCTATTGGCTGGTGTCAGTTTGTTTTGGACGATCGGTTTGGGTTATTATTAAATCCGTCACACTTCGATGTGCTCTCACTCTACATATTTGTAAATAAATTGTGACCACATGAAATATATTTTTTCTACATTTTCTATCCCAATAGATTTGTCACCTTTGTGCCTTTTATACTCTTCTCTCTGCCATATAAAGTCCAGGGGGCGTCCCCTAAGGCACCTATGTGGGGCACCTCTGTGCACCTTCTCTCTATGACATCACAGATCTCCACAGAACATCTCCAGTGAGTGTGAATTGTAGATCAGGAAAGTCTGGAAAGTCTTGTGGGGGGAGGGGAGGGGGAGGGGGCAACTCTTTCATAAACCCCCAACTCTACAACATGAAAGGAAATCCGCAGCAAATAATATAAAGACCCCATTCAACCCCCGATGTTTCCTCCGAGCCAATCCTCCTTCCCCTCCGGCCCTTAACCCTTTCCCTCCACAATGGTGTCACTCCTCATATGGAGATTCCTTCCGGCCCTTAACCCTTCCCCTCCACAATGGTGTCACTCCTCATATAGAGATTCCCTCCGGCCCTTAACCCTTGCCTTCCACAATGGTGTCACTCCTCATATGGAGATTCCCTCCGGCCCTTAACCCTTCCCCTCCACAATGGTGTCACTCCTCATATAGAGATCCCCTCCGGCCCTTAACCCTTCCCCTCCACAATGGTGTCACTCCTAGTATGGAGATTCCCTCTGGCCCTTAACCCTTCCCCCCCACAATGGTGTCACTCCTCATATAGAGATTCCCTCCGGCCCTTAACCCTCCCCCTCCACAATGGTGTCACTCCTTCTATGGAGATTCCCTCCGGCCCTTAACCCTTCCACCCACAATGGTGTCACTCCTCATATAGAGATTCCCTCCGGCCCTTAACCCTTCCCCCCCACAATGGTGTCACTCCTCATATAGAGATTCCCTCCGGCCCTTAACCCTTCCCCCCCACAATGGTGTCACTCCTAGTATGGAGATTCCCTCTGGCCCTTAACCCTTCCCCCCCACAATGGTGTCACTCCTCATATAGAGATTCCCTCCGGCCCTTAACCCTCCCCCTCCACAATGGTGTCACTCCTATGGAGATTCCCTCCGGCCCTTAACCCTTCCCCCCACAATGGTGTCACTCCTCATATAGAGATTCCCTCCGGCCCTTAACCCTTCCCCCGCACAATGGTGTCACTCCTCATATAGAGATTCCCTCCGGCCCTTAACCCTTCCCCTCCACAATGGTGTCACTCCTTCTATGGAGATTCCCTCCGGCCCTTAACCCTTCCCCCGCACAATGGTGTCACTCCTCATATAGAGATTCCCTCCGGCCCTTAACCCTTCCCCCCCACAATGGTGTCACTCCTCGTATGGAGATTCCCTCCGGCCCTTAACCCTTCCCCTCCACAATGGTGTCACTCCTCGTATGGAGATCCCCTCCAGCCCTTAACCCTTCCCCCCCACAATGGTGTCACTCCTCGTATGGAGATTCCCTCCGGCCCTTAACCCTTCCCCTCCACAATGGTGTCACTCCTCGTATGGAGATCCCCTCCAGCCCTTAACCCTTCCCCCCCACAATGGTGTCACTCCTCGTATGGAGATCCCCTCCAGCCCTTAACCCTTCCCCCGCACAATGGTGTCACTCCTCATATAGAGATTCCCTCCGGCCCTTAACCCTTCCCCCCCACAATGGTGTCACTCCTCGTATGGAGATCCCCTCCAGCCCTTAACCCTTCCCCCGCACAATGGTGTCACTCCTCATATAGAGATTCCCTCCGGCCCTTAACCCTTCCATTGCTACAGCTGCTCAGGTTCGGTGATTTCCGTCGGCTCGGATTGCGCCTGCGCAGTCAGGACGGGAACCATGTGGGCAGATGACCGGCCTTCCGGGGACATTCCATATCTCAGTGTATGAAGAACGGTTGTAAGAAGTATGAGGAGAGGGGTGAGGGGGGCCATGTGTCTGAGTGGGCGGAGCTCCTGCAGGAAGAATGAGCACAGTGTGCAGAAGGGAGTGCGTGTCCCATGCAGCGTACACCAGAAACCTGCACCCCGTCACGTCTGTGTGCGGGGGATGGGGGGGGGGTACATCACACACCAACATGCAGAGGAAAGGGGGGGGCAACTGTGCAGCCAGGCCCATATCCCAGCAGTCAGTGGGGGTGGGGGGGTTGTACCCCGGACCACATCAAACTATTAAAGGGCCCATATCCCGGCATGCATAGTGTAATGGGGGGGAGGGGGTGCTCAGGACCACCAATATCACATCACACAGGTACAGCACTCAGACCCCGGCATGCAAAGTGCAGTCAGTGAGCGGGGGAGGGTGGGGGTTGTAGGTCCCCCTACAGCCCGACATGCAGTGCCCCCCCCCCTAGTGGGACTTACTCAGGAACGGTTCCTCCTGGTCCTGCTCAGACACACTCATACCCGCCAGTTGTGGCGCTACACGAGTCGGGGTAATACCTAAGGGGGGGATGGGGGGTAGGGGGGGTTAGGAGAGGTGTCCATAGAGGGGACAATGGGGGGGGGGTAGAAGGAAGAAAGAGAGAGAGAGACAGACAGGAGAGAAAAGGAGACAGTTCAGATCTTCACAAGACGTCCAATAAAGAGAACCTGTATATTCCCCCCGGAGGGAGCCATACGGTGACTTCCTAATCCCACCATGGCAGCCGGTCCTCTGCACCCCCCATACCGGTCCTCTGCACCCCCCACACCGGTCCTCTGCACCCCCCCAAACTAGTCCTCTGCACCCCCCACACCGGTCCTCTGCACCCCCCCATACTAGTTCTCTGCACCCCTATACCGGTCCTCTGCACCCTCCACACCGTCCTCTGCACCCCCTATAATGGTCCTCTGCACCCCCCATACTGGTCCTCTGCACCCCCCACACCGGTCCTCTGCACCCCCCACACCGGTCCTCTGCACCCCCCCAAACTAGTCCTCTGCACCCCCCACACCGGTCCTCTGCACCCCCCCATACTAGTCCTCTGCACCCCTATACCGGTCCTCTGCACCCTCCACACCGTCCTCTGCACCCCCTATAATGGTCCTCTGCACCCCCCACACCGGTCCTCTGCACCCCCCCACACCGGGCCTCTGCACCCCCCACACCGGGCCTCTGCACCCCCCACAACGGGCCTCTGCACCCCCCACAACGGGCCTCTGCACCCCCCACACCGGGACTCTGCACCCCCCCATACTAGTCCTCTGCACCCCTATACCGGTCCTCTGCACCCTCCACATCGTCCTTTGCACCCCCTATAATGGTCCTCTGCACCCCCCACACTGGTCCTCTGCACCCCCCCACACCGGTCCTCTGCACCCCCCCATACTAGTCCTCTGCACCCTCTATAATGGTCCTCTGCACCCCCCATACTGGTCCTTTGCACCCCCCACACCGTCCTCTGCACCCCCTATAATGGTCCTCTGCACCCACCATACTGGTCCTCTGCACCCTCCACACCGGTCCTCTGCACCCCCCACACCGTCCTCTGCACCCCCTATAATGGTCCTCTGCACCCCCCACACCGGTCCTCTGCACCCCCCACACCGGTCCTCTGCCCCCCCCATACTGGTCCTCTGCCCCCCACACCGGTCCTCTGCACCCCTATACCGGTCCTCTGTACCCTCCACACCATCCTCTGCACCCCATATAATGGTCCTCTGCACCCCCCATACTGGTCCTCTGCACCCCCCCATACTAGTCCTCTGCACCCCCCACACCGGTCCTCTGCACCCTCCACACCGGTCCTCTGCCCCCCATACTGGTCCTCTGCACCCCCCACACCGGTCCTCTGCACCCCCCCACACCGGTCCTCTGCACCCCCCACACCGGTCCTCTGCACCCCCCACACCGGTCCTCTGCACCCCCCACACCAGTCCTCTGCACCCCCCCATACTAGTCCTCTGCACCCCCCACACCGGTCCTCTGCCCCCCCCATACTGGTCCTCTGCCCCCCACACCGGTCCTCTGCACCCCCCAAACTGGTCCTCTGCACCCCTATACCGGTCCTCTGCACCCCCCACACCGGTCCTCTGCACCCTCCACACCGGTCCTCTGCCCCCCATACTGGTCCTCTGCACCCCCCACACCGGTCCTCTGCACCCCCCCACACCGGTCCTCTGCACCCCCCACACCGGTCCTCTGCACCCCCCACACTGGTCCTCTGCACCCCCCCATACTAGTCCTCTGCACCCCCCACACCGGTCCTCTGCACCCTCCACACCAGTCCTCTGCCCCCCACACCGGTCCTCTGCACCCCCCACACTGGTCCTCTGCACCCCCCCATACTAGTCCTCTGCACCCCCCACACCGGTCCTCTGCACCCTCCACACCAGTCCTCTGCCCCCCACACCGGTCCTCTGCACCCCCCACACCGGTCCTCTGCACCCCCCACACCGGTCCTCTGCACCCCCACATCTTCCCTGTGATTGGAGGATCCTCATCAGTCCCTGCCATGCCAATCTACACCAGGCTGGCACTGACCCAATGCCATCCAACAGAGCAGGCCAGTCCATCCAATGGGGATTCTTGTTTTCTGATTGGATTGCTATGGCTGAGTCACCCCCTGGCTATAACTCTCCGGGGCCCCAGGGGCCCGCTCTCCGCCAGCTCCACCTTTCTCCAGCTGCAAATTCCATGATGTAACATGAAGGAGAAATCCAACAGAAAGAGAAAACTTCCGGGGGCGGAGCTGGGAACTCAGGTGTGGGAGGAGGGGCAATTCGAATTGCCGACACCCACATAAAATAAGAAATGTCAGTTCTGGGCGGAGTCTGAGAACACGGGACTGGATTATCCGGGGGGACACATGGGGTATGTATGATCAAGGCGGGACACATGGAGTGTGTATGATCCGGGGGGAAACATGGGGTGTGTATGATCCGGGGGAAACATGGAGTGTGTATGATCCGGGGGGGGGGCACATGGAGTGTGTATGATCCGGGGGGAAACATGGGGTGTGTAAAATCCGGGGGAAACATGGAGTGTGTATGATCCGGGGGGGGCACATGGAGTGTGTATGATCCAGGGGGGACCACATGGAGTGTGTATGATCCAGGGGGGACCACATGGAGTGTGTATGATCCAGGGGGGGGCACATGGAGTGTGTATGATCCAGGGGGACACATGGAGTGTGTATGATCCGGGGAGGACACATGGAGTGTGTATGATCCGGGAGGACACATGGGGTGTGTATGATCCGGAGGGGACACATGGGGTGTGTATGATCCGGAGGGGACACATGGGGTGTGTGTGATCCAGGGGGGACACATGGGGTGTGTATGATCGGGGAGGACACATGGGGTGTGTATGATCCGGAGGGGACACATGGGGTGTGTATGATCCGGGAGGATGCATGGAGTGTGTATGATCCGGGGGAAGGGACACGTGGAGTGTGTATTATCTGGGGGAGGGGACACATGGAGTGTGTATGATCCGGGGGGGGGGACACATGGAGTGTGTATGATCCGGGGAGGACACATGGAGTGTGTATGATCCGGGGGGACACATGGAGTGTGTATGATCCAGGGGGGACACATGGAGTGTGTATGATCCAGGGGGGACACATGGAGTGTGTATGATCCAGGGGGGACACATGGAGTGTGTATGATCCAGGGGGGACACATGGAGTGTGTATGATCCGGGGGGACACATGGAGTGTGTATGATCCAGGGGGGACACATGGGGTGTGTATGATCCGGGGAGGACACATGGGGTGTGTATGGTCCGGGGAGGACACATGGGGTGTGTGTGATCCGGGGAGGACACATGGGGTGTGTATGATCCGGGGAGGACACATGGGGTGTGTATGGTCCGGGGAGGACACATGGGGTGTGTATGATCCGGGGAGGACACATGGGGTGTGTATGGTCCGGGGAGGACACATGGGGTGTGTATGATGCGGGGAGGACACATGGGGTGTGTATGATCCGGGGGGAGAACACATGGGGTGTGTACGATCCGGGGGGAGGACACATGGGGTGTGTATGATCCGGGGAGGACGCATGGGGTGTGTATGATCCGGGGAGGACGCATGGGGTGTGTATGATCCGGGGAGAACACATGGGGTGTGTATGATCCGGGGGGAGAACACATGGGGTGTGTATGATCCGGGGGGAGGACACATGGGGTGTGTATGATCCGGGGAGGACACATGGGGTGTGTATGGTCCGGGGAGGACACATGGGGTGTGTATGATCCGGGGAGGACGCATGGGGTGTGTATGATCCGGGGAGAACACATGGGGTGTGTATGATCCGGGGGGAGAACACATGGGGTGTGTATGATCCGGGGGGAGGACACATGGGGTGTGTGTGATCCAGGGGGGACACATGGGGTGTGTGTGATCCAGGGGGGACACATGGGGTGTGTATGATCCGGGGAGGACACATGGGGTGTGTATGGTCCGGGGAGGACACATGGGGTGTGTATGATCCGGGGAGGACGCATGGGGTGTGTATGATCCGGGGAGAACACATGGGGTGTGTATGATCCGGGGGGAGAACACATGGGGTGTGTATGATCCGGGGGGAGGACACATGGGGTGTGTATGATCCGGGGAGGACACATGGGGTGTGTATGATCCGGGGAGGACACATGGGGTGTGTATGGTCCGGGGAGGACACATGGGGTGTGTATGATCCGGGGAGGACGCATGGGGTGTGTATGATCCGGGGAGGACGCATGGGGTGTGTATGATCCGGGGAGAACACATGGGGTGTGTATGATCCGGGGGAGAACACATGGGGTGTGTATGATCCGGGGGGAGGACACATGGGGTGTGTATGATCCGGGGAGGACACATGGGGTGTGTATGATCCGGGGAGGACACATGGGGTGTGTATGATCCGGGGGGAGGACACATGGGGTGTGTATGATCCGGGGAGGACGCATGGGGTGTGTATGATCCGGGGAGGACACATGGGGTGTGTATGATCCGGGGAGGACACATGGAGTGTGTATGATCCAGGGGGACACATGGAGTGTGTATGATCCAGGGGGGACACATGGAGTGTGTATGATCCAGGGGGGACACACATGGGGTGTGTATGATCCGGGGAGGACACATGGAGTGTGTATGATCCGGGGGGAGGACACATGGGGTGTGTATGGTCCGGGGAGGACACATGGGGTGTGTATGGTCCGGGGAGGACACATGGAGTGTGTATGATCTGGGGGGAGGACACATGGGGTGTGTATGATCCGGGGAGGACACATGGGGTGTGTATGGTCCGGGGAGGACACATGGGGTGTGTATGATCCGGGGAGGACACATGGGGTGTGTATGGTCCGGGGAGGACACATGGGGTGTGTATGATGCGGGGAGGACACATGGGGTGTGTATGATCCGGGGGGAGAACACATGGGGTGTGTACGATCCGGGGGGAGGACACATGGGGTGTGTATGATCCGGGGAGGACGCATGGGGTGTGTATGATCCGGGGAGGACGCATGGGGTGTGTATGATCCGGGGAGAACACATGGGGTGTGTATGATCCGGGGGGAGAACACATGGGGTGTGTATGATCCGGGGGGAGGACACATGGGGTGTGTATGATCCGGGGAGGACACATGGGGTGTGTATGATCCGGGGAGGACACATGGGGTGTGTATGGTCCGGGGAGGACACATGGGGTGTGTATGATCCGGGGAGGACGCATGGGGTGTGTATGATCCGGGGAGAACACATGGGGTGTGTATGATCCGGGGGGAGAACACATGGGGTGTGTATGATCCGGGGGGAGGACACATGGGGTGTGTGTGATCCAGGGGGGACACATGGGGTGTGTGTGATCCAGGGGGGACACATGGGGTGTGTATGATCCGGGGAGGACACATGGGGTGTGTATGGTCCGGGGAGGACACATGGGGTGTGTATGATCCGGGGAGGACGCATGGGGTGTGTATGATCCGGGGAGAACACATGGGGTGTGTATGATCCGGGGGGAGAACACATGGGGTGTGTATGATCCGGGGGGAGGACACATGGGGTGTGTATGATCCGGGGAGGACACATGGGGTGTGTATGATCCGGGGAGGACACATGGGGTGTGTATGGTCCGGGGAGGACACATGGGGTGTGTATGATCCGGGGAGGACGCATGGGGTGTGTATGATCCGGGGAGGACGCATGGGGTGTGTATGATCCGGGGAGAACACATGGGGTGTGTATGATCCGGGGGGAGAACACATGGGGTGTGTATGATCCGGGGGGAGGACACATGGGGTGTGTATGATCCGGGGAGGACACATGGGGTGTGTATGATCCGGGGAGGACACATGGGGTGTGTATGATCCGGGGGGAGGACACATGGGGTGTGTATGATCCGGGGAGGACACATGGGGTGTGTATGATCCGGGGAGGACACATGGGGTGTGTATGGTCCGGGGAGGACACATGGGGTGTGTATGATCCGGGGAGGACACATGGGGTGTGTATGATCCGGGGGACACACATGGGGTGTGTATGATACGGGCCAAGAGCAAAGCGGCCAATGGACCAGGAACCAAGGAGCCAAAGACCCAGGAGCCAAGCAACAAATGGGCCAGGATCCAAGCGGCCAACGGACCAGGAGCCAAGAAGCCAATGACCCAGGAGCCAAGCAACCAACAGGCCAGGAACCAAGCGGCCAAGGAACCAGGAGCCAAGGAGCCAATGACCCAGGAGCCAAGCAACCAACAGGCCAGGAACCAAGCGGCCAACAGACCAGGAAACAAGGAGCCAATGACCCAGGAGCCAAGCAACCAACAGGCCAGGAACCAAGCGGCCAAAGAACCAGGAGCCAAGGAGCCAATGACCCAGGAGCCTAGCAACCAACAGGCCAAGAGCAAAGCGGCCAACGGACCAGAAGCCAAAGACCCAGGAGCCAGGCAACCAACAGGCCAGGAGCCAAGCTGCCAACGGACCAGGAGCCAAGGAGCCAATGACCCAGGAGCCAAGCAACCAACAGGCCAGGAGCCAAGCTGCCAAAGAACCAGGAGCCAAGGAGCCAATGACCCAGGAGCCAAGCAACCAACAGGCCAAGAGCAAAGCGGCCAACGGACCAGGAGCCAAAGACCCAGGAGCCAGGCAACCAACAGGCCAGGAGCCAAGCGGCCAACGGACCAGGAACCAAGGAGCCAATGACCCAGGAGCCAAGTAACCAACAGGCCAGGAGCCAAGCTGCCAAAGAACCAGGAGCCAAGGAGCCAATGACCCAGGAGCCAAGCAACCAACAGGCCAAGAGCAAAGCGGCTAACGGACCAGGAGCCAAAGACCCAGGAGCCAGGCAACCAACAGGCCAGGAGCCAAGTGGCCAATGGACCAGGAGCCAAGAAGCCAGGCAACAAATGTGTGAGTTTCATTCTGGGACACTGTATTATCCCAGAATGAAGGTGCCCCGGGACAGAACTGCAAAATGCGGGACTCTCCTAGGCAATCCGGGACATGTGGTCCCCCTCCCTCCTACGTCTAGTCATAGTGGTAGGTGGGTGGACTCGGTATTATCAGACTTGGGACCATGTACTAGGTGATGGTCAGGAGTCCTCCATATAGTAGAACACGGCTCCGGAGCCTTACGGGGAATGAATAATCCTTCCTCAGTGACCCCCCCCCAGTAATGATCATTCCCTGGAAATCCTCGGCTCTCTTTTTCTAGGATTGGGATTTATGGGCCTGGATGGGATTCGGTGTCACGGCTGCAGCTGCTCACAAGTCCGATCTTCTGTACAGACGAGGTTCTGTGTCTTATTTCTCGGATCCCCGGAGACGGCGATTCTCCTTTCCCACCCAAAACATCTGCTCTCCTTTCCCACCGAACTCTGCGGGAGCCACGGAATGCTGAGCTCCTGATGGTACGGGGGCCCCGGAGGAGAACGCTGGATTGTGTCCCGTCACTCCTCACCAGCCGCTCATCATTCATAGAAACAGCTGTCAGAAATCAGATCTCTCCCCAGAGAACCCGACATCTGTGCCAGGATGTTCCCCACGCAGCTGGAGCAGCACGGACCTTCTACCACCAGTGTGACCCTCACCTCAATCAACCTAGAACAGACCCGGAACACCAGATACCAGTGGAACCCTCACCTCAATCAACCTAGAACAGACCCGGAACACCAGATACCAGTGTGACCAGAAGAGAACCTCACCCCAATCAACCTAGAACAGACCCGGAACGCCAGATACCAGTGTGACCAGAGGAGAACCTCACCCCAAACAACCTAGAACAGACCCAGAACACCAGATACCAGAGGAGAACCTCACCCCAATCAACCTAGAACAGACCCAGAGACCAAAAAATACCACATGGACTGGCAGATATTCTAGATGCAGAAATAACTGCCGGTCTGAGTAGAAGAACACATTCTAGATGTGGAGGAACCTCAGATTTCCAGAGCAGAAGGAACATTCTGGATGCAGGAAAGACCTTCCCGGAGGAGAAACCCGTTCTACACAAAACCACTCCACACCTCCAGGAATGAGAAGTCTGCTCTAGACTATTACCACCGCCCAGATAAATATATCCGGAACACGGATACCGAGGTTATTTAAAGGATGACAACATTGAGGTCACATGAGCTCATCTACCGATATACTCCGGAACACCGATATACTCCGGAACACCAATATGTCCCCTCCCGCCGCCTATAAGAACGATCGCTATGACGGTTCTTAAGGTGTGCAGAATCGCCGTCTGAAAATGACAATATCTGAATGATGCCTGTAGCTCCTCCCATCATTCAGATATACCCCCCCCCCCCATAGTCCAGGACGTCATAAGGTAGGGAAGGGGTTAACCACCACCCCTGAGGAAGGAAAAATATTTACCAATGTAAAATCATTTCCGAAACGCGTCAGTTAGGTTGAAATCCTATTGGCTGGTGTCAGTTTGTTTTGGACGATCGGTTTGGGTTATTATTAAATCCGTCACACTTCGATGTGCTCTCACTCTACATATTTGTAAATAAATTGTGACCACATGAAATATATTTTTTCTACATTTTCTATCCCAATAGATTTGTCACCTTTGTGCCTTTTATACTCTTCTCTCTGCCATATAAAGTCCAGGGGGCGTCCCCTAAGGCACCTATGTGGGGCACCTCTGTGCACCTTCTCTCTATGACATCACAGATCTCCACAGAACATCTCCAGTGAGTGTGAATTGTAGATCAGGAAAGTCTGGAAAGTCTTGTGGGGGGAGGGGAGGGGGAGGGGGCAACTCTTTCATAAACCCCCAACTCTACAACATGAAAGGAAATCCGCAGCAAATAATATAAAGACCCCATTCAACCCCCGATGTTTCCTCCGAGCCAATCCTCCTTCCCCTCCGGCCCTTAACCCTTTCCCTCCACAATGGTGTCACTCCTCATATGGAGATTCCTTCCGGCCCTTAACCCTTCCCCTCCACAATGGTGTCACTCCTCATATAGAGATTCCCTCCGGCCCTTAACCCTTGCCTTCCACAATGGTGTCACTCCTCATATGGAGATTCCCTCCGGCCCTTAACCCTTCCCCTCCACAATGGTGTCACTCCTCATATAGAGATCCCCTCCGGCCCTTAACCCTTCCCCTCCACAATGGTGTCACTCCTAGTATGGAGATTCCCTCTGGCCCTTAACCCTTCCCCCCCACAATGGTGTCACTCCTCATATAGAGATTCCCTCCGGCCCTTAACCCTCCCCCTCCACAATGGTGTCACTCCTTCTATGGAGATTCCCTCCGGCCCTTAACCCTTCCACCCACAATGGTGTCACTCCTCATATAGAGATTCCCTCCGGCCCTTAACCCTTCCCCCCCACAATGGTGTCACTCCTCATATAGAGATTCCCTCCGGCCCTTAACCCTTCCCCCCCACAATGGTGTCACTCTTGGTATGGAGATTCCCTCTGGCCCTTAACCCTTCCCCCCCACAATGGTGTCACTCCTCATATAGAGATTCCCTCCGGCCCTTAACCCTCCCCCTCCACAATGGTGTCACTCCTATGGAGATTCCCTCCGGCCCTTAACCCTTCCCCCCACAATGGTGTCACTCCTCATATAGAGATTCCCTCCGGCCCTTAACCCTTCCCCCGCACAATGGTGTCACTCCTCATATAGAGATTCCCTCCGGCCCTTAACCCTTCCCCTCCACAATGGTGTCACTCCTTCTATGGAGATTCCCTCCGGCCCTTAACCCTTCCCCCGCACAATGGTGTCACTCCTCATATAGAGATTCCCTCCGGCCCTTAACCCTTCCCCCCCACAATGGTGTCACTCCTCGTATGGAGATTCCCTCCGGCCCTTAACCCTTCCCCTCCACAATGGTGTCACTCCTCGTATGGAGATCCCCTCCAGCCCTTAACCCTTCCCCCCCACAATGGTGTCACTCCTCGTATGGAGATTCCCTCCGGCCCTTAACCCTTCCCCTCCACAATGGTGTCACTCCTCGTATGGAGATCCCCTCCAGCCCTTAACCCTTCCCCCCCACAATGGTGTCACTCCTCGTATGGAGATCCCCTCCAGCCCTTAACCCTTCCCCCGCACAATGGTGTCACTCCTCATATAGAGATTCCCTCCGGCCCTTAACCCTTCCCCCCCACAATGGTGTCACTCCTCGTATGGAGATCCCCTCCAGCCCTTAACCCTTCCCCCGCACAATGGTGTCACTCCTCATATAGAGATTCCCTCCGGCCCTTAACCCTTCCATTGCTACAGCTGCTCAGGTTCGGTGATTTCCGTCGGCTCGGATTGCGCCTGCGCAGTCAGGACGGGAACCATGTGGGCAGATGACCGGCCTTCCGGGGACATTCCATATCTCAGTGTATGAAGAACGGTTGTAAGAAGTATGAGGAGAGGGGTGAGGGGGGCCATGTGTCTGAGTGGGCGGAGCTCCTGCAGGAAGAATGAGCACAGTGTGCAGAAGGGAGTGCGTGTCCCATGCAGCGTACACCAGAAACCTGCACCCCGTCACGTCTGTGTGCGGGGGATGGGGGGGGGGTACATCACACACCAACATGCAGAGGAAAGGGGGGGGCAACTGTGCAGCCAGGCCCATATCCCAGCAGTCAGTGGGGGTGGGGGGGTTGTACCCCGGACCACATCAAACTATTAAAGGGCCCATATCCCGGCATGCATAGTGTAATGGGGGGGAGGGGGTGCTCAGGACCACCAATATCACATCACACAGGTACAGCACTCAGACCCCGGCATGCAAAGTGCAGTCAGTGAGCGGGGGAGGGTGGGGGTTGTAGGTCCCCCTACAGCCCGACATGCAGTGCCCCCCCCCCTAGTGGGACTTACTCAGGAACGGTTCCTCCTGGTCCTGCTCAGACACACTCATACCCGCCAGTTGTGGCGCTACACGAGTCGGGGTAATACCTAAGGGGGGGATGGGGGGTAGGGGGGGTTAGGAGAGGTGTCCATAGAGGGGACAATGGGGGGGGGGTAGAAGGAAGAAAGAGAGAGAGAGACAGACAGGAGAGAAAAGGAGACAGTTCAGATCTTCACAAGACGTCCAATAAAGAGAACCTGTATATTCCCCCCGGAGGGAGCCATACGGTGACTTCCTAATCCCACCATGGCAGCCGGTCCTCTGCACCCCCCATACCGGTCCTCTGCACCCCCCACACCGGTCCTCTGCACCCCCCCAAACTAGTCCTCTGCACCCCCCACACCGGTCCTCTGCACCCCCCCATACTAGTTCTCTGCACCCCTATACCGGTCCTCTGCACCCTCCACACCGTCCTCTGCACCCCCTATAATGGTCCTCTGCACCCCCCATACTGGTCCTCTGCACCCCCCACACCGGTCCTCTGCACCCCCCACACCGGTCCTCTGCACCCCCCCAAACTAGTCCTCTGCACCCCCCACACCGGTCCTCTGCACCCCCCCATACTAGTCCTCTGCACCCCTATACCGGTCCTCTGCACCCTCCACACCGTCCTCTGCACCCCCTATAATGGTCCTCTGCACCCCCACACCGGTCCTCTGCACCCCCCACACCGGGCCTCTGCACCCCCCACACCGGGCCTCTGCACCCCCCACAACGGGCCTCTGCACCCCCCACAACGGGCCTCTGCACCCCCCACACCGGGACTCTGCACCCCCCCATACTAGTCCTCTGCACCCCTATACCGGTCCTCTGCACCCTCCACATCGTCCTTTGCACCCCCTATAATGGTCCTCTGCACCCCCCACACTGGTCCTCTGCACCCCCCCACACCGGTCCTCTGCACCCCCCCATACTAGTCCTCTGCACCCTCTATAATGGTCCTCTGCACCCCCCATACTGGTCCTTTGCACCCCCCACACCGTCCTCTGCACCCCCTATAATGGTCCTCTGCACCCACCATACTGGTCCTCTGCACCCTCCACACCGGTCCTCTGCACCCCCCACACCGTCCTCTGCACCCCCTATAATGGTCCTCTGCACCCCCCACAACCGGTCCTCTGCACCCCCCACACCGGTCCTCTGCCCCCCCCATACTGGTCCTCTGCCCCCCACACCGGTCCTCTGCACCCCTATACCGGTCCTCTGTACCCTCCACACCATCCTCTGCACCCCATATAATGGTCCTCTGCACCCCCCATACTGGTCCTCTGCACCCCCCCATACTAGTCCTCTGCACCCCCCACACCGGTCCTCTGCACCCTCCACACCGGTCCTCTGCCCCCCATACTGGTCCTCTGCACCCCCCACACCGGTCCTCTGCACCCCCCCACACCGGTCCTCTGCACCCCCCACACCGGTCCTCTGCACCCCCCACACCGGTCCTCTGCACCCCCCACACCAGTCCTCTGCACCCCCCCATACTAGTCCTCTGCACCCCCCACACCGGTCCTCTGCCCCCCCCCATACTGGTCCTCTGCCCCCCACACCGGTCCTCTGCACCCCCCAAACTGGTCCTCTGCACCCCTATACCGGTCCTCTGCACCCCCCACACCGGTCCTCTGCACCCTCCACACCGGTCCTCTGCCCCCCATACTGGTCCTCTGCACCCCCCACACCGGTCCTCTGCACCCCCCCACACCGGTCCTCTGCACCCCCCACACACGGTCCTCTGCACCCCCCACACTGGTCCTCTGCACCCCCCCATACTAGTCCTCTGCACCCCCCACACCGGTCCTCTGCACCCTCCACACCAGTCCTCTGCCCCCCACACCGGTCCTCTGCACCCCCCACACTGGTCCTCTGCACCCCCCCATACTAGTCCTCTGCACCCCCCACACCGGTCCTCTGCACCCTCCACACCAGTCCTCTGCCCCCCACACCGGTCCTCTGCACCCCCCACACCGGTCCTCTGCACCCCCCACACCGGTCCTCTGCACCCCCACATCTTCCCTGTGATTGGAGGATCCTCATCAGTCCCTGCCATGCCAATCTACACCAGGCTGGCACTGACCCAATGCCATCCAACAGAGCAGGCCAGTCCATCCAATGGGGATTCTTGTTTTCTGATTGGATTGCTATGGCTGAGTCACCCCCTGGCTATAACTCTCCGGGGCCCCAGGGGCCCGCTCTCCGCCAGCTCCACCTTTCTCCAGCTGCAAATTCCATGATGTAACATGAAGGAGAAATCCAACAGAAAGAGAAAACTTCCGGGGGCGGAGCTGGGAACTCAGGTGTGGGAGGAGGGGCAATTCGAATTGCCGACACCCACATAAAATAAGAAATGTCAGTTCTGGGCGGAGTCTGAGAACACGGGACTGGATTATCCGGGGGGACACATGGGGTATGTATGATCAAGGCGGGACACATGGAGTGTGTATGATCCGGGGGGAAACATGGGGTGTGTATGATCCGGGGGAAACATGGAGTGTGTATGATCCGGGGGGGGGGCACATGGAGTGTGTATGATCCGGGGGGAAACATGGGGTGTGTAAAATCCGGGGGAAACATGGAGTGTGTATGATCCGGGGGGGGCACATGGAGTGTGTATGATCCAGGGGGGACCACATGGAGTGTGTATGATCCAGGGGGGACCACATGGAGTGTGTATGATCCAGGGGGGGGCACATGGAGTGTGTATGATCCAGGGGGACACATGGAGTGTGTATGATCCGGGGAGGACACATGGAGTGTGTATGATCCGGGAGGACACATGGGGTGTGTATGATCCGGAGGGGACACATGGGGTGTGTATGATCCGGAGGGGACACATGGGGTGTGTGTGATCCAGGGGGGACACATGGGGTGTGTATGATCGGGGAGGACACATGGGGTGTGTATGATCCGGAGGGGACACATGGGGTGTGTATGATCCGGGAGGATGCATGGAGTGTGTATGATCCGGGGGAAGGGACACGTGGAGTGTGTATTATCTGGGGGAGGGGACACATGGAGTGTGTATGATCCGGGGGGGGGGGACACATGGAGTGTGTATGATCCGGGGAGGACACATGGAGTGTGTATGATCCGGGGGGACACATGGAGTGTGTATGATCCAGGGGGGACACATGGAGTGTGTATGATCCAGGGGGGACACATGGAGTGTGTATGATCCAGGGGGGACACATGGAGTGTGTATGATCCAGGGGGGACACATGGAGTGTGTATGATCCGGGGGGACACATGGAGTGTGTATGATCCAGGGGGGACACATGGGGTGTGTATGATCCGGGGAGGACACATGGGGTGTGTATGGTCCGGGGAGGACACATGGGGTGTGTGTGATCCGGGGAGGACACATGGGGTGTGTATGATCCGGGGAGGACACATGGGGTGTGTATGGTCCGGGGAGGACACATGGGGTGTGTATGATCCGGGGAGGACACATGGGGTGTGTATGGTCCGGGGAGGACACATGGGGTGTGTATGATGCGGGGAGGACACATGGGGTGTGTATGATCCGGGGGGAGAACACATGGGGTGTGTACGATCCGGGGGGAGGACACATGGGGTGTGTATGATCCGGGGAGGACGCATGGGGTGTGTATGATCCGGGGAGGACGCATGGGGTGTGTATGATCCGGGGAGAACACATGGGGTGTGTATGATCCGGGGGGAGAACACATGGGGTGTGTATGATCCGGGGGGAGGACACATGGGGTGTGTATGATCCGGGGAGGACACATGGGGTGTGTATGGTCCGGGGAGGACACATGGGGTGTGTATGATCCGGGGAGGACGCATGGGGTGTGTATGATCCGGGGAGAACACATGGGGTGTGTATGATCCGGGGGGAGAACACATGGGGTGTGTATGATCCGGGGGGAGGACACATGGGGTGTGTGTGATCCAGGGGGGACACATGGGGTGTGTGTGATCCAGGGGGGACACATGGGGTGTGTATGATCCGGGGAGGACACATGGGGTGTGTATGGTCCGGGGAGGACACATGGGGTGTGTATGATCCGGGGAGGACGCATGGGGTGTGTATGATCCGGGGAGAACACATGGGGTGTGTATGATCCGGGGGGAGAACACATGGGGTGTGTATGATCCGGGGGGAGGACACATGGGGTGTGTATGATCCGGGGAGGACACATGGGGTGTGTATGATCCGGGGAGGACACATGGGGTGTGTATGATCCGGGGAGGACACATGGGGTGTGTATGATCCGGGGAGGACACATGGGTGTGTATGATCCGGGGAGGACGCATGGGGTGTGTATGATCCGGGGGGAGAACACATGGGGTGTGTATGATCCGGGGGGAGAGAACACATGGGGTGTGTATGATCCGGGGGGAGGACACATGGGGTGTGTATGATCCGGGGAGGACACATGGGGTGTGTATGATCCGGGGAGGACACATGGGGTGTGTATGATCCGGGGAGGACACATGGGGTGTGTATGATCCGGGGAGGACACATGGGGTGTGTATGATCCGGGGAGGACACACATGGGGTGTGTAGTGTGTATCCGGGGATCCAGGGGGACACATGGAGTGTGTATGATCCAGGGGGACACATGGAGTGTGTATGATCCAGGGGGGACACATGGGGTGTGTATGATCCAGGGGAGGACACATGGGGTGTGTATGATCCGGGGAGGACACATGGGGTGTGTATGATCCGGGGGGAGGACACATGGGGTGTGTATGGTCCGGGGAGGACACATGGGGTGTGTATGGATCCGGGGAGGACACATGGGGTGTGTATGATCTGGGGGAGGACACATGGGGTGTGTATGATCCGGGGAGGACACATGGGGTGTGTATGGATCCGGGGGGAGAACACATGGGGTGTGTACGATCCGGGGGAGGACACATGGGGTGTGTATGATCCGGGGAGGACACATGGGGTGTGTATGGATCCGGGGAGGACACATGGGGTGTGTATGATGCGGGGGGGGGGTGGAGAACACATGGGGTGTGTATGATCCGGGGAGGAGAACACATGGGGTGTGTATGATCCGGGGGGAGGACACATGGGGTGTGTATGATCCGGGGAGGACACATGGGGTGTGTATGATCCGGGGAGGACACATGGGGTGTGTATGGATCCGGGGAGGACACATGGGGTGTGTATGATCCGGGGAGGACGACACATGGGGTGTGTATGGATCCGGGGGGGAGAACACATGGGGTGTGTATGATCCGGGGAGGACGCATGGGGTGTGTATGATCCGGGGAGAACACATGGGGTGTGTATGATCCGGGGGGAGAACACATGGGGTGTGTATGATCCGGGGGGAGGACACATGGGGTGTGTGTGATCCAGGGGGGACACATGGGGTGTGTGTGATCCAGGGGGGACACATGGGGTGTGTATGATCCGGGGAGGACACATGGGGTGTGTATGGTCCGGGGAGGACACATGGGGTGTGTATGATCCGGGGAGGACGCATGGGGTGTGTATGATCCGGGGAGAACACATGGGGTGTGTATGATCCGGGGGGAGAACACATGGGGTGTGTATGATCCGGGGGGAGGACACATGGGGTGTGTATGATCCGGGGAGGACACATGGGGTGTGTATGATCCGGGGAGGACACATGGGGTGTGTATGGTCCGGGGAGGACACATGGGGTGTGTATGATCCGGGGAGGACGCATGGGGTGTGTATGATCCGGGGAGGACGCATGGGGTGTGTATGATCCGGGGAGAACACATGGGGTGTGTATGATCCGGGGGGAGAACACATGGGGTGTGTATGATCCGGGGGGAGGACACATGGGGTGTGTATGATCCGGGGAGGACACATGGGGTGTGTATGATCCGGGGAGGACACATGGGGTGTGTATGATCCGGGGGGAGGACACATGGGGTGTGTATGATCCGGGGAGGACACATGGGGTGTGTATGATCCGGGGAGGACACATGGGGTGTGTATGGTCCGGGGAGGACACATGGGGTGTGTATGATCCGGGGAGGACACATGGGGTGTGTATGATCCGGGGGACACACATGGGGTGTGTATGATACGGGGGGAAACATGGAGTGTGTATGATCCGGGGGGGGCACATGGAGTGTGTATGATCCAGGTGGGACCACATGGAGTGTGTATGATCCAGGGGGGACCACATGGAGTGTGTATGATCCAGGGGGGGGGCACATGGAGTGTGTATGATCCAGGGGGACACATGGAGTGTGTATGATCCGGGGAGGACACATGGAGTGTGTATGATCCGGAGGGGACACATGGGGTGTGTATGATCCGGAGGGGACACATGGGGTGTGTGTGATCCAGGGGGGACACATGGGGTGTGTATGATCCGGGGAGGACACATGGGGTGTGTATGGTCCGGGGAGGACACATGGGGTGTGTATGATCCGGGGAGGACACATGGGGTGTGTATGATCCGGGGGACACACATGGGGTGTGTATGATACGGGGGGAAACATGGAGTGTGTATGATCCGGGGAGGACACATGGAGTGTGTATGATCCGGAGGGGACACATGGGGTGTGTATGATCCGGAGGGGACACATGGGGTGTGTGTGATCCAGGGGGGACACATGGGGTGTGTGTGATCCAGGGGGGACACATGGGGTGTGTATGATCCGGGGAGGACACATGGGGTGTGTATGGTCCGGGGAGGACACATGGGGTGTGTATGATCCGGGGGGAGGACACATGGGGTGTGTATGATCCGGGGAGGACACATGGGGTGTGTATGATCCGGGGAGGACGCATGGGGTGTGTATGATCCGGGGAGGACACATGGAGTGTGTATGATCCAGGGGGACACATGGAGTGTGTATGATCCAGGGGGGACACATGGAGTGTGTATGATCCAGGGGGGACACACATGGGGTGTGTATGATCCGGGGAGGACACATGGAGTGTGTATGATCCGGGGGGAGGACACATGGGGTGTGTATGGTCCGGGGAGGACACATGGGGTGTGTATGGTCCGGGGAGGACACATGGAGTGTGTATGATCTGGGGGGAGGACACATGGGGTGTGTATGGTCTGGGGAGGACACATGGGGTGTGTATGGTCCGGGGAGGACACATGGAGTGTGTATGATCCGGGGGGAGGACACATGGGGTGTGTATGATCGGGGGGGACACATGGAGTGTGTATGATCCGGGGGGAAACATGGAGTGTGTATGATCCGGGGGGGCACATGGAGTGTGTATGATCCAGGGGGGGCACATGGAGTGTGTATGATCCGGGGAGGACACATGGGGTGTGTATGATCCGGGGAGGACACATGGGGTGTGTATGATCCGGGGAGGACACATGGGGTGTGTATGGTCCGGGGAGGACACATGGGGTGTGTATGATCCGGGGAGGACACATGGGGTGTGTATGATCCGGGGGACACACATGGGGTGTGTATGATACGGGGGGGAACATGGAGTGTGTATGATCCGGGGGGGGCACATGGAGTGTGTATGATCCAGGTGGGACCACATGGAGTGTGTATGATCCAGGGGGGACCACATGGAGTGTGTATGATCCAGGGGGGGGCACATGGAGTGTGTATGATCCAGGGGGACACATGGAGTGTGTATGATCCGGGGAGGACACATGGAGTGTGTATGATCCGGAGGGGACACATGGGGTGTGTATGATCCGGAGGGGACACATGGGGTGTGTGTGATCCAGGGGAGACACATGGGGTGTGTATGATCCGGGGAGGACACATGGGGTGTGTATGGTCTGGGGAGGACACATGGGGTGTGTATGATCCGGGGAGGACACATGGGGTGTGTATGATCCGGGGGACACACATGGGGTGTGTATGATACGGGGGGAAACATGGAGTGTGTATGATCCGGGGGGGGGGCACATGGAGTGTGTATGATCCAGGTGGGACCACATGGAGTGTGTATGATCCAGGTGGGACCACATGGAGTGTGTATGATCCAGGGGGGGGGCACATGGAGTGTGTATGATCCAGGGGGACACATGGAGTGTGTATGATCCGGGGAGGACACATGGAGTGTGTATGATCCGGAGGGGACACATGGGGTGTGTATGATCCGGAGGGGACACATGGGGTGTGTGTGATCCAGGGGGGACACATGGGGTGTGTATGATCCGGGGGGAGGACACATGGGGTGTGTATGATCCGGGGGGAGGACACATGGGGTGTGTATGATCCGGGGGGAGGACACATGGGGTGTGTATGATCCGGGGGGAGGACACATGGGGTGTGTATGATCCAGGGGGGACACATGGAGTGTGTATGATCCAGGGGGGACACATGGGGTGTGTATGATCCGGGGAGGACACATGGAGTGTGTATGATCCGGGGGGAGGACACATGGAGTGTGTATGGTCCGGGGAGGACACATGGGGTGTGTATGGTCCGGGGAGGACACATGGAGTGTGTATGATCCGGGGGGAGGACACATGGAGTGTGTATGATCCGGGGGGAGGACGCAGGCTGAACACAGAGGCACATTGACTCGCAGTGATGAGTGGTGAGCGGAGCTGGAATGTCAGGATGGAAAATGTTGGTAATGTGGGAAGACTCGGCACACAATGGGCTTCCCAGAGACAGCTGTGTGGGGGAGGGGAGGGGGGGGACATGGAGTAATACGGAGACAACCCCCCCCACACACCGCCATCCTCATCCTCCACCCGTATCCCATGACAACCAGATTCCGTTTACACCGGCCCCTCCCCCTCCTCCTGATAAGAGAATCCTCCTGACACTATGACATCATCACATGCAGACGCCAGAAATCCATCTGAAGGGTCCGGTAATGTGCGGCCCCCGGACAGCCGCCATCTGTGGCCCCCGATAAAGGGACCTCCGGGCCCCCAAATGCTGCGCATTGTTTATATATATTTGGAGTAAATAGCAACGTTTTTTGGGGTTCCGACTTTCAATTTGATGTATCCCCCCCCCCAAACCCCCCAGCAGATGTCCGGGATCGTCTCCGGACCCCGGGTCTCTTCTTCTGTGGGGTCACATGACCGTCTATTAATAGAACCACCGAGGCACAAATAGGAGGTGCCAATGAAATGTCCCCGTCCGGGTCTGTGTGGGAACCGGGCCAAGTCCAGCGCCATCTTCCTGTTCCCAGGGGGTCGGGGATCTTCCTGTTCCCAGGGGTCGGGGATCTTCCTGTGCCAGGGGGTTGGGGATCTTCCTGTGCCAGGGGGTCGGGGATCTTCCTGTTCCCAGGGGTCGGGGATCTTCCTGTGCCAGGGGGTTGGGGATCTTCCTGTGCCAGGGGGTTGGGGATCTTCCTGTGCCCAGGGGGGATCTTCCTGTGCCAAGGGGGCGGGGATCTTCCTGTGCCAGGGGGTTGGGGATCTTCCTGTTCCCAGGGGGGGCGGGGATCTTCCTGTGCCAGGGGGTTGGGGATCTTCCTGTGCCCAGGGGGGTCGGGGATCTTCCTGTGCCCAGGAGGGTCGGGGATCTTCCTGTGCCAAGGGGTCGGGGATCTTCCTGTGCCAAGGGGTCGGGGATCTTCCTGTGCCAAGGGGTCGGGGATCTTCCTGTGCAAAGGCCAGCGCCAAGGGGTCGGGGATCTTCCTGTGCCAAGGGGTCGGGGATCTTCCTGTGCCAAGGGGTCGGGGATCTTCCTGTGCAAAGGCCAGCGCCATCTTCCTGTTCCCAGGGGGGTCGGGGATCTTCCTGTGCCCAGGGGTCGGGGATCTTCCTGTGCCAAGGGGTCGGGGATCTTCCTGTGCAAAGGCCAGCGCCATCTTCCTGTTCCCAGGGGGGTCGGGGATCTTCCTGTGCCCAGGGGGTCGGGGATCTTCCTGTGCCTGGGGGTGGGGGATCTTCCTGTGCCCCGGGGGGTCGGGGATCTTCCTGTGCCCAGGGGGTCGGCTCTTCCTGTGCCCAGGGGGTCGGGGATCTTCCTGTGCCAAGGGGTCGGGGATCTTCCTGTGCCAAGGGGGTCGGGGATCTTCCTGTGCCAAGGGGTCGGGGATCTTCCTGTGCCCAGGAGGGGTCGGGGATCTTCGTGTGCCCAGGGGGGTCGGGGATCTGCCTGTGCCCAGTAGGTCGGGGATCTTCCTGTGCCCAGGGGGGGTCGGGGATCTTCCTGTGCCCAGGGGTCGGGGATCTTCGTGTGCCCAGGGGGGTCGGGGATCTTCCTGTGCCCAGGAGGGTCGGGGATCTTCGTGTGCCCAGGGGGGTCGGGGATCTTCCTGTGCCCAGTAGGTCGGGGATCTTCCTGTGCCCAGGGGGGTCGGGGATCTTCCTGTGCCCAGGGGGCCGGCTCTTCCTGTGCCCAGGGGGGGGGTCGGGGATCTTCCTGTGCCCAGGGGGTCCGGGATCTTCCTGTGCCAAGGGGTCGGGGATCTTCCTGTGCCAAGGGGGTCGGGGATCTTCCTGTGCCAAGGGGTCAGGGATCTTCCTGTGCCCAGGGGGGTCGGGGATCTTCCTGTGCCCAGGAGGGTCGGGGATCTTCCTGTGCCCAGGAGGGTCGGGGATCTTCCTGTGCCCAGGGGGGGTCGGGGATCTTCCTGTGCCCAGGGGGGGGTCGGGGATCTTCCTGTGCCCAGGGGTCGGGGATCTTCCTGTGCCAAGGGGGTCTGGGATCTTCCTGTGCCAAGGGGTCAGGGATCTTCCTGTGCCCAGGGGGGTCGGGGATCTTCCTGTGCCCAGGAGGGTCGGGGATCTTCCTGGCCAAGGCCAGCGCCATCTTCCTGTTCCCAGGGGTCGGGGATCTTCCTGTGCCCAGGAGGGTCGGGGATCTTCCTGTGCCAAGGGGTCGGGGATCTTCCTGTGCCCAGGGGGGTCGGGATCTTCCTGTGCCCAGGGGGGTCGGGGATCTTCCTGTGCCAAGGGGTCGGGGATCTTCCTGTGCCCAGGGGGGTCGGGGATCTTCCTGTGCCCAGGGGGTCGGGGATCTTCCTGTGCCCAGGGGGTCGGGGATCTTCCTGTGCCCAGGGGGTCGGCTCTTCCTGTGCCCAGGGGGTCGGGGATCTTCCTGTGCCCAGGGGGTCGGGATCTTCCTGTGCCAAGGGGTCGGAGATCTTCCTGTGCCAAGGGGTCGGGGATCTTCATGTGCCCAGGAGGGGTCGGGGATCTTCCTGTGCCCAGGAGGGGTCGGGGATCTTCCTGTGCCCAGTAGGTCGGGGATCTTCCTGTGCCCAGGGGGCCGGCTCTTCCTGTGCCCAGGGGGGGGTCGGGGATCTTCCTGTGCCAAGGGGTCGGGGATCTTCCTGTGCCCAGGGGTCGGGGATCTTCCTGTGCCAAGGGGTCGGGGATCTTCCTGTGCAAAGGCCAGCGCCATCTTCCTGTTCCCAGGGGGGTCGGGGATCTTCCTGTGCCCAGGGGGTCGGGGATCTTCCTGTGCCAGGGGGTTGGGGATCTTCCTGTGCCCAGGGGGGTCGGGGATCTTCCTGTGCCCAGGGGGTCGGCTCTTCCTGTGCCCAGGGGGTCGGGGATCTTCCTGTGCCAAGGGGGTCGGGGATCTTCCTGTGCCAAGGGGGTCGGGGATCTTCCTGTGCCAAGGGGTCGGGGATCTTCCTGTGCCCAGGAGGGGTCGGGGATCTTCGTGTGCCCAGGGGGGTCGGGGATCTTCCTGTGCCCAGTAGGTCGGGGATCTTCCTGTGCCCAGGGGGGGGTCGGGGATCTTCCTGTGCCCAGGGGTCGGGGATCTTCGTGTGCCCAGGGGGGTCGGGGATCTTCCTGTGCCCAGGAGGGGTCGGGGATCTTCGTGTGCCCAGGGGGGTCGGGGATCTTCCTGTGCCCAGTAGGTCGGGGATCTTCCTGTGCCCAGGGGGGTCGGGGATCTTCCTGTGCCCAGGGGGCCGGCTCTTCCTGTGCCCAGGGGGGGGTCGGGGATCTTCCTGTGCCCAGGGGGTCCGGGATCTTCCTGTGCCAAGGGGTCGGGGATCTTCCTGTGCCAAGGGGTCGGGGATCTTCCTGTGCCAAGGGGTCAGGGATCTTCCTGTGCCCAGGGGGGTCGGGGATCTTCCTGTGCCCAGGAGGGTCGGGGATCTTCCTGTGCCCAGGAGGGTCGGGGATCTTCCTGTGCCCAGGGGGGGTCGGGGATCTTCCTGTGCCCAGGGGGGGGTCGGGGATCTTCCTGTGCCCAGGGGGTCGGGGATCTTCCTGTGCCAAGGGGGTCTGGGATCTTCCTGTGCCAAGGGGTCAGGGATCTTCCTGTGCCCAGGGGGGTCGGGGATCTTCCTGTGCCCAGGAGGGTCGGGGATCTTCCTGTGCCAAGGCCAGCGCCATCTTCCTGTTCCCAGGGGTCGGGGATCTTCCTGTGCCCAGGAGGGTCGGGGATCTTCCTGTGCCAAGGGGTCGGGGATCTTCCTGTGCCCAGGGGGGTCGGGGATCTTCCTGTGCCCAGGGGGGTCGGGGATCTTCCTGTGCCAAGGGGTCGGGGATCTTCCTGTGCCCAGGGGGGTCGGGGATCTTCCTGTGCCCAGGGGGTCGGGGATCTTCCTGTGCCCAGGGGGTCGGGGATCTTCCTGTGCCCAGGGGGTCGGCTCTTCCTGTGCCCAGGGGGTCGGGGATCTTCCTGTGCCCAGGGGGTCGGGGATCTTCCTGTGCCAAGGGGGTCGGAGATCTTCCTGTGCCAAGGGGTCGGGGATCTTCATGTGCCCAGGAGGGGTCGGGGATCTTCCTGTGCCCAGGAGGGGTCGGGGATCTTCCTGTGCCCAGTAGGTCGGGGATCTTCCTGTGCCCAGGGGGCCGGCTCTTCCTGTGCCCAGGGGGGGGTCGGGGATCTTCCTGTGCCAAGGGGTCGGGGATCTTCCTGTGCCCAGGGGGGTCGGGGATCTTTCTGTGCCCAGGAGGGTCGGGGATCTTCCTGTGCCCAGGGGGGTCGGGGATCTTCCTGTGCCCAGGGGGGTCGGGGATCTTCCTGTTCCCAGGGGGGCGGGGATCTTCTTGTGCCCAGGGGGGTCGGGGATCTTTCTGTGCCCAGGAGGGTCGGGGATCTTCCTGTGCCCAGGGGGGTCGGGGATCTTCCTGTGCCAAGGGGGTCGGGGATCTTCCTGTGCCCAGGAGGGTCGGGGATCTTTCTGTGCCCAGGGGGGCGGGGATCTTCCTGTGCCCAGGGGGTCGGGGATCTTCCTGTGCCCAGGGGGTCGGGGATCTTCCTGTGCCCAGGGGGTCGGGGATCTTCCTGTGCCAAGGGGGTCGGAGATCTTCCTGTGCCAAGGGGTCGGGGATCTTCCTGTGCCCAGGAGGGGTCGGGGATCTTCATGTGCCCAGGAGGGGTCGGGGATCTTCCTGTGCCCAGTAGGTCGGGGATCTTCCTGTGCCCAGGGGCCGGCTCTTCCTGTGCCCAGGGGGGGGGTCGGGGATCTTCCTGTGCCAAGGGGTCGGGGATCTTCCTGTGCCCAGGGGGTCGGGGGATCTTTCTGTGCCCAGGAGGGTCGGGGATCTTCCTGTGCCCAGGGGGGTCGGGGATCTTCCTGTTCCCAGGGGGGTCGGGGATCTTCCTGTTCCCAGGGGTCGGGGATCTCTTCCTGTGCCCAGGGGGTCGGGGATCTTCTTGTGCCCAGGGGGTTCGGGGATCTTTCTGTGCCCAGGGGGGGCGGGGATCTTCCTGTGCCAAGGGGGTCGGGGATCTTCCTGTGCCCAGGGGGGTCGGGGATCTTCCTGTGCCCAGGGGGGTCGGGGATCTTCCTGTGCCCAGGGGGGTCGGGGATCTTCCTGTGCCCAGGGGGTCGGGGATCTTCCTGTGCCCAGGGGGGTCAGGGATCTTCCTGTGCCCAGGGGGGTCGGGGATCTTCCTGTGCCCAGGGGGTCGGATCTTCCTGTTCCCAGGGGGGTCGGGGATCTTCCTGTTCCCAGGGGGTCGGGGATCTTCTTGTGCCCAGGGGGGTCGGGGATCTTTCTGTGCCCAGGGGGGCGGGGATCTTCCTGTGCCAAGGGGGTCGGGATCTTCCTGTGCCCAGGGGGGTCGGGGATCTTCCTGTGCCCAGGGGGGTCGGGGATCTTCCTGTGCCCAGGGGGGTCGGGGATCTTCCTGTGCCCAGGGGGGTCGGGGATCTTCCTGTGCCCAGGGGGGTCAGGGATCTTCCTGTGCCCAGGGGGGTCGGGGATCTTCCTGTGCCCAGGGGGTCGGATCTTCCTGTTCCCAGGGGGTCGGGGATCTTCCTGTTCCCAGGGGGTCGGGGATCTTTCTGTGCCCAGGGGGGCGGGGATCTTCCTGTTCCCAGGGGTCGGGGATCTTCCTGTTCCCAGGGGGTCGGGGATCTTCCTGTGCCCAGGGGGGCGGGGATCTTCCTGTGCCCAGGGGGGCGGGATCTTCCTGTGCCCAGGGGGGCGGGGATCTTCCTGTGCCCAGGGGGTCGGGGATCTTCCTGTTCCCAGGGGGTCGGGGATCTTCCTGTGCCCAGGGGGTCGGGGATCTTCCTGTGCCCAGGGGGGCGGGGATCTTCCTGTGCCCAGGGGGGCGGGGATCTTCCTGTGCCCAGGGGGGCGGGGATCTTCCTGTGCCCAGGGGGTCGGGGATCTTCCTGTGCCAAGGGGGTCGGAGATCTTCCTGTGCCAAGGGGTCGGGGATCTTCCTGTGCCCAGGAGGGGTCGGGGATCTTCATGTGCCCAGGAGGGGTCGGGGATCTTCCTGTGCCCAGTAGGTCGGGGATCTTCCTGTGCCCAGGGGGCCGGCTCTTCCTGTGCCCAGGGGGGGGTCGGGGATCTTCCTGTGCCAAGGGGTCGGGGATCTTCCTGTGCCCAGGGGGGTCGGGGATCTTTCTGTGCCCAGGAGGGTCGGGGATCTTCCTGTGCCCAGGGGGGTCGGGGATCTTCCTGTTCCCAGGGGGTCGGGGATCTTCCTGTTCCCAGGGGTCGGGGATCTTCCTGTGCCCAGGGGGTCGGGGATCTTCTTGTGCCCAGGGGGGTCGGGGATCTTTCTGTGCCCAGGGGGGCGGGGATCTTCCTGTGCCAAGGGGGTCGGGGATCTTCCTGTGCCCAGGGGGGTCGGGGATCTTCCTGTGCCCAGGGGGGTCGGGGATCTTCCTGTGCCCAGGGGGGTCGGGGATCTTCCTGTGCCCAGGGGGGTCGGGGATCTTCCTGTGCCCAGGGGGTCAGGGATCTTCCTGTGCCCAGGGGGGTCGGGGATCTTCCTGTGCCCAGGGGGTCGGATCTTCCTGTTCCCAGGGGGTCGGGGATCTTCCTGTTCCCAGGGGGTCGGGGATCTTTGTGCCCAGGGGGGTCGGGGATCTTTCTGTGCCCAGGGGGGCGGGGATCTTCCTGTGCCAAGGGGGTCGGGGATCTTCCTGTGCCCAGGGGGGTCGTGGATCTTCCAGAGCCCAGGGGGGGCGGGGAACTTCATGAGCCCAGGGGGGTCGGGGATCGTCCTGTGCCCAGGGGGGTCGGGGATCTTCCTGTGCCCAGGGGGGTCAGGGATCTTCCTGTGCCCAGGGGGGTCGGGGATCTTCCTGTGCCCAGGGGGTCGGATCTTCCTGTTCCCAGGGGGTCGGGGATCTTCCTGTTCCCAGGGGGTCGGGGATCTTTCTGTGCCCAGGGGGGCGGGGATCTTCCTGTTCCCAGGGGTCGGGGATCTTCCTGTTCCCAGGGGGTCGGGATCTCCTGTGCCTGGGCAGGGGGGCGGGGATCTTCCTGTGCCCAGGGGGGCGGGGATCTTCCTGTGCCCAGGGGGGCGGGGATCTTCCTGTGCCCAGGGGGTCGGGGATCTTCCTGTTCCCAGGGGGGTCGGATAGGGGGAATTCCGGCTCGGAGTTAGAAAAGGGACCCCCCCCCCCCCGTGCCAGGCAGCCCATAGGAGACTGCGGCTTTTCCCCGGAATCATTCATCTGAAGCTCCACCTACCTGTAGAGAAGGAAGTGACTGTCGCCGTTGTCGCCGGCGTGTCCCCGTCTGAGGTGGGCGTTCCGCTGCCGATCTCACTGCTGCCGTCTGTAAAGAGAGGAAATCCGATCATTAGAGACCCGAGAAGAGCAAAGTACCAACTACTACACTTTCCAACACCTCTAACTTCACTAAGAGGGCGCCCTCACCTGACATTGTACACTACAGAGCGCCCTCACCTGACATCCTACACTACAGAGCGCCCTCACCTGACATCCTACACTACAGAGCGCCCTCATCTGACATCCTACACTACAGAGCGCCCTCACCTGACATCCTACACTACAGAGCGCCCTCACCTGACATCCTACACTACAGAGCGCCCTCACCTGACATCCTACACTACAGAGCGCCCTCACCTGACATCCTAC